>PVKV010000461.1:130439-181940 GCA_004027835.1 Alouatta palliata
TGAAACCCCGTCTCTACTAAAAATACAAAAATTAGCTGGGCGTGGTGGCATGTGCCTGTAGTCCCAGCTACTCGGGAGGCTGAGGCAGGAGAATTGCTTGAACCCAGGAGGCGGAGGTTGCGGTGAGCCGAGATCGCGCCATTGCACTCCAGCCTGGGTAACAAGAGCGAAACTCCGTCTCAAAAAAAAAAAAAAAAAAGATGCATTTGAATCTTTTGAAATCACTTAAAAGGAAGTACATTTATAGATTTTATATTGGTTCCATTTTATTAATTGTGTTATTCAAACCTATTGCATCTTTATGAAATTTTAAAATTATTTTGAAAACATAGATTTATTGTCTTCAATTATAATTACACATTTATTGTTTCATTGATGATAGATGATTCTTTTACATATGCTTGACTGTGTGGGAAGGGTGTCTTTTTTGAGGATGCTTCTTTGGAGGCAACTTGAAATTTTTTTTTTAATTTAAAAAATTTTTTTCTCTTCTTTTTAGACACTGCATAGAGACCAACTGAAATTTCTTAATCTTTACATTAAGTTGAAGTTCTTTTTTTATTGCTTCAGAATTTTTATCTTCAATTACTCCTTTTTTCTTTTTCTTTTTTTTTTTTGAGACAAGGTCTCACTCTGTCACCCACGCTGGAGTGAAGTGGCACGATTGTGGCTCACTGCAGCCTCAACCTCCATGGCTCAAGTGGTCCTCCCACTTCAACCTCCTGAGTAGTTGGGACTATAAGCAAGCATCACTACAGCAGCTTTATTTATTTATTTATTTTTAAAGTATAGATGAGGTCTTGCTATGTTGCCCAGGCTGGTTTTGAACTCCTGGGCTGAAGTGATCCTTTTACCTCGGCCTCCCAAAGTGCTGGGGTTACAAGTATGAGCCACCACATCCGGCTTAATTATTACTTAAATTGCGCATATTGCTGGCCTTTCCTTTACCTTCTTGTGTAGCTCTGTGTCTTGTCTGTTGGAGCTTAGATGCACAGAGCCGCATCCTTTTTGGAAGAGACTTTGGATACTATGATCTCCCAATCTCTTCAACTTATAGACGAGGAAACGAAGACACAGAGAATAACTTACCTAAGGCCAAATGACTGGGCAAAATGGTTTGGAACATCAAACTTTTGATTCCCTGTTCTATGCCTTTTGTACTACATCTTCTTCTTTTTTCTATGATGGATCATCGTTTCCCTTTAAGGGTTCTCTGCTTAACCTCCCTGTGGCTTGAGACATGTTTTCAGGCTGTGTCCTTTATGGCTTATTAGCTACGTTGCCTTATTTCTCTGGGGGAAGCAAACTTGTGTGAGAAAGCTTTTAATAACCTTTTCCCCACCCTGCTACTCTATGACAATGATCTATCTTTTGAGAACACTGTCTTTCCGTCTTTTTCTAATTTGTAGTCCTCAGATCTTTTTTTTTTTTTTTTTCTTTTTTTTTGAGATGGAGTCTCACTCTGTTGCCCAGGCTGGAGTGCAGTGGCACAATCTCAGCTCATGCAACCTCCACCTCCCAGGTTCAAACAATTCTCCTGCCTCCCCCTCCTGAGTAGGTGGGACTACAGGCTAATGCTTTGTAATTTTAGTAGAGATGGGGTTTCACTGTGTTAGTCAGGATGGTCTCAATCTCCTGACCTTGTGATCCACCCACCTCAGCCTCCCAAAGTGCTGGGATTACAGGCGTGAGCCACCGCATTTAACTTACTTTCTTTTCTTGCAGTCAATTCAGTTACTTCAATCTCCTGTTTGCGGTTCTTAAGATTTCCCCTCCATTTTCTTTCTTTTTCTTTGAGATCTTGAGGTTAAAAAACCTTTCCCTCCCACCCCCATTATGACCGAGACTTACCTTGTTAATTCATGTCTTGTTTAAGCTTATTTCGTCTTCTATATCTCTATTGTTACTTTAGTGGGTTTTCTCAATTTATTCCATCTTCTTCACAGAACCCTTTTGCTTATAAAACTCAGGAGAATACAGAAGTTCAATTGTATTCTACAAACTATCATGTGAAGTAAATTATCAGTAAAGGTTAGGATGGTAAATAGTTTTCATCTGACTCCTCCTTTTGTGCACCATCTCTCGTTTCCCTGTTAGGATGAGCTCTTGCTACCAGGTATAGTAAACAGAATTGATAGGAGATCAAACTACATAAAAATAATTTAACTAAAAATACACTCAGCAAGTCTATTAGCATCAAAATCATGATTATCATTATCTAAGATTATTAATTCATTAATGTTAAACTTTAAAATAAAAGATAAAGGATAGTTACATGTATACTACAGTTAAATTAAATGCTGCTTTCATAGACATGGTGGACCACTGTACTAGAATTCCTTTTCCCAGAACTATGCAAGCCAGAGCCACATTTCAGAAACTATTTTTTTAAAGGATCAGAAATCAATTGGAATTATAATAAAACATATATCTGTTGAAACATAATGTTCATATAAAATGTGCTTACTTGTTTCTAATTATCTATATGTATACATTTTTACATACAATAAAAAGAATCACCTATTTTTCAGATACTGAGCTGGAACGACCCAACCAAGCTACTCCTGGATTTCTAAATGTCTGAAACTGTGTAACATTACATTTGTTGTTTCAAGCTGCTAAGTATTGGGATAATATGTTATGCAGTCATACATAACTAATACAGCAACTCTGCCATAACATTTCCTCCAAACTCTTTCAAGGTACAGGGGACTGAGTAATGGGAAAGGAAGTCCACCTCAGGAAATTGTTCCAGGGCTTTCATCATTGGGAGTGGCTGGATCAATGCTTTGACACTTCTTTTCCAATAGTAAGTCGAGTCATGGATTTCCGGCACTCCCTTAGTTCTAAAGGGAGAGTCATGACTCTGATCATAGCAAGAACATGGAGTCTTACAGATGGCATTTGTCTCTTTATGTGTGTATAAAGATAATATGTTGGGGCTGGGCATGGTGAGTCATGCCTATAATCCCAGCACTTTTGGAGGCTGAGGTGGGCAGATCACGAGGTCAGGAGATCGAGACCATCCTGGCCAATATGGTGAAACCCTGTCTCTACTAAAAATACAAAAATCAGGTGGGCACAGCAGCGAGACTCAGTTTAAAAAAAAAAAAAAAAAAAGATAATCTGTTGAAAAATTAAGCAGTATCATCATCTTCAGCCCTCATCAACGAGCATTAAAGGCTTTTTGGTTGTTTGTTTGAGACAGTCTCACTCTGTTGAGCAGGCTGGAGTGCAGTGGAGCAATCTCAGCTCACTGCAACATCCGCCTAACGGGTTCAAGCAATTCTCTTGCCTCAGCCTCCTGAGTAGCTGGGATTACAGGTGCATGCCACCTCGCCTTGCTAATTTTTGTATTTTTAGTAGAGTCAGGGTTTCACCATGTTGGCCAGGCTGGTGTGGATGGAACTCCTGACCTCAGGTAATCCACCCACCTAGGCCTCCCAAAGTGCTGGGATTACAGGTGTGAGCCACCTCGCCCAGCAATGTAATTTATTAAACTGCTAATTATTCATTGGTCTTAAAAATTTCATTTCTAACAAGTGAAATTTATATAACTATGATTAATGTTAAGTAATAAAGGAGGAGACCTAGAATTTTTCATAACAGTGCATTGACATATTATAATTTTTGTACTATAGAACAGAATTTTTGTTTTTTGATACAGGGTCTCACTGTCATCCAAGCTGGAGTGCAGTGATGCCATCATGACTCACTGCAGCCTCAACCCTCAGGGTTCAAGCGATCCTCCCACTTCAGAGTCCTAAATAGCTGGGACTACGGGCACATGTGACCATGCCTAGCTAATTTTTAAATATTTTGGAGAGAAGGGTCTTGCTATGTTTCCCAGGCTGGTCTTGAATTCCTGGGCTCAAGTGATCCTCCTGCTTTGGCCTCCCAAAGTGCTGGGATTACAAAGATGACCTACTGCACCTGGCCTAAAACAGAATTTTAATTCAGTGCTTCCATACTACTTAAACACTAGTGCTAAATTGGGAGAGGCTCAGGGAAAAGAAAATTGAAGAGAAATTGACAATTTATTATCAAGTATGATGAAACCAGTTATTTTTCTGTTCCCCTGAAAGGGATACTGTCACTTTTAATTTAATATAAAGCAAACACTGATCTGCCAAGAGAAAGTGGCAAAAGAGTTGTTAAATTGGTAACTTAGGTCAGTAAGTTAAAATTGCCAAATTGGCTCCCTGCCTCAAATGGCCACGGGAGAGGGTAAAATTAGGTTGAATTTTCCTGAGTGGTTGAAAATTACCTTCTGATTGGTGGAAAACTGCAAGAAGTTTTGGCTCCTGATTATAACACCGTGTCTTATATGTTTTATACGGAGAAATGACTAGTGAGAAAAGTGAGAGAGAGGTTGGAAAAATATGTGACAAGCTGCCCAAGGAAGATTAAAAAATTCTTGTCACTGTTTTTACAATTTCTTTCGGAAACATGTAGATATTTTACTTCTGAGTCTCAGGAGCCATCATAGAAAATTCTTCCCACAAAAAGTAGTAAACTTGACAAACTGCCAACAAAAGGACTTACTCTAAGTAAAAATTCAGGAAATTTAGAGAATTAGAAACTTAGATAATTATAGAATTTTAGAGAGAATTAACAAACCATATGAGGTAAGAAATCCATGTGTCATAGAATATATATACACATGCACACCCATGTATAATATTTTTAGTAAAATACTCTAAAGAAATATTGGCTTTAGCTGATTTTAATTGCAAATTGTTTTAGCTTATTTCTGTGCTGTGTTTTTGAACTCTAACTTTGGTACAGGGTCAGGCAGAAACCCATCATTTAATTTTAAAAAGACATCTGCTCCTGCAGCTTTTCCAAGGATTCCAAGAAAATGTAGCACTGTTTACCACCACTTGGTAAAGTTGTACAACATCTGCAGGACTAACTCTCCCTTCATAAAAGTACTTTTAATCTCCAAAGGTGATTAAAATTGCAAAACAAATGAGAATTGCAAAACAATTCTTATGATATCACAGCTTTACGGACACATTTATGAAAAGGTTACATTACAGTGGCTCCCACCTGTAACCTCAGCACTTTGGGAGGCTGAGGTGGGTAGATCACCTGAGGTCAGGAGTTCGAGACCAGCCTGGCCAACATGTTGAAACCCTGTTTGTACAAACAAATACAAAAATTAGTCAGGCGTGGTGGCACACATCTGTAGTCCCAGCTACATGGAGGCTGAGGCAGGAGAATTGCTTGATTCTGGGAGGTGAAGGCTGCAGTGAGCTGAGATTATGCCACTGCACTCCAGCCTGAGCAACAGACCGAGATTCTGTCTCAAAAAAAAAAAAAAAAAAAAAAAAAAAAAAAGGTTATAGGTCTGACATGGTGGCTCATATCTGTAATTCCAGCACATTGGGAGGCTGAGGTGGGTGGATTGCTTGAGTCCAGGAGTTCAAGACCAGCCTGGGCAGCATGGTGAAACTCTGTCTCTACAAAAAATATAAAAATTAGTGAGTGTGGTGGCATGCACCTACAGTCCCAACTACTTGGGATGCTGAAGTGGGAGGACTGCTTGAGCCCAGGAGTTCTGGGCTGTAGTGTGCTATGCCAATCCGGTGTCCGCACTAAGTTCGGCATCAATAGGGTGACCTCCCAGGAGCAGGGGACCACCAGGTTGCCTAAGGAGGGGTGAACCAGCCCAGGTTGGAAACGGAGCAGGTCAAAACTCCCGTGCTGATCAGTAGTGGGGACCACGCCTGTGAATAGCCACTGCACGCCAGCCTGGGCAACATAGTGAGACTCCATCTCCAAAATTAAAAAAAAAAAAAAAAAAGAAAGAAAGGAAAATTAAAAAAAAAAAAGCTTATAATTAAGCAGAGAGTATTTGGTGAAGAACCAGAGTAAGCAGTGACAGTTTTACCTACAAGAGAAATGTAGGGGGGCTCCTGTGACTCGGGGAGGCTTCAAGGAAAAGGTGTGTTTTCAGCTGGGCTCTGATGGGTAGCATCAGACTTGAGGGGATTGAGAGGAAGGCAGTAGATTAGCAGAGGAGTTGAGGGGAGCACCAAGAACAGTGTGAACAGACAAAATGAGGAGACAGATTTAGATCAGCACTGAAGGCTTATGCCAGAAGTAATTTCCAGAACAAATGGATCAGCTGAGAGAGACAAGGAAGGTTACTGGGTAATAAATGGACAGTGCATGAAGACCCCCAGAGCTATTTTAGGAGATTGGTCATCTATGGACAGAACTATTTATTATTTATAATAAATATTTGATTTTTTGTGAATAAATTCCTTCATAGTTTTTCGTGAAAAATAACATTTTATCCTAAAGACCCCTCTGGAGGACTTTATTACCTTTTTTGGTAGGATAAGGTACAAGAATTTTTGTCCCTGATAGATAAAGTAGCTTGAGAATTCCCCTTATTTCAGTAACTTAAATCTAAAAACCTTTGTCTTCAAATCCTTAAGTTTAAAAAGAGGAAAACTGTTTTCTAGCCCACTAGGCCAGTAACAACAACAACAAAAAATAGATTTCAGTCATTATACCATCAAAATATATACCTTGAGCAGACCTGTAGACTTTAGGCTCATTTCCTCCGATTCGCTTCAAGGCATTGAACTCAACTCTTCATTGAAAAAGCTGTTGCAGACCCAAGCCAGAGGATCCCAGCAAAGTATTAATAGTTGGTTCTGTGGCTTTTGCTTATGCCTTAGAAAATATGTGTCGTGGAAAGGAGGGTTAGAGAGAAAAGGGCACATGGTATGATGTATATCTACTCTGTCTTTCTTTCATATCACGAGGTGTAGACACTAAGACTGAATGCGCCCATATCTAGGATTGCAGAAATACCCCAGAGATGACTGGATAAGAAATGATCTCAATGGAATAATGTGTTTTAGCTGATTGTACATTATTGGATAACCATGATCAAGGGTTGATTTGGAAAAGAGTATATAAATTATCCACATTTCTTGCAATTGTGAACCCAACTGTAAACAGAATTATATGAATGAATGTATTACAATTTAAAACATAAAATGAGGTTTTACTTTCTGATCTCTTGGAACATATTTGCCCTTGAATCAAACATGGATGTGAAATAAAATGATGCATGTTTAAAATGTAATTGTTACATTCTCCAACTATATCATGTATATAAAATAACAGCTAAGAAAAAATTTTATTCTTTATCGTATTTTTATGCAATTTTATTCTTATGGCTTTGGTTTTAGAGACATGAAAATTCCATACTTTTCTTTCGTAATGAAGATTACCCTTTTAATTTTGTTCAAATCAATAAGAAAAAGTGGCTGCAGTTACCAATACAAATAAGAAACAGTCACCTACATAAAATGGGATGAGGCTCTGGGGGACTTCGGGAGGCAACGAGTATACTGTGCATGTGGAATGTGAATCACGGGGGTCAGAAGGTAGACTGGGGTTGGCAGCCCCTAGATGGCTCCCAATGACAGCAGCCTCCTCTTATTCTTGCTCATGTATAATTCCCTCACCTCAACTGCAGCCTGGATCTAGTGACTCGCTTCTAACAAATAGAATGCCAGAAAGGTGAGTCACTTCTGAGATTAGGTTATAAAAATAGGGTGGCATCTGTCTTGCTCTCTTTTGTCTGCTTATTCTCAGGGGTCCAGCTGCCTTGTTGTAAGCACCCTATGGACAGCCCTATGTGGCAAAGAACTGAGGGTGGCCTTTGGCCAACAGCGAGTAAAGAACTGAGGTTGAGTTTAACAACTCATGAGGACTTGAATCCTGCCAACAACCATGTGAGTGAGCTTGAAAACAGATGAAGCCTTCAGATGACTGCAGGTTCAGCCAACACCTTAACAGCAGCCTGAGCGACCCAGCTAAATGCTCCCAGATTCCTGTTAAGTTTTGGAGTAAGTTTGGAGTAATTCAGAGCATAATTTACACTCCCCTCAAGTAGCTTATGGTCTAATTAAATAAACTAAGCACACAAATAAAAATAATAGCTAACAAGTATAGTATTTACTATATGCCAGGGATTCTTCAAAACATTTTACATTTAATTAATCATTAATCATTTTAATTAATTAATTTATTTATTGAGACAAGGTCTCACTCTGTCACACAAACTGGAGTGCAGTGGCTTGATCACAGCTCACTGCAGCCTCAAACTCCCCAGGCTCAGGTGATCCTCCCACCTCAGCCTCCCAAGTAGCTGGGAATACAGGTGCATGTCACCACACCTGGCTAATTTTTGTATTTTTTGTAGAGATGGGGTTTCAACATGTTGCCTGGACTGGTAGTCTTGAACTCCTCAACTCAAGTGATCCACCCACCTTAGCCTCCCACAGTGCTAGGATTACAGGCTTGAGCCACTACTCCTAGCCAGTCATTAATCATTTCATCTTTTTTTTTTTGAGACAGTGTCTTGCTGTCACCAAGGCTGGAGTGCAGTGGCACGATCTCGGCTCACTGCAACCTCTGCCTCCTGGTTCAAGCAGTTATCCTGCCTCAGCCTCCCGAGTAGCTAGAATTACAGCCTTCTGCCACCACGCCCCTCTAATTTTTTTTTTTTTTTTTCGTATTTTCAGTACAGATGGGGTTTCACCATGTTGGCCAGGTTGGTCTCAAACTCCTGACCTCAAGAGATCTACCTGCCTTGGTCTCCCAAATGCTGGGATTACAGATGTGAGCCACCATGCCCGGCCAATCATTTCATATTTACAACAACTCTATTAGGTATTATTACTGTCACCATTTTATAAAGAAATTAAGGCAACATGAGGTTAAATAACTTGCTCATGGTCATACAGTAGAGCTGAGATTCAAACTCAGTTTTGTGCCAGATTTCAAGTTCTTTTGTACTGCCTTGCTATTTTATATACCATAATAGAACTATGTATGCTTTATGGAAGTACTACAGCATGAAGAATGATTATATCTGTAGAATAAAAGGGTTAGAGGATTCGCAGACACCTAAATAGGATTTGAAAGACAGAGGAAAGGCATTCCAGGCAGGTGGAATAACATATGCTAAGGTGCAGACTGACTGTTACTATTCCTTTCAAATGTTTGTAATCAAAGTAGTGTGGTCTTCTTCATATTCTGACCTTCATTTCTATTGATAAACACCACTCTCTTTGAATTCTAGTAAATCATTACTCTTTAAGAAAAGTGTTAATTCCTGATTCTGAGCCAAGTGCAATGACAGAGGCTCAGAAAGAGTTGAGCAGAAAAATCACCTTGTTTGTTTTAACACACGAGGTGATTTTGAAAATTAGTAATGGAGGCACTGGTCTCTTGTAGCAACAGAAGCACAGTGTTGACGCACTGTCTACGTTCTGTCCCTTGGAGCGCCCAACCACTACAATGCTGTCCACTGGTCTTGGGAATAAGTTTCTATATTTAAATGTAACTTTAAATAATCTTGCAGGCATGGTGGCTCACGCCTGTAATCCCAGCACTTTGGGAGGCTGAGGCAGGTGGATCACCTGAGGTCAGAAGTTCGAGACCAGCCTGGTCAACATGGCAAAAGCCTGTCTCTACTAAAAATACAAAACTTAGCTGGGCATGGTGGCGTGTAACCATAATCTCAGCTACTAGGGAGGCTGAGGCATGAGAATCGCTTGAACTCCGGAGGCATAGGTTGCAGCGAGCTGAGACTGCACCACTGCACTCCAGCCTGGGGGATAGAGTGAGACTCTTTGCCTCCAAAAATAAAAACAAAAACAAAAATAAATAAATAATCTCACATCAGATCCAAATATGAGAGAAAAAAATGAGAAAGAAAAAAGGAGTGATTAATTATTCACTGAAAAAACTTAAAAGAGGCAACACTAAAAACAGAGAGAAAAGACTATAGACACAACAACTAGGGACATAAAGTGGTTGCCTTTTCCCCCTCATTATCATAATTATCCTTAAAGGGTCATTTAAAATGATTTTGAGATAATTGTAAATTTAATGCAGTTGTAAGAAATAAAGCAGAGAGACCCCAAATATCCTTCACCTAGTTTCCCCCAATGATAACATTTTTCATAACTACAGCACAACATTACAACCAAAAAATTAACATTGATGCGTCCTTGGAACTTATTCCATTTTCTTCAGTTTTACACGCTTACTTACTGTCTGGCCTGCTTGAACCCTCATTGTTTAAACCCCACGCATGGCCGAATTGAGTCAGGAAGACACAGATGTAACCCCGTTCAGGCTTTATTGGAGATCCTCCAGGCGGCCGGGCTCACACAAGGGAGGAGAGCCAGCAACCGCGCCCAGGTGAGCCTGCTCAGGGCTTTTATAGAGTTGTGGGAACTGGGCGGGGGAAAGGGAAGGGAGAGCTGATGTGGAGGTTGGTGATTGGCTTAGCTATTGGTATGGGCGGGAAGTTGATGTGGCAGTTTGGAGCCGAGCTAGGGGCTTTGTTTGAATTTGCGCGTGCGCGGGAAGCATACGGGGGCTTTTCAGTATGGGGGTTGGGTACTTCCCGGGGGCAGGATGCTTCCAGCCAGGGATTTTCCAGTCACTTACATGCTTTACTTTACACTTGTGCTTACTTACATGCACATGTGCTTACTTCTATTCATTTTCTTCATGTGTGTAGAATCATGTGACCACCGCAATCAAGGTACAGAACTGTTCCATCACAAGAATCCCTCATGCCGTACTGCTGTGGCCAAAGCCTCTTCTATCCCTCTTATTGTCCCCAGTCCCTGGCAACCACTAATCTGTTCTTCCTCTCTACAGTTCTTCCTCAAGAACACTATATAAAAAGAATCTTTTGAGAGCGGCTTTTTTCACTCAGCATAATTTAAGAGTCATCCATGTTGTTGTGGTATTAATAGTTCATTCCAAATTAATGCTGAGTAATATTCCATCGTATGGATGTCCCATAGTTTAACAGTTAACCCACTGAAGGGCATTTGGGTTGTTTCTTATGTGGGGCTATCATAAATACAGCTTATATGAGCATTTGTGTACAGGTTTTTGTGGGAACATAAGTGCCCAAGAATGGAATTGCTAAATGCATGTTTAGTTTTGTAAATGAAACAAAACACCATACTCTGTTGCAGAGTGGCTGTCTATCTTTTTATACTCCCACTAGCAATGTATAAGTAATCCCAATTTTTCTGCATCCTCAGCAGCATTTGGTATATCACTATATTTTATTTTAGCCATCCAGATAGGTGTGTAGTAGTATTTCATTGTGGTATTAATTTGTATTTTGTTAATAATAATTGTTGAATTCTTTTCATGTCCTTATTTGCCATTTGTATAACCTCTTTAATGAAATGTTATGTTCATGTCATTTGCCTTTTTGTGATTGGATTTTTTTTGTACTGCTGAGTTTTGAGAGTTCTGTGTATATATTCTAGATACAAATCCTTCATAGGATATGTGGATTGCAAAGGTATTATCTCAGCCTGTATTTTGTTTTTTCCGTCTTCACAGAATTTTTTGGAGAGCAAAAGTTTTTAATTTTGATAAAGTTAAGTTTAACAACTTTTAATTTTATGGACTGTGCTTTTGGTGTCAAATTTAAGACCTCTTTGTCCAGTCTTATGTTCCAAAGATTTTCATATATTTTTTCTAAGTTTTACATTAAATATTTCAATTTTTTTTTTCTTTTCATGGAGACAGAGTCTTACTCTGTTATCCATGCTGAAGTGCAGTGGTGTGATCTCAACTCACTGTAACCTCTGCCTCCTGGGTTGAAGTGATTCTCCTGCCTCAGCCTCCCAAGTAACTGGGATTACAGGAGCCCACCACCACACCCGGCTAATTTTAGTATTTTTGTATTTCACCATGTTGGCAAGGCTGGTCTCAAACTCCTGACCTCAGGTGATCCACTGGCCTTGGCCTCCCAAAGTGCTGAGATTATTGGCATGAGCCACTGCACTTGGCCTAAATGTTTTAAATTTAAATCAGCAATCCATTTTGAGTTAAAGTATGAGACTTAGGTTGAGGTTGTTTTTTTTTTGGCCTGTGCATACTCAATTATTCTAGCACTATTTACTGAAAAAGTTATCCTTCTATTGAATTGCTTTTGCACCTCTGTCAAAAATCACTTGAGCATATTTGTGCAGTTCTATATCTGAGTGCCTCTATATTTTATTCCATTGATCTACGTGTCTGTCTGTGCCAATACCATGCAGTCTTAGTTACTGTATCCTTATTATATTATATATATTAAGACAAATATTAAAACTAGAATGATTCTTACTACTTTATTCTTCTTTTTCAAAATTGTTTTAGCTATTCTGTCCTGCACCTTTCCATATAAATTTTAAGATAAGCTTATCTATATTATAAAACACCTTGCAGAGATTTTGATTGGAATCCCATTAAACCTACAGCAATCCACTTGGGGAGAATTGACATTTTCACTAAACTGAGTGTTCCAATTCACAGACATAGTATGTTTCTCCATTTATTTAGAATAAACTCCACTAAGTCATGGTACAGAATTCTTTTTATATATTGCTAGAATCTATTCACTATTTTGTATTTTTTTTTTTTTTTTTTTTTACTAAGTGCATGAGAGAGAGCGGTCTACAGTTTTCTTTTGGGGTACAATCTTTGGTTTTGGTTTCAGGGTAATACTAGCATCATAAAATGAATTGGGAAGTATTCCCTCCCCTCGTATTTTTTGGGAGAGATTGCACAGAACTGGTGTTAGGTCTTCTTTAAAGGTTTGGCAGAATTCTCCAGTGAAAGCTTCTGAGCCTGGAGGTTTCTTCTTTGAGAGTTTTAAAATTATGAATTCAATTTCATGAATAGCTATAGTGTTATTCAAACTGTTTCATATTGAGTTATGGTAGTTTGTGTTTTTTGAGTAGTGGATGATTTCATCTAAGTTGTTAAATTTACATGTGGAGTTGTACTAGTATTCCCTTATTCTTTGAAGACTGCAGTGATAGCCCTTGTTTTATTTCTGATATTGTTAATTAGAATCTTCTGTGTTTTATTCTTTGTCAGTCTTGCTAGAGGCTTGTTTGTTTACTGATTTTCTCTATTGTTTTTGTTTTCAATTTCATTGATTTTTTTTATTATTTCCTTCCTTCTACTTGCTTTATTTTGCTCTTCTTTTTCTTGTGTCTTGAAATGAGACTTCCTTTTTGACCCATGAATTATTTAGAAATCTGCTGTTTACTTCCCAAGTGTTTGGAGATTTCCCTGTTATCTTTCTGTTATTGTTTCTGGTTTGATTCCATTGTGTTAAGAGAATATAACTTCAATTTCAGTTGAACAAATTTCAATTTTTTATAATTCATTGAGTTTTGTTCTATGGCTCAGGATATGATCTATGTTGGTATACGTTTCATGGGCACTGAAAAAAAATGTGTATTCTGCTATTTTTGGGTAGAGTATTCTATAATGTTGATTAAATCATGTCTGTTGGTGGTGATGCTGAGTTTTTTCATATCCTTGCTGATTCTGTCTAGTTGTTCTATCAATTGTTGATAGATGGGTGCTGAAGTCTCCAACTATTATTTTGAATTATCTATTTCTCCTTCCAGTTCTATCATTTTTTTTTATTTCATGTATTTTGCTGTTCTATTGTCTAGTGAATACATATTTTGAATTGCCATGTCTTCCTGGTGGATTGACCCTCTTATCATTATATAATGTCCAATTATGTCACTGGTAATTTTCTTTGCTCTGAAGTTTTCTTTATGTGATATTAATATAGCCATTTATGTTTTCTTTTGATTACGTTTACATATCTTTTTACATTCAACCTGCCTGTATCATTATATTTGAAATGAACTGATTGTAGACATCATAGAGTTGGGTTATGTTTTGTTGTTTTTTCTCTTTTAAGTCAGGGTCTCATTATGCTGCCTAGGTTGGTCTCAAACTCCTGGGCTAATGTGATCCTCCCGACTCAGCCTATTGAGTAGCTGGGATTACAGGTATGCACCACAGCACCTAGCTTTTAATCTACTCTGCCAATCTCATCTTTTAATTGGCATATTTGCAAATGTACATTTATGTTTAATGTAATTATATATTAGGGCTTATGTACGCTATTTTTTTTTGTTTCTGTGTGTTCTCTTTGTTTTCATTTATCAATTTCTTTTTTCTTGCCATGCTGTGGGTTACTTGTTCAATCATCATCACTATCCATTTCCAGAATCTCTGCATCATCCCAAACAGAAACTCTCTACCCATTAAATAATACCCCTTCCCCTTTATCTACAGTGTTTTTATTGTACCCCTTGGAATATCTTTTTAGTGGTTGCTCTAGGTTTTACATTACATATATATTCATCACATACTGGTATCATCATTTTACCAGTTCAAGATAAGTATAGAAGCCTTACCTCCCTTTACATTATTGCCATGTTTATAATTGTCTTAAATGTTTTCTCTACATATATTTAGAACTACATCAAACAATGCTATAATTTTTTTTCTTTTTGAGATGGAATCTTGCTCTGTCGCCCAGGCTGGAGTGCAATGGTGCGATCTCAGCTCACCATAACCTCCACCTCCCAGGTTCAAGTGGTTCTCCTGCCTCAGCCTCCTGAGTAGCTGGGACTACAGGCACCCACCACCACACCTGGCTAATTTTTTTTTTTTTTTTTTTTTTTTGGTAGAGACAGGGTTTCACTGTGTTAGCCAGGATGGTCTCAAACTCCTGACCTCATGATCTGCCTACCTCAGCCCCCAAAGTGCTGGGATTGCAGGCATGAGCCACCACACCTGGCCACAATGCTATAATTTTTGCTTTCACTATCAATTTAGAAATTTTAAAAACTCAAGAAGAGGAAAGCTTATTGTATATACCCATATTTTTGCTGTGTTTTTCCTTCCTGATGTTCTGAGTTTCCTTCTTTTATAATTTCTTTTCTGTTTAGAAAATTTCTTTAGCCATTGTTTTTTGGTAGATATGCTGGTGACAAATTCTCTTACCTTTCCTTCATTTGAGATGTCTTTGTTTCCCTTTCATTACTGAAGGACATTTTCACCGGACATTGGATATTGGGTAGATCATTCTTTTAGTTCATTACTTGAAGAATATTATGCCACTTCCTTCTGGTTTCCGTGATTTCAGGTTAAAAATCTGCTGTCACTTGAATTTGTTTTCCCCTATCAATAATGCACCATTTCTCTCTGGCTGTTTTCAGTATCAATATTTTTTTCTTTATCTTCAACCTTCAGAAGTTTAATTATCACATGTCTTGGCATCATAGATTTCTTTAGGTTTATCCTACTTGGGATTTGTTCAGCTTCCTGAATCTGAAGGTTCATATATTTTGTCAAGTAAGGGGAATTTTCAGCTACTGTTTGAACATTTTCTTTTTCCTTTTAAATATCCTGCAGATCCTTGAGAGCCTGTTCACTATTTCCCCTATCTCTGTTGTTCAGATTGGGTAAGTTCTACCGGTCTGTCCTCAATCCATTGATTCTGTCCTATGGTATCTTCACTCTACTACTGAGCCCACACAGTAAGTTTTAAAATTTTACTTGTACCTTTCTGTTTTCTGTTCTATAATTTTCATTTAGTTCTTTAATAAATTCTATTTTTTTGCTGGGTTTAAAATTTTTGTTTCAAGAGAATTTCAATGACTGTTGAAGCATTTTATTATGCTATTTTAATATTGTTAGATAATTTCAACACTTGATTTATCTCATCATTTGACAGCTGTTGATTGCTTTTCTCATCTGTATTGTGATTTTCCTGGTTCTTGGACTAATGATTTTTTATTGTATCCTGTATATTTTGGATAGCATATTATAAGACTTTGAATTTGTATCCTACTCAATTCTTCTTTCCTCTTCTTCCTTCTTCTTACTTCTTCTTGTTCTTTTTCTTCGCAGGCCCTCTGGGCCTCACTGACAGTACCTTAGCCAAACTGAAGTACTGATTCACATGGCCTTATTGCAAATGGTGGGCTGTAAGTTCAGCTCTCCTATCACTCCACTGACAACTTTTTTTTTGTCTGTGCCTATTCATGGTGCAGGACTGCAGACTTCTACAGTGCCTTGTCTGAAATTTAGGAGGAAATGAGGAAACTAAGGAATTTCCTATGTCATTCCTCAAGTCTTGAGATCCCTAGGCAGTCTGACTTCTTTCCACCTTTCAAAGTCTTTCTTTACTTGTTTTTTTTTTTTTTTTTTTTTTGTGTTATGTCCAGGTTTATCTGGGAGGGCCTAGGAAAAATGGGACTCTATCTTCGTGGAACTAGAGGTCTCAAAAGGCCATTTTTATTTTATTTTATTTTATTTTTTGAGACAGAGTGTGGCTCTGTTGCCTGGGCTGGAGTGCAGTGTTGTGATTTCAGCTTACTGCAATCTCTACCTCCTGGACTCAAGCCATCCTTCTACCTCAGCCTCCCAAGCAGCTGGAACTACAGGCACATGCCACCATGCCCTGCTATTTTTTTGCATTTTTTGTAGAAATGGTATTTCGCCATGGTGCTCAGGCTGATCTTGAACTCCTGAGTTCAAGCAATCCGCCCACCCTGGCCTCCCAAAGTGCTGAGATTACAGGTGTGAGCCACGGTGCCAGACCTCAAAAGGCCATTTTAAACACTTGCTTTAGTTTACTGCCTAGAGTCTCCTCCAGGTTGTTAAAAGCCATGAATCTTGTACTTTATCAATTTACAACCCAAACCTTACCCTGCACAGATGCATAATAAGGTACATAAACAGGCTGAATCAAATACATAAGAAGACTTCCAGTTTCCAGTTCATATAAGGAGTTTTAAAGTCACCACTACATCCTAACAAGTAAAAACTGAACAAATTCTTCTTAGATTTTGTTTTGTTTTGAGACAGGGACTCTTTTTGCCCAGACTGAGTGTGGGGGCATGATCATGGCTCACTGCAGCCTCAACTTCCTGGGCTCAAGCAATCCTCCTGCCTCAGCCTGTTGAGTAGCTGGGACTATAGGCACGCATCACCACACCTGGCTAATTTTTTGTACATTTTTTTTTTTTTTTGTAGAGGTGGTTTTCACCATGTTGCTGAGGTTGATATTCTTAGATTCTTTCAAGAAGTAAGGTCACAGGGCAAACTTCTGCCTCCTAAGCTGGAGGGTCAGATAGGCAGATACGAGAATTGCACACACTGGAGCAGAAACTCAGAAATAGAAATCTCTGAGTGAAGCAGTCCTCATGAGGAAAACCTAAACTGTAATTGGGGAAATGCTGAGACTCAGTGGACAAGTCTGAGAGTTAAAAACCCTAGGATGGGGCGGTGGGGGTAGGCTGTCATAGAAGGTCCTCACACTTGTGTGGGGTTTACCTTTTGGAGGTTTGGGAGGTTCTCACAGTGAGTATCAGAGAAAAATCTATGCTTCTGGAAGGAGAAAGGAAAAAGTTATTTTGAAATATTCCAAAGCATTCAATGATTAAAAAAAAATCTCAAAAGAGCCAGAAGAGAAAATACCTTACCTAAAATACAGCAAAGATAAGAATTATATCAGGACTTCTCAGAAACCCTGCAAGCAAGAAGAGAGTAGAATGATATTTGAAGTGTTGAGAAAAATACCGCCAATGTAGAATTCTGTATCCTGTGGAATTATCCCTCAAAAATGAAGGAGAAATAAACATTTTCTCAGACAAAAATTGAGGGGAATTTGTTGCCAGTAGATCTGCCTTGCAAGAAATGTTAAAAAAAAATTATTCAGAGAGAAAGAAAATGATGTAGGTCAGAAATTCTGATCTACATGAAGAAAAAGAGAGCAATAAAGAATAATTGAAAATAAAGTAAAAAGCTTTGCTTATTCTTAGTTGATCTAACATAAGAGTTTATTCAAAATGATAGTAATGATGTATTGAATGGTTACAGTTTATATATTAATGAAATGAATGACAGCAGTTATATAAGGGACTGGAGGGAATATTTAGGAATATTTCATTTTTATAAAGTATTTGCACCACCCATGAAGAGGTACAGTGCTATTTGAAAGTGGACTTGGATTAGTTGTATATGCATATTGCACACTGTAGGGCAACTACTAAAAGTTGGAAAAAGAAGTACAATTCATATGCTAAGAAAGGAAAGAGAGAAAGTGAAATCATAAGAGGAAATAATAGCATCCTGCACTTTTATGGGGCTTCATGGTTTATGAGCACTTAAAAAATTACATATAAAAATATGTGTATATTTTAAAATATATATGTAATTTTAAAATATATACTCAACAATGTCTACTTCATTTACCTTGTAACAGTGATATATATTCTCTCAACAATGTTGCAATGTGGGTGGAGTAGACCTTGTTATGAAAAAATAATAATAATAAAAAAACCCAACGAAGTTTGGTTAAGGTTCTTGCCTCAGGTTAAAAAGCTGGTAAGAGAAAATGTTAACAGTTGTTGTAAATTTTAGCCCTGTGCTCCGATTAGCCAACCACGCTACCTAGAATAAATTATCCTCCTTTATTCTACTGGACATAACATGCTGAGCAAGTAATCATGGAGCATAATTTTGCCTTTTGAAGTACAGTGACAAGTTTTAGAGTCGGAAAGATTTGAATTTAAATTCCAGCTCTAGTACTTATCAGCTGTGTAATCTTGGATAAATTACTTATCCCCTCTGTGCCTCAATTTCTTCATCTATAACACAGGGATAATAATCCAAATATTATGTACTTTAAAAGGTTTTTTGAGGACTGAGATAATCGCACATTTAAAGCAGAATGCCTACCATGTTATAAGCACTCAAAAATTGTAGCTATTTATTAAGACCAAATAAAAAATCCACACCAAAACAACAACAAAAAAACCTCACTGCGTTTCCATAATGAGGAAGTAATGATTCAGACTCCAAGCTTTCAAAAACAGGAAGGGTGCCTCTGTCTATTCCTGTTTGGTTGTGTTGCACCTCACGTGTTACTTAATAAGCCTCGGCATCTCTGTAATTTTAGAACTGGAAGGAACTTAAAGGTCGTCTATTCCAAGCTTCTCATTTTATAGATAAAGAAGCTGAGGCCGAAACAGGTTGAGTGAATTACTTCAAGATTATAGTGCTAGCACCTTTCCTGCTACAGCTGGTAAAGCACACCAACAGTGAGCAGAAAACCTAAGAAAAACATCCAGATTCCAGAAAGGAAAAGATTCAGACAACAAAACCTGAGACAGCAGGTTTCAAAAGGTATAAATAACCCCCTACAGGCTAACTGCCCAGGTATAAGGGCAGTGCCTACAAACTATACTCATGGAAGTCTATGAGGTCCTCATGGAAGTTTATGAGGGGGTAATTTAACTGGTAGGCAACCAGACTAGAGCTGCCCTGGCCTTGGTGAGTGGTGAAGGCCACAATGAGGAGGGCTTCACAGCTTAGGGGAGGCTATCTTCTACAAACTAGTGAATCTGAAGGACGGGGATGATGTACACAGAAGTGCACTACTGTCAATACTGCATATCCAGTCCTTAAGAGTCAATCATAATGGTGAGCAAGTATCCTTCATCCAGCCAGCAAACAGACCCCAGACCACACAGGTGACACAAAAGATGTATAATACATTCAGATCAAGACTTTTTGCTAATAGTTGTCCTTCAACCATTTCTTCAACTGGTCATAGCAGCAATTCCCAGAAATATCTCAGATAGATATACATTTTTTACTTGAAAATGTGCCAGTGGGTGGCTCATACCTGTAATGTCAACTACTTGGGAGGCTGAAGCAGGAGGATGGCTTGAGCCTAGGAGTTTAAGACTGTAGTGAGCCATAATTGCACCACTGCCCTCCAGCCTGGGTGACACAGCGAGATACTGACTCTTAGAAAACA
The DNA here is from genome assembly GCA_004027835.1 of Alouatta palliata. Taxonomy (NCBI): domain Eukaryota; kingdom Metazoa; phylum Chordata; class Mammalia; order Primates; family Atelidae; genus Alouatta; species Alouatta palliata. The sequence continues at coordinate 150,151 of PVKV010000461.1, forward strand.
AAACAAGATAAAAACTGATTTAAGTGAGAAGAAATACATTTTTTGCAATTCAGTATTTCTTTTAATAACATATTTTGTCAGTTTACTCTTACTTTTGTATTAGTTGTGAGCTAGAGTAGTCAAGAAGTTAGTAAGGTCTTTGCCAACCTTGCAAATTATAAACGTAGCCTTTCTTACCCTTATCTTAAAGTGTATTTTGCATAAAAGCAAAGGGTTTTGAGCCGGGCGCGGTGGCTCACGCCTGTAATCCCAGCACTTTGGGAGGCCGAGGCGGGTGGATCATGAGGTCAAGAGATCGAGACCATCCTGGTCAACATGGTGAAACCCCGTCTCTACTACAAATACAAAAATTAGCTGGGCATGGTGGCACATGCCTGTAGTCCCAGCTACTCGGGAGGCTGAGGCAGGAGAATTGCTTGAACCCAGGAGGCGGAGGTTGCGGTGAGCCGAGATCGCGCCATTGCACTCCAGCCTGGGTAACAAGAGCGAAACTCCGTCTCAAAAAAAAAAAAAAGCAAAGGGTTTTGAAAAATATAATTTCTCAAATTTGAGAGATGAAATTTTGCCTTTTTCTATCTTGTCTCTCTCTGGTTTAAGTCGTCTAAGAATAAATCAAAGTGAAAAGAATATGTATGAGATATGTTGAATAAGCTATAAGCTAGTGTAACCGCTATTAAAAATTTCAAAAAGATGTCAAAAGCAGTTCTAAAAACCGTTTTTGTTGTTGTTAAGAAATGTTAAGAGGACAATAAAGCTGTTTACAAAATAGTAAATACAATTAGAGTTTTCTTTCACAAAAATGTGTATGAGTTTATGTGTATGCACAAAAAAGAAAAAATCTGTGGAAATTCACCCTGAATGTCAAAACTGATTTTCTTTTCTTTTTCTAGGTCTTGGGCTTTCATGGGACTTTTATTTATGTTTACTTACTTGTATTTTCTGATTTTCCTACAATAAATATGTGTTTTGGCTGAAAGACAAAAGGTTTTCTTTTTCCTTTTTTTTAATGTTTACTTAAATTTTACAGAGTCAAATTTGGAGTGGAGGGTAAGACCAGAGCAAAGCCCAGAATGAGTGTCAATTAAAGCTTCTCCAGGCTGAACAGCATATGGGGGCAGGAGTCCATTTCACACTACAGTAGGATTTTGTGTTTGTGTGTATGAGTTCTTTTTTGTTGTGTGGTGAAAATGCAATTATAGAAAAATAATTTGCAGTTGCTCTAACAATTAAATTTGTTTCTCTGTTGTTTCTAGAGGTGCTTCTTTGACAATTCATAGTTTAGGCTTAAAGCACTTAAGCACTGTGTAGAAAGGGCCAATACAAAGTAAAGAGGGAACATAATCTCTGCTCTTACAAGTACTATTTTTCTCTCCCAGCTAACTCTGAAGCCTATTCTGCTCTAATTTGTGTATTCTCTTTTCTTTAACAAACACTTTTTTTCATGCTGATTCAATCAGCGGAGATAAAAAGAAGTCAGCTCTGATCTGAAGCTGATAGTCTAGTTAAGTCAATAAGGCACATGTTGGAAAAGTTAACTGAAAATATGGGGGCAGTATGTGCTAAAGCATGAAATGACTTACACAGAGGTGTTACGGCAGTTAAAGGTAGGGCTGGTAACTTTACTGTGGTCATGATCTAGACCAGCACTTTTCAATAAAACTTTCTACAGTGATGGAAATATTTATTTCATGCTAATTAATACAGTAGCCACCAGCCACATGTGGTTATTTGAAATGTGGTTAGTATAACTGAGGAACTTTTTAATTATCTAGCTTAAATTTCAATTTAAATAGCTGCATGTGAGTCAGGCCCGGTGGCTGTAATTGCAACACTTTGGGAGGCTGAGGTGTGTGGATTATGAGGTCAGGAGTTTGAGACCAGCCAGGCCAATATGGTGAAACCTCCATCTCTACTAAAAATACAAAAATTAGCTGGGTGTGGTGGTGCATGCTTGTAGTCCCAGCTGCTCGTGAGGCTGAGGCAGGAGAATCGCTTGAACCCAGGTGGAGGCTGCAGTGAGCCAAGATCTTACCATTACAGAGCAAGACTCCGTCTTAAAAAAAAAAAAAAAAAAACTAGCTACATGTGGCTGGTGGCTATGGTATTGAAGAGTGCAGGCCTAGGTTCTAGAATATGTCACTAAAGTAAGACTTGTTACTTGAAGAAAGGGAGGATTCAAAAACAGAATAAAGGAGTGTTCCAAGAGAAGATAAAGTATGAATGAGCTGTACTCATGTCATGCAAAGAGTGGGAAAGTGCTTCATGCCTGGATAGGGGCTTGCGCTGTGTTGCTACAGTGGGCAGACCACATCGTTGAGGATCTGAAGCTGTAGGTAATGAGGAGTTATTGATTATTTCTGATCAGTAATAATGGCTCTTGTGCCAGGCATTTGGTTGGGTGCCTTATATGGAATATTTCATACTGAAACAACCCTTTGAAGAAAAAAAAAAGACTGAGAAAAGGGTGACTGAGCTTATCAAGGAAATCCTTGAAGAAAAAAGGAATAAAGGGATTTGTCTAGGCAGTTTGGCAGTGAAAGAAATGCGTGCTTGAGGAGGATTAAATGAAGGTTCCTCCCCTAGGTAGGTCAAACCTATTTGGCCTGAAAGCAGACAGGAAGAACCTACGCGGCAGCCAGCAGGCCCCAGTGGCTGTCTTGGGAAGGGAGAAAGGAATCCTGGTCCTTTGGGTACATGAGAATGTTCACAAAATGAACGGTACACAGCAATACTTAGAGAAGAGTGACAGAGGTTGCTGGAGCTGGATTCCTTTTTTTTTTTTTTAAATCTCAGTGAAGATCAGAGACATCTACCAAAAAAAAAAGGGAAGAAAGAAAAATGGAGTGAGTAGGGAGAAGGGAGATCTGAAATAACCTCAGTTGGGGCTGAATTTTTATTACCTTTTTTACAGCCACTTTATTATGTGGTTATCATGAGCCTATTATCAGTATTTACATATATTATCTCCTTTAGTCTAACAATTTAAAGTATTATTAATTCCAGTTAAGGCTCAAAGAGGTTATCACTTAAAAAAAAAAGAAAAAGGATTGCCTACCACCTCACGCCAGGGACTGTTCTAGGCAAAGAACTCAGACAGGCAAGGGGCCTGCCTTCATGGTTTGTGGACGTGGTGCAGACAGAAAAATAAAACATCAGATCATTTCAGAGTTTAAGTGGTGTGGAAATAATAAAATGTGTTACGATATTAACGGTGGGGAGGAAGTACATTAGTGTGGCCAGGCAGGGGAGGACCGTGTAAGGGGACAAGTGAACTGAGAACTTTAGGATGAAAAAGGTAGGAGGAAGAGTTTTCTGGGCCAAGGAAAGGGCAAGTGCAGAAGTCCCGAGGCACGAACTAGCTGGGCTCCTGAAGAAATGCAAAGGTTAGTGCAGGCGATGCTGATCACAGAGGTCTAGGCCAAGGCTGGAGACGCCATGGCAAGCTAGGAGAAGGATTTACCCAAGGGAGTAAAGCCGATGCGATTCAATAGCATCAGGATTCCCAGGGGGCAAGGGCCAAGCTGCCCAGCTCTCCAGCGCGTGTTCTTTCCATTCGGCTAAGCTGCCCGGCTCAGGGCTCCGGGGTCAGGAGAGGTTCCCGGCCCAGGGGCCAAAGGGCCAACTACGCCGCGCGCGGGGTGGGAACGTGACCTCCAGGGTGTCGCAAGCCCGGAGCATCGCTGACAGATTCGCAACCAGCTAGCGGCTCCCCTCACCCGGACCCAATCACCTCCGCCTTTAATTCCTATTAGCGCCCCCGACCCGCCTCAGCACTCGCCCCCGGGCGGCCTGGCTTGGTTTTTCATCCTGGGAGGCGGATCTGTCGCCCAAAAGTTCGGAATGACTGCATCCTTTTCCCTTAAGACCGATGAGGACACGAAATAAATTGGGGTCAGGGCCACGTCCTATGGAAAACAACCCTCCGTATTTTTGTCTGGTTGCCCCCCACGGCTTTCCAGAAACGACTCCTTTCTCGGTATGCTCTCCAAGTCACCCCCTCCAACAGCGAGCCCGTTGGTTTGGCCCCTCAACCCGGATTTGGCTGAAGCCTTACGCCTCGGCCATGGATTGGCTTCTTACCATTCTCCGCACCCATTGGTTGAGTTTCCCCGCTTCTGGGCGGAGTAGTGAGGGCCGGTTTCCGCCCCCTTGTTTACGGAGCGCGTAGTTGTAGCGCTCTCTGAGCGTTGGGGCTGTCTCCAAAGTTCCCTATTTAGCTCCTCAGGCCAATTGGGGCCTCGATCCACCTTCGACGTCTCCCTCGCACGCCTTCCGCGTGGTACGGCCCACACCTTTAGAGCGGCGGCGCGTGTGGGCGCCTGTCGCGTTCCTCCGCCCGCTCTCGCCGGGCCTCCCCTCTTCGAGGTTGCGCTTGGTACGGCCCGCGCCGCCTCCTTTCCTCGCCGGGGTGGCCGTCCCCCTCCCCCAAGTCGGCGGCGCTTGGTGCCGCCCGGGAGAACCAGGTCATCGGTCGGTTCCCGTGAAAACAAAAACAATCGGCCGCGCAGCCGCGGGCACCCGAACGCCTCGAGCGAGGCCCGGAGACGCTGGGCCAGGTGGAGGGAGCGAACAGGAGCGGCGGCGACACGCCGGGGGGCCAGGGCGCCATGGGGCAGGCGGGCTCCTGCTGCGCGGGGCTCCCCGGGCGCCGCGGCTAGTGAGCACGCCGCCTCAGCCGCCCGCGCCGCCCGCCTGGGGGACGAGGAGCAGGACGCGGCCTCGGCAGGGCCCGGGCCGAACCACTGCGGACACCCGGGCGCCGGGGAGCCGAGCGCCGCCTCCGGCATGGATCAGTGCGTGACGGTGGAGCGCGAGCTGGAGAAGGTGCTGCACAAGTTCTCGGGCTACGGGCAGCTGTGCGAGCGCGGCCTGGAGGAGCTCATCGACTACACCGGCGGCCTCAAGCACGAGATCCTGCAGAGCCAGGGTAGGGCGCCTGTGTAGGCGCGCGGGGCAGGGCCCACCGCGGGAGCCCCGGCCCCGCGGCGGGAACCCCTCACCCACCCTCGCGCCTCCTGCCCAGCCCCCGCCTCCCTTGAAAGCGCGGAGGTCCCCAGATTTCCTGACACTTTCCCTCCTCTTTTCACCCGATTTACCTCGAACCTGCCGCGACCTCGTTGCTAATTCAGGAGTGCGAACCACCCGGAAACCCGGCCGGGAGCCGCGGGCTCCAGTCCGGATAAACGTGGGTGAGGGGGCCGTTCACTGCACCTGCAAGCTGCCGCCCTCCCTGAGTGGGCGCCCCTCGCCCCCAGCCGGCCCCGGGGGTCTCACGTGTTGCCCGCGGAGCAGTCCTGCGGGTGGGCGGTGAGCGAATCGCCTGGGATCCCAGGCTCCGAGTGATGAGGACAGTGAAGGAATCCCCCTTCCCCCTCTGTGCCGCCCCGAATCCTTGCCCAGGAGGCTTCGTTTCTCCGTCTTTTTATTTTGGAAAGTCGAGCGTTATTCTTAGCTGTGGGTTAACAACAGCCGCTCCTGCAACTTATGATTTGGCTGCCGTGTGGACGCAGCTCTTGTGAACTCCGCAGCGGCTCTGACGTGGTTCCTAGGAACCGTTCCGCTCTCCTATTGTAGCTTCTGATAACACCAAGGAGGAACGGGCGACGTTTGCCCAAGCAAATTTTGGTACATGTTGCTAGTTACTTGCTTTGCCTGGTCAAGTTCTTCCTTTAAAAAAAAAAAATAGATTTTTCTGTTTCACCTAGATGTTTCACCTAGATTATTATTATTTTTATTACCCCAAGCCCTGGGGACAGGTACTTTGCCAAAGTTAATTTAACTTATGAAAGCTGGTTGGGAAGGTTTTTGTTTTTTTGTTGTTGTTGTTTTTTCAAATAACATTAAAGGTTTGGTTTCCTTACACATAAAAAATCACAGCGATGATTCATTTTGATCAAGAAGTACGGGACTTTTTAAATGGGTTTATTAAAAAGGCTGAGGGGGCTTCTCAGCTTGTGGGCTGAACAGAAATTTATGTGAAGAAAGGTTTGATAGCTGGGGGAGATGCAGATATTTGTGGCAGGTGAGATGAGGGCAGTGGTGTTAGATGAGCTTCTTTCTCCTCCTCCTCCATTTTTTTCACACTTTCACCCAGACTGCATTTCAGTTGAGGAAGGGTGCTGGTCCATGGGAAAGGAGTCTTACAGCAGCTTCTCATTTTGGACACTGCAGACATTTTTTTTTTTTTTTTTTTTTGAGACAGAGTCTCATTCCATCACTAGGCGCCAGGCTGGAGTGCAGTGGCGCGACCTCGGCTCACTGCAACCTCCGCCGCCCAGGTTCGAGCAATTCTCCTGCCTCAGCCTCCCGAGTAGCTGGGACTACAGGCGCGTGCCACCACGCCCAGCTAATTTTTTTGTATTTTTAGTAGAGACAAGGTTTCACCATGTTGACCAGGATGGTCTCGATCTCTTGACCTCGTAATCCGCCCACCTCGGCCTCCCAAAGTGCTGGGATTACAGGCGGACATTTTTGAACTTTAGGAAGGAAGCAACCTGCAGTCGTAGTGGATGGGATATTAATATGGAAAAAACGTTAATTCTCGTAGGAGTTGCAGTGCTAATATGGAAAAATGAGCAGATTTTGGTGGCTGCCTGTGAAGGGAAATTTGACTGACGTGGTGAGGATAATATAGTTGGTAGATACAGGGAAGTGAAGGTTGAATGGGGCAGGAATCCTGGGAAGACTTTGAAGTTGGTTTTGTACGTGTGAGGTAAAGTTGAAGGGCTTAATGAAGATAGAGTCGAGGGCTCTCGTATTTTCTGGTGGCTGGAGATGCATAGGTCTAAGACTGTTTTCTGATGTCATTTCTAAGAGGACAGTGGAGGGGATCACTTAGGATGCAAAGAAGAAAGACTAGGGTCTAACCACAATCTTGAATTTCCCTTGACGAGTCGAGGGCCAAGGCTACATAGAGCCAGCAGAAACCGAAAAGGGCGGGGTTAAGAAAAAGACGTTGGTCCGCTTTTATTTGGTTATTGGGAGTCAGCAGTTTCATAGAATTCCTAAGACAAGCCACATTACTGGGAGTTAAGAAGGAAAACGTGATGTGAACCGAAGTGTGGGAAATACAATACAGTGATGGGAAGTATTACCTCTGCTCCCGACCCCGCCAAGGAACCAATGGAGGAAGAGAATGAAGGGCCTAGACTTGGAGAGGTGGAAGGAACATTTCCTTTTTAGGGACCACGTCATAGGCAGGGTTTGAGAGGAAAATGATGGAACAGGATATACCTTTCTTCCTTGAGAGAGGATGTAAGTTGAAAGGGCATGTTATTGTGGGCTTTGTTTTAGAAAATTTAGGGCCAGTCTGAGATGGAGAAAATGACTGTGAGGAATTGCTGAAGCCAAGAATTTGTTTTTTTACCTCTTCACTGGGTACTAGGGAACTTTTCTCAGAATTTATCGTCGAAAGGGTATTGGCTACACAGTATGCTATGCTGTTAAAAGCAGTCTGACTTGGTGAGTTTGTGTGTTCCTTTCTCAGCCTCCTAATTTTTTCCCTCTTGTCTTCCAAATTGCTAGTCTTATAGTGGTATCTCTTTGATTTCCTTTAATTCTTTAATAATAGGATTAAGTGACAAAAGGTAGTTATAAAATGTGAAAGAAAACATATCAAAGTGCCAGGTGTAGTTTTCAAAATAAAATCTTTCTTCTTTTTGGTGTTCTTTTATGTGAAGATAAACATCATGCTTTGGCATCTGGGCTATGGTATTTTTGAAAACAGGTGAATTCTAAATTAAAGTTTTCTGCATGGCATGTAGATATTACATTGAAACTTATATACACCCTTCTCAAAGATATTTTACTGCAAACTGAGTTTGGAACTGTATTTTCAAGTTTAAAGGGAAAATTTTAGGGCTTCTGAATATACATGTCTGGGCAAATGGTCCTGGTAACCTGAGAGACTCTAATTGGGACTCCTCTGTCAGGACTTCGGACCTCATTCTCTGAGATGACGTGTGGTAATATTCTTGCAAGAATCTGGTATGAATAAAACAATTTTTGAGGACTATGTAGGACACATCATTGTGTCATACTGGTGAATGACTGCCTGTTTCAGAAACATCCTTTAGCTAGGGTAAAGGGATTGGTTCAGTTTCTGAGGATGAATTAGTTTTTATGTTAAAAAAATTTTTTCCTCTCTAAAGTTGTGAGCAGACAGACTAAATGAGCTGTTAGGATAGTGGTGGAAACAGATACATAGAGTTTAGTAAGCCCATTGACAACCCTCTTCTAGTCTCAGCACCCTTATTCCAGATTGTAAATACTACCTGACTGCTGGCTGGGAGATAGTCCTGCAGTGAACCCTAAAATTTCTCAGGTGGTCTAAATCACCTTTATTTAGCGTGAAATTCTTTCACATAAAAGGTCTCTCATTAATCTTTTTTAAAACGCAAGGTTCTTAATGCAAATACTTTTGGGGGAATAAGGATAGTAGGGGCTGGTCTCTCATATCTGGTGAATTAGTTTGTGCTCTGCCATTTAATCTACCTCTAACCTCACATCAGCCTGAGAACAAGAATATCTTTTTTTTTCTTTGTAATGGGTGTGCAGTGGTATCAAGCCTGCAGTGGAGAGCAATAATGGAGTATATATAGGGCTCTGAGAGGGAAAGTGCGGGCTTTGACTTGGTGCCATAGCCAGTTGGGAAATAGTGGTGGTTCCGGGACAACATAGGTGTAATAGAAATATGAAGAGGCAGTAAGAACCAGGGAGAATACTGAAGAGCTCTGCTGAGGCCCAAGCCATTCCTCTCCCTGGAGACTGACTCTAGTTCTCTTCATGCCCTTGGAACTACCTTAGAAACCTTAGGGCGGAAGATAGGAGGGTGGGGAGTGATCCAGAGCCCGCAGTGAGGTGCCCAAGGTAGAAGGAATAGAGATCACAACTTCTGTCATTTAGTTGTGCTAGCCTTTGGTGAAGAGTTTCCCTGTGAGCACAAAGTTTGGTCTTAAGATTCATTGTGGTTAATGCAGGCTGGTCATTTCTAAGAGGACAGTGGAGGGGATCACTTAGGATGCAAAGAAGAAAGACTAGGGTCTAACCACAATCTTGAATTAGAACCAGCAGAAACTGAAACAGGCAGGGCTTAAAAAGAGGTTGGTTGGCTTTTATTTGGCTATTGGGAGTCAGTAACCCCCTGTGCTTGCAGTTTCCTAGAATTACTGGTGATCATTCCCAGTGTGCCTCAGTCTAATTTGTATAGTGCACTGGTGCTTCTAAAACTTCACTCATACACGTGTACTCTTATTTTTCAGATGGATTCATGATTTTACTTAAGTAGATTTGTCTTAGGCAGTGATATTTGTGAAGTTGTACATGTGGTATGTAGGTATTATTAGGTATAATAAACTAAATGTTAAAATACGTAACAATTAAAATACTAGTTTTCATACTGGCTAAAATTACGATTCACATCAGTGGTATGGGAGCCACGCTTTGGATAACACTGGGTTAACAGATAAGTAGTATGGTAAAATTTTGATTTGATTTGTGATTTTATGCCTTTTAGCGTTTTTTTCCTATTGGCAGATTTATATTGTTTCCCATTAGCAACTCTGTCATGAAAGGGAAAAACAGAAAAGAACTACTTATCATGTTTTGCTGGTATTCTGAATTCATACTTTGTGAAAGAAAATTAAGCAGAAACCATTGGTAATGGTTTAGGACATGTTTAAAACGTACTTGGGAAAATTACAGTTTTTGTAAGAGTAAGGGACATGCAGTATTATTTTCTGATTATTTTTAGACTATTAAGGGGAGTTCTAATGTGGTTTCTGAAAGTGACTTTCAAGGAATTTTCTAAATTTAAAATTTATTAATTTTTAGTAGATGATACATCCAAATGGTATCCATTCAAACAATGAAAAAGATAACCCGTGAATATTAAGTACATTTAAATGGTATAATCTCAAATGATTAAAAAAAAGGACACCCAGTGAAAAATCTTTCTACTCTTGTTCTTGAACCACCTGGTTGCCCACTTCACAGACATAAATGCCAGTTTCCAGAAGAAAATTTTTGTTGCTGTTTTTTGAGACAGTCTCCCTCTGTCACCTAGGCTGGAGTGCCTGGTGCGATCTCAGCTTACCGCAACCTCCGCCTCCTGGCTTTCTGCAATTTTCCTGCCTCAGCCTCCTCAGTAGCTGGGATTACAGGCGCCTGCCACCACACCTGGATAATTTTTTTATCTTTAGTAGGGACAAGGTTTCAACATGTTGGTCAGGCTAGTCTTGGAATCCTGACCTCAAGCAGTCCACCCGCCACAGCCTCCCAAAGTACTGAAACTACAGGCATGTGCCACCGTGCCCAACCTCCAGAAAAAATTGTAAAAGAATCTAGGGCAATGATGATTTGTCGCTTTTCCTTTTTTCTTTAAGGTATTGGATATGTATTTCTACTTACTATGATTTAGCTTTGTTAGCCATTTTTTTCCAGGTTTACTCTGGAGGTAATTCTTGGTTATTTGACACTGTATTCACTTTGTTAGGTTTGTTATCTCACTTTGCAAGTTCGTAAAGATGTCTTCATCTGTGGGAGTGATCAACGTATACTATGTTAGCACCTAAAACTCCTTTTTTCGTGTGTGTGTATGTTGTGACTTCTAGTAGTAAAACTCATGTAAACCGTAACTCCTCTCTTTATCTCTTTGGTGAATGAAAGAAACTGTTGAAAATTTGGTTATCAGTTGGAGAACTGCTTCCTTTTTAAAAATTTGAGGATAACAAATGAGAAGGTAAGTAGGCAAATAAACATGAAAGAAAAAACAACTTGTGGCGGTCACATTTTTAACTCATTTTTGTAGTGTGATATTGCATCGGTACACAGAAAACAGAGGTTGAGGGTCACATGTTAAGTATAATCCACTCTAGAATTTGGGCTGTGTATATTATACATATGTGTTGAAAAGTATGCTTATTTGTATATATGAATGATCTGTGCTTTTTCAGAGCCTACGAGTGTTGAATGTATTGTTTTGAATGAAAGTAAATGTATTATATCAGGACTTGGTAGACTAGTAGTTTGTTTTACCTTTTTAGCCTTATTCTTTGGTGTACATGGAGTAGGCTGTATAGCCAGGTTGCCTATTTGTTAGTATTTACTAACAAGACACTCTTGAGAGAATAATGACTTTGTTTTAAATTAAATACAATTTGGTATCTGTTTAACATCTAGTCTGGAAAATAGTGTATCAGTAGGTCATAAATAAAAGTTTGGGTGGACATTGTTCAAATATTCTAAGAGAAGAGTAGACTGGTTCTCAAATTACTTAGGCTATTTTAAGTGGTAAGAATAAAAAAAAAGTCAGTATATTGGCGTTTCCAGTTGGGTTTAGAAGTAGATTTAACTTTGTTAGCCATTTTTTCCAGACTCACTGTGGAGATAATTAATTCATTGTTATTTGGCACCTTATTCATTTAGACTGGCAGGTGATATAATAGTTTTCATTAAAATGGAATTTGTTGGTGTATAAATAGGCTGAGGTTAGGGCCGGGCTGGCTCCAGGGGCACAAAGGATGTCATCAGGACTGATCTTGTTCTCTTCTATCAACTGTTGGCTTCATTTTCAGGGGAGTTTTCTCCACATGGGGTAGAGATGACCAGTAGCGCTCAAAAGACAGGAACATGGCCATTTTGTTGGAGATAGTCCAGGATATACTTTTATTATTCTGTTTTGGAGCCTCTCCCTGAATCAGTAACTGGGGCCAGGGAGTGAGGTCTTCTGGCCACCTTGAGCTGTGCTCACCTCCTCAGGAGGTATATGGTCATATGATACACTGTTTCTCAGATAGAGAAGAGGCAGTTCTAGAAAGGAACAGTTAAACCCAGACGGGCTAATATGTGTCTGTTACAGTGGAACAGCTACATATTATATCAGTGTTCTAGAAAGGAACACTTAAACCCAGACAGGCATAATGTGTGTCTATTACAATGGAACAGCTACGTATTATATCAGTAACGTTCTCTGAGATGTTTTCCAGACTAGCCTAGCCTTCTCAGCTTTTGCCTTGCCTCCTAACTATAATGTTTATATAATTCAAGTAGTGAATTTTTAGCATGACTTAATCTGTAGACTAGAGAACACAACTTGGTTCATGTTCTTCTTGGGAACTTTTTTGAAATTACTTTAATGCTTGACATAAAAAAGTTATTTTCCTAAGGTTATTTTATGTCTTAAGTAGTTTCTAACTCTGAATAATAACGTTGGTAAGGAGAAACTTGCCAACACTTCTGTGATACTATCATACTGCAGCTAATAGAGAAATTTCCGTTGTTTTCATGTCTTAGCTTCTTAGTTGTTAGAATGGTGAAAATAGTATTTTAGCAAACTGTTCACTTGGAATATTAAAACTAACTTGTTTTTTCTTAGGGCCCTGCCTCTTCATCTGCAAGGCTTCTGAAGTCTTTGAAAATGATCCAGAAATGCAGTTTAGGGAGAATTGTGGAGGGTCCTGGCTCTGAGCTATGTGTACTTGGAGACCCTTGGTACTTCCAGGAGATGATGCTCTCTAACTGGCCATTTCCTTGAAAGCTCCAAGAGTAGCAGAAACTTCTGGCCTTTCTCTTTAGATTAGATGTTAGCTCAGCCCTTCAAAGAACAAAGACTAGACTGTCTGGCAGGACTCGAGGATGTTGAGAAATGCAGTATGCTTTCACCGTACATGGGTGTGGTGATTGCGTGGCTGAGCTCAAAATGGTTGTTTGGGAACATTGTTTGGGGAAGCCATAGGCTTATATTACCAAGTCTTTTTCCACTTAAGATGGAGCTCTGGGTGGTGATTTCTTATGTTATGGGGGCACAATGTAGTATCAGGCTGTGTGTGAGTTTGCTGTATCTGCAGAATTCATATATGTTTAATTCGTCTTATTTGATAAATGAAGACGTTTGGGAGATGAGGAGAGAGTCTTTTAAAAGAAACATTATTCGTGGCCCTAGTCCTTCAGGAACTTGGAGGTTAATGAGAAGATGAATCTATACTTGTGGAGTAGTACATAAAATTTGGACCCTGGGCTCAGGAGGTCTGTCTGGGTTTGAATCTTTGCACTGCCAATTTACTAGTTCTACAATCTTTTTCTTCTTCTTCTATTTTTTTGGAGACAGTCTCACTTGTCACCCAGGCTGGAGTACAGTGGTGTGTGATCTCAGCTCACTGCCACCTCTGCCTCCCGGGTTCAGGCGATTCTTGTGCTCCCAAGTAGCTGGGATTACAGGTATGCACATTGCGCACAGCCAATTTTTGTATTTTTAGTAGCAATGGGGTTTCACCACGTTGGCCAGGCTGGTCTTGAACTCCTAGGCTCAAGTGATCCACCCACCTCAGGCTCCAAAGTGCTGGGATTACAGGCATGAGCCACCGCACGTGGCCTGATCTACAATCTTGCTTAGCCTGTTTTTTCTTCAGTAAACTGACATCACAGAGTTATGAGAATGAAATAGATAGTAGATGTTAACTGGCTTGAAAATTGTAAAAGTGGGTAGATGTGTTACTTAAAAAGTCTGTGCCTTTAAGTAGTTAGTGTTAAGCACTGTTTTAGTTGAGACATTTTGAGTAATATTTAGGTATCTTTATTACTGGTTTATGTTAAATACCATTCTGTGCCCAGTGGTCTGCTTAACACTGTAAGGAATGTTGAAAAGGTATAAGAAAGAGTCTTTAAGGAATTTAAAAGTTAGTTCAGAGACCAGACTCATATTTGAAAGGGGAAAAAAAACAAGACTATGGCACAGTATGTAACAGTGCTTCTGGTTGGTAGTACAGACACCAGTGAAGAGAGAGCGAGCCCTTAGAACTGCATGGCAGTAGATAGGCATTATTTCAACTGAACTTTAGATCATCTCATCAGAAGTTATTAATCACCATTTATATGTGGAACTAAGCAAAATCTTCTAGGAGTTAAAAAGAACTAGCATTTTCATCCTCTGAGAACTTTGTGTCCAGTTAGGGAGATGAGACTGGCATTTTTTTTGACAAACACACAAACAGCAGCAGTGCCCTGTAGTGCAAGGTTATGTATCTAGGCCAAATGCTGCATGAGTGGTGCAGACAAAAAGGGGTAGGATTTGAGACAAGGACAGACTCTTTTTACCTATGAGGAGTTTTAGTAGCAGAGATTAAATGTGGGTAGTAGAAAGAGCAGATGGAGTGCCTGGAGGGGAGGATGGCAAGAACAAAAGTATAGAGGAGTGAGAGGTGAAGGACCAGATTGCAGGGGAAAGGCGATAAGAGCATTAAAATTGAATTGGAATCAGCTTTTGTAAAGCCGTGGATACCAGAGAAAGTAGTAGACTGGGAAGATACTGAATGACTTTGGGGTGGGGTGGGGACATTTTGAATAGGGAGGGGACAGGGACATGATCAGAGACCAGTTGTCAGCAGTATTTAGGTTGGATTGGAGTTGAGAGTGAGGCTTTACTAGAGGCAAGAAGGTTAGTTAAGGTTAAGTGTCAACTTAGATTTGATGAAATAGGGACCTGTCTTTGGGTACTGGTGGTAGAAGTTTAAAGGGACCCATGAAACGGATCTTCTAAGGGAAGGAATGACCAGTACTTGGTGCACGGATGGAGTCTGGCAGAGTAGGAGAAAAGGGCAGGAAAATCCAAAGGTTAATCCAAGGTTTTAAGCATGAGTGATAGGTAGATTGTTACGGAACCAGGTAGAAAATAGGAAGTTTAGGAGAGGGGAAGGTAGAAATCTGAGTTTGATTTTTGAATATGAAATCCAGATTCCAGTGCTACAGGAAACCTAATGTGGTTCCACCTTTCATTTCAGAGATAAGTGAGATGCCTAGAGATTAGGTCTCTATACTTTGAGTGTGAAGGGAGTGAACAAGTTCTCTAAAATGGGACTGTCACAGACATTTAAAATCTTGTGCCTACATCTTTTTTCTTCTCTCTGTAGTTCTTGCCTCATATACTTTGAAGCCTTTCCTGTCTTCTCCATGATAATCATTGATCTTGTTCTTTGCTCCAGGAACACTATTACTCTGTACCATGTAATTTAGCTCTTAAATATTAACTTTATTTCGTTTTTTCCTCATGCTTGGTTTTGCAGCACACTGTGCCTCTGATTTGATGCAGTGGTCTTTAATAACCTCTCTGGATCAGAACGCTTGTCTGTCAATCTGCTGTTCTCTGAAAGGTCAGAGGTTGAACACCAAATACCATACTTTCTTTTACTTTGCAAATTTACCAGCTACTAATATACTGAAAAAAATTTGTTTTGTTTTCAGTGTATACCTCCTCCAGAATAAAATGAATATGTTCTATTTGTGCTTTTTCCTTCCTCTGAGTAAATCTCTGTTAAGCAGCTGCTGTGTCCTAGGTGCTGAGGTAGCAGAAGAAGCCCAAAGTTTCAACAGGCCACAGTTTATTTTACTATGGACAAAATGAAATAGTCCTTTATTTTTCTTAAAATACCAACCTTACCTTTTCAAGTTTCAGGTTTTTCTATTCTAATACTTTGCAAGGATATCCATGGTCACCTTACCAGTGACTTTTCTAGAGTCAGTCTTAGACCTTTTTATCCTTTATCTTCTTTATTCCCAGTCTAAATTTCTTAAATCTGTGTAGAAACTGATAACATGGGAAAAGTATCTTGAACATTGCTCACACAGGCCTTCACCACTCAATAAATGTTAATTGAATCTAAATGTCATAGTTCTCCCTTCCTTTGACCTTTTTTCTGTTTTGTCTTGATTTCATTTTGTTTAAGACATTAAGACTTTTATAAGAGTGGTGTGTCATAGATTGGTCCTCCCCCCCGCCCCGAGCCTTCTCAGTGATGCCTAATACTCTTTTAGCTTTCTGATTTTAATGTTTTTATTTAAATAATTAATCTAGAATGAATTCTGGAGTGTATCTCTATGAGGTCTGAGTTTTCATTTACGTATAGTTAGGTTTGTTTCCTGAATGGATTTCTTTGTATTTATCTGCATCAAAACTTGTGTTCCATTTTGCTTTCCACTTAATTCTAAATTTAAGGTCTCTGTCCATTTTATGAAAGTGGAGTTAACTTTTTATAACTCAGAAGAGCTCAAATGCAATACATGTAATATTTATAAACTTGGATATTTTAATTTTTTTCTGCCTACAGGATATTCATTAAAATGTCAAGCCAGGTCTTAGTGATTTCTGGGGAATCTTATTTCTCTGAAAATAGTCTTAGGTGGTGATATTTTCAGCCTTTTTGAAAGTCATCATTATAACAATACCTTTTTATATTGTGCCTCTCTGTTTTTTATAAAGTGCTCTCAAGTATGGTGGGTCTCATCTCTCATGTATTTGACTTGTGGGCAGCATGTATTTCATGGTGTAATTGACACCTTTAAACTGCCTTTTATAGACCAAACTAGAACTTTTTATTATCTGCTGATGAGCTGACATTTCAGGCTACAACATAGTGTGCTGCCTACCAGCCAGCTGTTTAGTTTTAGCAGTGCTATCTTTAACAATGTGTTTGTGCAGTTGAGTTCCCTCCCTCCATATCATAAAAATAAGTGGCAGATGAAAATTAAAAGTGCAGATACTGAGTAGGGATGAGAAACATACTTGTCAATATTAATGGCGTATTCATCTTGATTGTATTAAGGTGAGCCAAAATAGTGGATGAATTTTGTGACGGAGCTGGATATGAGAATTTTTTTTTTTTTTTGAGTCTTGTGATCAGTAGGGAAGAAAATAAAAGCACATGTACAAAATGCTAAAACTGTATTGAAGGTATAACTGAGATATAACTAGAGATTTTACAATTTTTAGCTTTGTGCAAGCCAGTCACGTTTTTAATGTATAAGTTTATTCTACCTTCCTGTATTCTGACTTAGGATATACCTTTATAGTATCACATAATTATACTAGAGATGTTTCATTGCATCTTTGACAAATGTTGGGATAGTTTTGTAAAAAAGAAATTGCCTCAAAAGTGACTTGAGTCAGAGCACAAGCCTGTTAATTTCTACGGGGCGGGCAGGGGGAGAGGTCATTCTCTGGAAGAGAGAAGGAACTTAACAACTGATTCGGGAGGACTCTTTTGTGAATGTATCCCGTTTGAAAATTGGTGTGCGTGTGTGTGTATGTTTGTGTTGATCTTTGCATACTGTAACCTTGTTGAACTCTCACCTATTCTTGGATTGTGTTTGTGTGTAGATTCCTTGGGATTTTCTACTTAGGCAATAATGTTGTTTACAAATAGGGACAGTATTATTTCCTAACTAACTTGGTATTTGGAGAACATAGGGTGCAGTGCTATTGTGTAGTAGACACTAAACATTCTGTAAGAGAGTGAGGGATCAGTAAACTGCTGAGTGAAACTGCTGGCAGTTTCAGAGGGTATTGGTAGTACTAGACACTCTTCAATGCTGGATTTGAAATTGAGATTATGTAATACATAATTAATTATTTTCATTCTCTTTTGGTAACTAGTTACTGAATGTATAGTATATGCCAGTTACTATGCTAAATGTTGGGGGTTAGTCATATTTCCTACCAAAGTTAATTTCATGGGAGTAATAGACAAATAGCTTTTTACAACAAAGTATGAAACTCTAATAAGGAAGTATAGGATACTATGGAAACAAACATTTTTCTAGTTTATTGTTCCTGTGAAACTAGTGGGCATACATCCTAAAATGGCAAAGCAGTAAGGCCCAAGGGCAAAACTTGAAAAATTTGAGAGGGTTATGCTTAAAATCTGTTTATATAATAAAAGGTGCTGTTCTGTTGTACTGACATTTTTAACTTTAAACCAACCCATGTAGATGGTTTATTATGCTGTTGAACATGCTAATTCTTAAACTTGTTTAATCATAAAAGTGACTTTAAAAAGTACTTGTGACCATCCAGTGGTAAGTGAGCATTGCCTCAGAGCTGTTTCTTTTAGGCTCATGTATTAGGTCTGGGTCACCTGGGTTTATCACATTGGAAGACACAGTTATTACAGGACTTTCTCCTGGGTGACAAGTGACCACCGCAGTGGCCAGCCTGGATGTAGCTATGGTGGAGATGGCTGTCACAGTAATTCCCAACTTTTCTTCTAGAACTGAATCCAGTTAGATTTCTTTCACATGAAGGTTCTCCTAGAAGCAGATTGTCTTTTCATACAGAGAGATCAAAAGAACATTAGAACTCTCCCAGTAGGACTTAGAAGTTTGGTTGACTCTGTCAGTTTGGTCATTATAGTGATCTTCAGACCTGTTTTTACCTTTGGCTGCTTTCCACTGAATCCATTTGAAAATGCGTTAGTGGAATCTTTCTCTCTTAACAGGGCTTTCCCAGGGTTCTCTTTCAGATTATTCCATTCTGCTTTTCTTGAGTTTCCAAATACCTTGTAGAAATTATTTTTCCTTGGAGCATTCTGAGAACTCTCAGTATTAATTAATTGACCATAAACTGCTTGTATCTGTCATTCATAAAATTGAAAACCAAAAAGTAGAGGAATTTGTAGATGGTAAAGGAAGTAAAGGAGGTAACAAACAGCACCAAACTCTAGATACGTAAGTTACTACGTTTGAATATATCAACGGATTTCAAGATTGGTATGTGGAAGTTCAGTCGTAAATTCTAGGTGACCTGTCTCCTCCAGCTTGGCTTCTCCTTTTTAATTTTTATTAATGTATTTTTTTGAGACCAAGTCTTACTGTCACCGAGACTGGAGTGCAGTGACGCAATCTCGGCTCACTGCAGCCTCTGCCTCCTGGGTTCAAGCTATTCTCTTGCCTCAGCTTCCCTAGTAGCTGGGATTACTGGTGCCTACCACCACAGTTGGCTAATTTTTGTATTTTTAGTAGAGACGGGGTTTCACTATATTGGCCAGTTTGGTCTCAGACTCCTGACCTCAAGTGATCAGCCTGTCTCGGCCTTCCAAAGTGCTGAGATAACAGGCATGAGCCACTGCACCTGACACCCTTTTTATTTTTCCTACCTTGTTGTCTACTAGTTGTAGAAATAAATGTGTCTGGATAGATAGGAGGTATGACTTCCTTTTTAAAAACATTTTCTTTATTTCCAAAATAAATACAGTACTTAGTAACAGTAACTCTCCATTCCTACCCTGCCTCTCCCCACTTCAACTACCATTAATCTACGTCTGTCTCTATAGATTTGTCTGTTCTATACATTTCATATAAATGGAATGACACAATGTGTGGCCTTTTATGTCTGGCTTATTGAATACTTAATGTAAATTTTCTTTTCCTTTTTTTTTTTTTTGAGACAGAATCTTGCTGTGGAGTGCAGTGACATGATCTTGGCTCACTGCAACCTCTGCCTCCCAGGTTCAAGCAGTTCTCCTGCCTCAGCCTCCCAAGTAGCTGGGATTACAGGCACACACCCATGCCCAGCAATTTTTGTATTAGTAGAAATGGGGTTTCACCATTTTGGTCAGGCTGGTCTCAAACTCCTGACCTTGTAATCCGCCTTCCTCGGCCTCCCAAGATGCTGGGATTACAGGCATGAGCCACCATGCCCAGCCTAATGTAATATTTTCAAGGTTCATCTATGTCATATGTATCGGTACCTCATTTCTTTTAATGACTGAATAATCCATTGTTTATCCACTTATCATTTGGAGGTTTGGTTCGTTACCAGTTTTTGTCTTAGGAATAATGCTACTGTGAACATTCTGATTCAGGTTTTTGTGTGGACATGTTATTAGTTTTTTGGGTTATATAACTAGGATTTAATTAGGAATGGAATTTCTGGGTCATATGATAACTGTTTAACTTTCAGAGGAACTGACAAATTGTTTTCTATGGTGTCTGCACCATTTTATATTTCACTAGCAATGGATAAGGCTTTGAATTTCTCCACATCCTTTCCAACACTTGTGTTTTCCTGATATCCAGTCTAGTGGGTATGAAGTAGTATCTCATTGTAGTTTTGATTTTCATCTCATAATGACCAATAATATTGAATATCCTTTTGTGTGCCTATTGGTTCTTTGTATATCTGCTTTTGAAAAATGTCTTTGACCTTTTTTTTTTTTTTTTTTTTGAGATACAAGTCTTGCTCTGTCATCCAGGCTGGAATGCAGTGGTGCAATCATAGCTCACTGCAGCCTCAACCTCCTGGCCTCAAGGGATCCACTTGCCTCAGTCTCCCTAGTTGCTGGGACTACAGACATGAGCCACTGTGCACAGCCACATTTTTGTATTTTTTGTAGAGACAAGGTCTTGCCTTGTTGCCCAGGTTGGTCTCGAACTCCTGGGCTCAAGTGGTTCTCTCGCATTGGCCTCCCAGAGTGCTGGGATTACAGACGTGAACTGTGCCTGGTGCTTTGCCCATTTTTCATTACATTGTCTTGTTATTGTTGAGCTTTAAGAGTTCTTTATATATTCTGGATACTTGACCCTTATTAGAATGTGATTTGCAAATATTTGCTTCCCTTCTATTAATTGTCTTTTTACTTTATTGAATAGTGTTTGAAACACAAAAGTTTTTAATTTTGATGAAGTCATTTTAATTATTATTATTTTTTTGGTTGCTTGTGCTTTTGGTATCATATCTAAAAAACCATTGCCTAATTCAAGGTCAGAAATGCATCTGTTTTTTTTCTAAGAATTTGATAGTTTCAACTCTTAAATTTTGGGTCTTTATTCCATTTGAGTTAGTTTTTATTTTTGTTTTTATTTTTTTGAGACAGGGTCTTGCTCTGTTGCCCCGGCTGAAGTATAGTGGCATGCTCATGGCTCACTGCAGCCTTGACCTTCTGGGCTGAAGCAAATCCTCCCAGCTCAGCCTCCCTGGAAGCCTGGACTACCATCGTGCACCACCACCCCCTGCTAATTTTTGTAGTATTTGTAGGGATGGAGTTCTGCCATGTTGCCCGAGGTAGTCTCAAACTCCTGGGCTCAGGCAATCTACCCACTTCAGGCTCTCAGAGTGCCTGTATTACAGGCATGAGCCACTGCACTCAGCTCATTTGAGTTAGTTTTTATATACTCTGTGATCCTTTTGCATGTGGTTATCTTGTCCCAGTACCATTTGTTGAATATGGCTTTAAAAACAAAACTATTCTTTGTCCTCACTTTATTTACCGTCAATTCAGATACTTGCATGTGTTGCACATTTGCAGGCACTATTAATATAAAACTGGAGTATACAATTTACAATAAGGACTTGGTGTTCCCTTGGGGGGCTAATGTTTAATAGAGACTGATGATGGTATATAGACATGAAATTGTTAAAATGGTTTATAATTAAGTGCTAGGGAAGTAGGGGAGAGATCAGAAGTTACCAGGAATTCAGAAGAAGGAGTAAGTCTGTGATCAGATGGGTTCGTAGAGAAGATGAAGCTATTGAGGTTAGGTATGCTTTAGGTTCAGAAAGATCAGAAATGGCCAGAACAGAGCTGTTGAAGCAATTAGATTCTTTTTGGTCCGAGGAGTGTATGGAACACTTTTTAAACAGATTTTGAAATTTTCTTGAAGACCAAGTCTTGCCTTAGCCTAAATTATGTTATTAAAAGTTGGAAGCCTAATCGTGTTATTGGAAGTTGGAAGCGCTTGATATAAACTTCGTGCAACTGTGTTTAGAGATAAGGTCAGTTTTTTTATTTTCATTTCTCTCAGTAATTGTCATTGAACCAGACTTAATATAGGCCCTCTTCACAGTTCCCTGTAACCTTTTAGGATTTATTTTCATGGAACTTTAGAGAAACTATTTTTGTCATGGTCACTGATTACTTCCACACTGTAAATCCAGTGGCCAATTCTCAGTCCACATCTTATTTGACCTAGTAGCACATAACACAGTCAGTTACTCCTTCTTCCTTTGATACATTTTCTTTTTTTGGTTTCCCCAACACTATACTTTCTTGAGTTTCCTCCTCCATCACAGTTAATGCTTCAGTAGTTTTTGTTAGTCTCCATGTCCAGTTGTATTTCTTCCTAGCCTCATAAACTTGCAGTTCTCAAGACTCTGTTATTTTATCACTTTTCTCTTTCTGTGCAGACTCCTCTGTTGATTTAATATAGTCCCATGCATTAAATATCATATATATGCCTGTGACTCACAAATTTGTATCTCCAACCCTAACATTGCTTTTGAACTCCAGGTTTGTGTGTCTCACCAACTCCTCCACTTATGGACTGCAGTGCCTACTCAACATCTCAAACTTAACAAGCCCCAAACTGAACTTTCTCTCTCTCCTCTCCCCTCATACTCACTCAGACTTTATTTTTTTTGGTGGGATGGGGAGTTGAGGTCTTGCTCTGTCACTCAGGCTGGAGTGCAGTGTTGTAGCTCCTGGCAGCCTACACTTCCTAGGCTCAAGGATCCTCCCACCTCAGCTACCCAAGTAGCTGGGACCACACTTGTGTGCCACCATGCCCAGCTAATTTTTGTATGTTTTGTAGAGACAGGGTCTGACTCCACTGCCCAAGGTTGGTTTCAAATTCCTGTGCTCAAGTGATCTTCCTGCCTTGGCCTCCTGAGATTGTTTTTCATTTTAATTGAAGACAACTCCATTTTTCTAGTTGACCCAGGCTAGAAACCTTGGAGACATCTGTGAGTCCTTTTCTTCCCTCATGTCCAGTCATGAAATCCTGGGCTGAACCAGTATCATTTCTCATCTGGATTGCTGCCACAGCCTCTTATTTTCCTGCTTTGTTCTGGTACTCCGATTGCCAGTTAGACTGACCATATTAAAATGTTTTATCGGCCAGACATGGTGAGTCACATCTGTAATCCCAGTACTTTGGGAGGCCATGGCAGGAGTATCATTTGAGCCCAGAAGTTTGAGACCAGCCTGGGTAACATGGAGAAACCTTGTCTTTGCAGAAAATACAAAATTTAGCTGGTGTGATGGTGGGCACCTGTCATCTAAGCTACTTAAGAGGCTGAGGTGGGAGGATTGCTTGAGCCCAGGAGGCAGAGGTTGTGGTGAGTCAAGATTGTGCCACTGCACTCCAGTGTGGGCAATAGAGCAAGACCCTGTCTCCAAAACAAAAACAAAAACATTTTATTAGCTTACATGCCTTATCTGCTGAAAACCTTGCAGTGGATCTCCCTTTCAGTCAGAGTAAAAGCATAAGTTTTTTTTGTTTGTTTGTTTGTTTTTTTAGCACTCAGAAAATGATTTGGTTCCAGTGCAAGCATAAGTGTTTACAACGCCAAAGAGATCCTACCAAACCAAGACCATTATGTCTTGGACCTCACTTTCTTTGGCCAGAAATCCACTTTTGATGCACTGATGTCTTTGCTATATGAATAGTCTAGGTGTATTTTTGCAATAGGACTTATCTCCCTTCAGCCTGGCATGCTTTTCCCCAAAGTAGCCAGCCACATGGTAATTCCTTCACTTTCTCAAGTCTTGGCTCCAGTGTCGTCTACTCAGTGAAGGCCACCATGCTGGCACTGTTTTTAAAGTTGTGGTTGCTCCAACCACACACACTCCCCATCTCCTTTACCCTGCTTTTTTCCCCCAGATAGCATGTGTCATCTTTTGTTGTAGTATATAATTTGCTTATTTTTTGTGTTATGTCTCCTGCTAGCAGGTGAGTTCTTGGGCAGGGAGTTTTAATTATTTTGTTTCACTGCTGTACCTGTCACATAGTGAGTGCTCAATAAATATTGGTTAAAAGAGTGGGTATCCTAGAGATGTTGTACTCTTGGACTCCTTGTTGAAATTCTCAGGTGCCATCCCAGACCTACTAAATGAGAAACTCTGGGGATGGGGTCCAGCTACTTTGTTTTAACTTTAAGGCCTCCAGGTGATTCTGATGTAAATTAAAATTTAAGAACTTCAGCTATATAATGTTGGTTAGGATTTCAGTTACCAGGCCTGTTGCTTACAGATGGGACTATGTAGATACAGAGATAAATGACAAATACCTTAACTGGATTTGTTCTCTCTGTCTCTTTTTCTCTTTTCTCCTCTTTTTTTTCCTGCTGTAGGAACAAAATTTGGAGGGAGGTAGCTCAGGGAAAGAGGATGTAAACTGGAGTAACTTTCAGTTGATCATGTGTGTCAGGGGTCTTCATAACCACCCTTAGGTTCCAGTGATTCATTAAAAGGACTCACAAAATTCAGCATATAATCATACTGTCTTAACTAAAGTTTATTACAGCAAAGAATACAAAGCAAAATCACTAATTACTCATGGGGCAAAAATCCAAAGTCCAAAGTTAGGCAGTAGGTGCCCCAGTGACCAGCCCCCAATAAAAACCCTGGGCACTGAGCTTCTAATGAGTTTCTCTGGTAGGCAACACTTAACACTTCTCATAACCCATTACTGGAGGAATTAAGCATGTTCTGTGTGACTCCACTGGGAAAGAACTATTGGAAGCTTTCTCCATGCCAGGAGAAAGCCAGGTACTCACTGCCTAGCATGTACCAAAATTCTAGATTCCCAGAAGGAATGCAGGTGTTCACCATAAACCACACTGTACAAAACTTTAGGCAAAATAGGCCATTCTTCTCAGGACAGGGGTCCCCACACCGCCAGCTGTGGACCAGTACCGGGATGTGGCCTGTTAGGAACCAGGCTGCACAGCAGGAGGCGAGTGGCCCTGAAGGAGCATTACCACCTGAACTCCACCGCCTGTCAAATCAGCGACAGCGTTAGATTCTTGTAGAAGCCCGAACCCTGTTGTGAACTGCACATTCGAGGGATCTAGATCGTGTGCTCCTTATGAGAATCTAACTAAGCCTAATCTGAGGTGGGAACAGTTTCATCCCAAAGCCATCCCCCCCACACCCTTCCCCGCTCAGCCTTTATCCATGGAAGAAATGTCTTCTATGGAACTGGTCCTTAGTGCCAGAAGGGTTGGGGAACGCTGAGTTAGGGAATGGTGGGAACACTTCCAAACTCCTGTTCCTATATGCCAAGAGCTGACTTTGTAAGCAGAACTTTCTAAGGGTAGCAGTCTCTAACCTGCTGTGTCTGACATAACTCTCTTTCTGCATATCATGGTATCCAGAGAAGTTTGTTTTCTTCTACTTGTTTATCTGGGATATGAAGCATTTGCACTAAATCATCTCTCTTGAGGAGTTTAGTAACAACCAGAACGTTTTGAGAATGATTTCAATAGTGTAACTCGGTTTAATAAGTGAGTTTATTCACTTAGACATATTTTCTTAAAAATAATACTGTCTTGATAGTATTATTCACAGTCTGTACTTATTTTTGTAATGAGAAAAATTATTCCTTTTATAGAAAATTTTTTTTCCAAAAATAAGAAAATTGTATCTTCCTTAGTATCCATTTGAAAAATAACATCTATAAATGTGACCATCAGTTTCAAAGCAGATACTAATTTTTCTTCAGTTTTCTTCCATCTTTCATGGTCCAAAAGACCCATTTGAAACTTGCAATCTTTGGGTTTTAGTGAGTAACCAATCTTACTTTTTAATTTTTTTTATAGGCCAAGATGCTGAATTATCAGGGACACTTTCACTTGTTTTGACACAGTGCTGTAAAAGAATAAAGGATACCGTTCAAAAATTGGCCTCGGACCACAAAGACATCCACAGCAGTGTTTCTCGTGTTGGAAAAGCCATTGATAAGGTATGGTATTGAAGGAAGTATTTTGTATTTTTAAGCATCATTGTCTTTCTTCTGTCAGTACTTAGATAACACTAGCTTTCACAAATTACTTTATGCTGTTCCTATCTTGTTTGCTTTTAATAACTTATGCAGGTCTAGTTTTACTATGTTATTCTTATTAAAGTTCCCTGTTACTATTATATAAAAAATAAAAGCAAAATTAAAAACCCCCTCCTTTTATAGCTTTGTTGTTTACCCATTTGCACACATGACTTGAGCTCTTAAAGTCATGATGAATAAAGTTCCAAAGAAAATTTTTTTTTTATTTTTGAGGTGGAGTCTCACACTGTTGCCTGGGCTGGAGTGCAGGGGCACGATCTTGCCTCACTGCAGCCTCTGCCTCCCAGATTCAAGTGATTCTCCTTGGCTTAGCCTCCCAAGTAGCTGGGATTACAGGCACCCGTCACCATACCTGGCTAATTTTTTTTTTGTGTTTTCAGTAGAGACGGGGTTTCTCTACGTTGGCCAGGCTGGTGTCAAACTCCTGACCTTGTGATCTGCCTGCCTCGGACTCCAAAGTGCTGGAATTACAGGCGTGAGCCACCTCACTCTGCCATTCCAAAGAAATTTTAACCCAGCATGTGGGAGTTTGTTTACCAGTAGTAACTTTTCCTAATTCCCGAGTAATTCCCTGGCTGTGACTCTGTCTCTGTTATGGGGTAGTTAGAGTAACAATCTTGTATCAATCTCCCCTGAATCATCCTCTTTTCTTTCTGTGGATATCCCAGCTACTTTTTAATTTTGCCTTCTGTGTGAATGAGTGAATAGGTTAGTTGCTAGGCAGTGAGACTGACCACTTTTGTCTGATGTTTTTTTTTCTTGTGACATTTCTTGAGTAAGCAATCTTTGACTTGGTTGACTTATAAGCAATTATCATTTTTAGTACTGGCTAATTTTACTAATGGAGTTCATAGTCCCATTGGGGCCTAAGAGAAGTAGCACAAAGTTACTGTGTGATACGTCTGAGTTCTTCAAACATTGAGTAGATTGTGACTCGTCAGGGGCATTTCTTTTCACACATTGTAAACTTCTGGGAGGGTAGGAAGAACTTCTGAGGAGTCCCCTCTGTAGCAAAGGCATCTCCTAAATAGTCTTATGAGTTACTCATAGGAGAACTCATAAGAGTGATAGTTGTAACAGAGGTAATAGAAGTTGTAACAGAGGTAAATGAATCTGGAGAGTGGTTCATGTAATTCATGGGGTAGACCCAACTATTAGAAATTATCCTGTGGAAAGGCTAGGCTTGATGGTGCTTGAGTCAGAGCTATGTGCTTGTAAGGCAGTACTGTTCACTGGTAGGTGTGGTATGACAAGACTGTAAGTGGCAGGGGCTCTGAGGACTTTTTTTTGACAGTTACGGCTTACGGAAGTGTTAGTGGCCTTTCAGAGTCTTCTCACCACTCTCATAGTGGTGTGAGGGCTTTGACTTGGCCAAAGAGTCAGAGAGTGGTTTTGGCAACAGCAGAGTTCCAGCCACATTGTTATTATCGGTGATGGCAGTTACCAGCAAAGTCTAGGAATGTAGTGAGTATTCTCTGAAATGGCTTTGAGGTTGTGAAGCGTGTTTGGTAACTCCAAGAGAGTGAGCACAGTTTTAGAAGTGGGTTTGGCATCAACCCTATTTGGTACTATGATATTTGATGTCTTCAACTGGTACCTGGAGTGGTTGTTGATGTGTATGAGCTTAAGAAATATGGGAATGGTGGTGGGATACTTTATTTTCTTCCAGCAGCTGTATCCTTCTAGAATGTGATGGGGCACTTTAGAGATGGTCTTCACTGTGGGTGAAGAACCCTTGGTTCCTCTAGGGTACAGCAACTACTGGTGGTGTCTAAGAAGATTCAGATTTTGATGTTGACAGTGACCAAGGCATCCTGATGATTCTGATGGCTCAAAGCTCAGAGAGAAGCCGAGGAAGTTCGTGGGGACATCTGTTTGACAGTGACCAAGGCATCCTGAAGATTCTTATGGCTCAAAGCTCAGAGAGAACCCCAGGAAGTTCCTGGGGACATCTGTTTGACCACCAGGCTGCCTGCAGTTTAACAGAGGGTCAGCATTTGAACAGTAGAACCAAAGGTGCTATGACAGTGAGAAGAGCCAAAGCTTCCAAGGCAGCCAGTCAGAGAAACTGTCTGGGAAGAGATCCCAGATTCTTG
Source organism: Alouatta palliata (assembly GCA_004027835.1). Taxonomy (NCBI): domain Eukaryota; kingdom Metazoa; phylum Chordata; class Mammalia; order Primates; family Atelidae; genus Alouatta; species Alouatta palliata. The sequence continues at coordinate 177,852 of PVKV010000461.1, forward strand.
GAATAAGTGAGGATGGGCTCAGCAACTATAACTATAGTGTGTGGGCTACTGACCAGGATCTGGAGCATTTGGGCAAGTAATTCACCAATTATGCTTTCTGCAGCTGGTAGCATGACCATATATGTCCCTGTTTCCTAGTTTATGTCTGTTGTCCTGTCACGATTATCGGAACCTTCCTTTGGTCTTGTCCTGCTTGCTCCTGGTACCTTGCTGAGCATGTCTTACTCCAGACCTAGCAGATCTTTATAGATACTTATAAGGGTTGTCAGGTATTTTGACCAATCTTTAAGACAAAGCATTATCTGGATGTACTTGGTGCCAAAAATGGAAGTATCTTATTGGGAATGGCTATCAAGGGAACACATTTATAATGAATAATCTACATTCTGGCTTATTTTGGACAGGGGGATGTGTTTGAGGTGAAGATCCCTAATTACATATTTAAATTTACTTGTTCCTCTCCTGAGGACATTTTTTTGCATGCCCTTGGAAGTTATAAGGACTTTTTCAAGGACTTTTTCAAGTGATTTTACAGTTTCTTTAAAAAAATTGTTCTCTCTCTCTCTCTCTCTCTCTCTCTCTCCACTGCAAACTCTGCCTCCTGGGTTCAAGCGATTCTCCTGCCTCAACCTCCTGAGTAGTGCCCAGCCCAAAAAATTGTTTCATGTTCCTGTGAAAGTAGTTTCGGTTCTGGGTGACCTGGATTCTGGATTCTTCTCATCCATCATATGAAACTATATTATTTAGTTGGCTGGGCCTGGTGGCTCACACCTCTCATCTCACCACTTTGGGAGGCCAAGGTGGGCAGATTATCTGAGGTCAGGAGTTTGAGACCAGCTTGGGCAATATGGCGAAACTCTATCTCTGCTAAAAATGCAAAAAAAGTAGCCATCATAGTGTCAGGTGCCTTTAATCCCAGTTGCTTGGGAGGCTGAGGCAGGAGAACCCAGGAGGTGGAGGTTGCAGTGAGCCGAGATTGCACCACTGCACTCCAGCCTGGGTGACAGAGCAAGACTCCGTCTCAAAAATAAAAAAATAAACTATATTATTTAGTTGATACTGAATAGTGTTTGTGGTACTATAGTCTACCGCCACATAGGAAGCCTGGATCTTTTAGCTCAGTTCCCTAACATCTTTCAGTACATTTTCTCCCTGTATTTTTGGCATCTACTTGGCGTTAGCTGAAGAGGAAGCTGTTTCTACATTAGAAGTACCTAGACATTATGACTGGGCTTCTTACATACATGAGGAATTCCGTGTAGGCTGTTTCATATGAGACTCCATTGACTTAAGTTTTCCAGGAGTTCTTTTTTTTTTTTTTTCCTTTTAGTTGTATTTATTTTAATGCTGAATTTACTTCTGTGCCATAAGTTTTTGTTTCTTCAGTTTCTTCTGGGCAACCTCTTCTTCTGGTTTAGGAATAATCTGTTCCTTTTCGGTAAGGATCATCTCAATGTGGCAGGAAGAACTCATGTATAGGTTAATCCGACCATGAGCTCTGTAGGTGCGGCGGTGCATCTTGGGTCCTTTGTTCACTTGGATATGCTCAATGATCAGAGAATATACATCTAAACTCTTAAGTTCAGCATTACTCTCTGCATTTTTAAGCATGTGCAGCAAAAATTCAGCACTCTTTGGGCCACTGACCTTGTGTCCAGCCCCACTGCTTGGCCTGGGCACACCTGCCAACTCCACCATTGTAACGTCAGAATGGTACGCACTGTTTCTGTAAAGTGACATCTTTCAGACACTTCGTGGCTTTTCATATATGCCTACCCTTGATGGCTTGGGCAGTTTCACATGTGTTCTTAAGTGAACATGAAGATTGGAACCTCTTGATTTGCATGACTTTGTGAGGTTCTCCAGATCAGGTGACTAGCGAACATTTTCACAGATTACTGCTAGACACAGGACCTCCGGAGTCGGCCTGGACCACCTGCGGCCTGCACCCGCCCACCCCTACCAGTGGAGGGGCCTGGTCGTCCTCACTCCTGCCCATCACGTTCCTCTGTGAACTGCAGTGGCCAACTGGCCCCGGCTTCCAAAGTTGGCACTCAGCCACATCCTTCCACATAAGAAACCGTCACCACCAGCAAGGATTTAGTAGCCCTGGGAGTTGTCCGCACAGGGGCCCGGAGGCCGCTGCCCCCAAGGCCAGGATGGCGGTGATGGCAGGAGGGTTCCAGGAGTTCTTTTAATTTGAACCTGGTAGTTGTGTAAGCTCTGGGCAGCCTGTTGTAAAGGCTGGGAGGACCTGAATTGGTGGTGACCAAACAGGATAAAGCAGAATCCACTGTGGCAACAGCCCTGAGTAATAAACTGGAATGCTGTTCATCAACCTATGAGTACCACTTTATGGACACATGCTCCCACCCTTACAAAATGAAGATGAGGAAGCCAGTGGCTCCTTTATGAGCAGGCTGGTGTTGAGTGAGAACCATAGTAAATTTTAGACATGCTCAGTGATATTTTTCCTTTTATATTTTAATACTTATGTTTTAAAGTTCTGCACTTATTGTGTCTCTGAAAATGTAAGCAGAATAGAAGTTTCTGGTGGTGTTAGCCAAAATATTGTTTGGCTTTTAATTATGAACAGAGTCTTTCTCTTTGCCTAGGCTGGAGTGCAGTGGCGCCAACACATCTCACTACAACCCTGACCTCCCTGGGCTCCAGTGGTCCTCCCACCTCAGCATCCCAGACTCAGCCAAGTAGCTGGGCCTACACGTGATTGCCACCATGCCCAGTTAATTTTTTTCATTTTTTCGTAGAGGTGTGGTCTTGCAGTGTTGCCCAGGCTAGTCTTGAACTCCTGGCCTCAAGTGGTCCTGCCACCTTGGCCTCTCATTGTTGGGATTATAGGTGTGGGCCACCATGCCTGGCCCATTATTTATTTATTTATTTTAAATAAATAATATTTGCTATGTGACAATTTTTTTTTTTTTTTTTAGTAAAAATAATGTATTGAACTGTTGTTAATTTTCTCTTCCATTTTTAGATAATCTAGAATTCAGCCTAGTTTAGGGTATTTTATTCAATATTTTATTTTTAGTCAATTGACTTTTAAAGTTTACTTCCTAAGAAAAGTCAATAAAAATAATTACTGCTTTTTATACTTCTAGGTGTGTGTGGATATGTTTTAATATTAGTAAAGATTTTAATATCTGAAATTTGACATGGTATTACTAAAAGGTTACCACATAGTACATGTCCTTTATAAGATTGCTGGAAAAATTTTGAGGCTACATGAAAGAAGTTTGCATGGAATGGACACTGATTATTACAAAGTAAAGATAGTTGATATCTTGAATTTGACTTGAAGAAATGGGTAAGATTTAGAGCAGCAGAATAGTAAGGTGTGATTTTTCCATGAGGTTGAAGGGCAAACCAGCAACTAATAATATGCCTGACTCATTGTTTAAGGCGCTTAAGGATTTACTTGATTAGTGTGACTGCACCTGTTGGGAATAGGGTAAGGCAAATGATGGAAGGTCTGAGAGGTGTGGATTTGATCAGGTGATGAAAGCAGTTGAGGATTTACTTGACCTCATTAAATAGGATGAAAACAAAGGCCGGGCGTGGTGGCTCACGCCTGTAATCCAAGCACTTTGGAGGCCAAGGCGGGCGGATCACCTGAGGTCGGGAGTTCAAGACCAGCCTGACCAACACGGTGAAACCCCGTCTTAAATAAAAAAAAAAAAAAAAAAAAAAAGAAGTAAAAAAAAAAAAAAAATAGGATGAAAACAGACTAAGCAGTAGTCATAGGTAGGATGGTAACAGCTATCACTTACTGAATGTTGACCATGTTCCAGATAGTGAGCTAAGTACTTTACATACGTTTATATCCCATGATGCAGGGACATTATTCTCATTTTATATATGAGGAAACTGAGACTCAATGATATGAAATAACATACCTCAGGTATATAATTTGGAAGTGGTGGATCAAGGTTTGGAAAAAGTTTTCGCTCGAGAATGTGTTCTTATGGCCGGGCGTAGTGGCTCACACCTGTAATCCAAGCACTTTGGAGGCCAAGGTGGGTGGATCACCTGAGGTTGGGAGTTCAAGACCTGCCTGATCAACACAGTGAA
>PVKV010000461.1:188526-290346 GCA_004027835.1 Alouatta palliata
TTTTTTTTTTTTTTTTTTTTTTTTTTTTTTGAGATAGAGTCTCGCTCTGTCGCCCTGGCTGGAGTGCAGTGGCGCCATCTCAGCTCACTGCAAACTCCACCTCCCACCTTCCAGGTTCAAGTGATTCTCCTGCCTCAGCTAGGATTACAGGCACATGCCACCATGCCCAGCTAATTTTTGTATTTTTAGTAGAGATGGGGTTTCACCATGTTTGTCAGGCTGGTCTCGAACTCCTGACCTTGTTATCCGCCCACCTTGGCCTCCCAAAGTGCTGGGATTACAGGCATGAGCAACTACACCCAGCCCAGATTGGATGATTTCTGTTGATCTTCACTGACTTTTGTCTCTCCCTTTGTTTCAAGAGTGTTTTTATTTTTGTAATAACTGCTCTAAAGTTTTGGATGATTCCAACATCTGTGTCATGTTGGCATTGGTGTCTGTTGATTGTCTTTCCATGTGAGTTGAGATTTTCTTGATTTTTACATGCCAAGTAATTTTGCAGCAAATCTTGGACAGTTTGAATATTGTGTTATAGTACTCTGGGTCTTGTTTAAGTTCTGTGGAGATTGTTGGTATTTTTGTTTTAGCAGGCAATCATCCTGGTTGGATTCAGGCCACAAGTTCTGACCAGTCTTCTCTGGCTTGTAGTTTCAGTGTTAGTTTTTTCCTAAAACCATTACAGTTATTTAGATTTGTCCTGTGTGTGTCCCAGCTGGTAGCCAATCTGGGACCTAGGAACTAGGTCTATTCCCTAGTTCAGTATTCAGAATCTGTAGTTTGCTGTTTAGAACCAGGACCATGCAAGCATAGCTCAAAGGTAAACCCAAAGGTGTACACAAACTACTTAATCCATCTCCCGTAATCACTTCTGATCTCAATACTGCACTTGTTGGGATGTGCCATGGATTCTCATGTTTTTTCTCCTTTTTTCCCCTCCCGTTATAGACAGTGCTGCAGTGAGCATGCTTTTACAGGTCATTGCATTCCTCTAAAAATATTGCTGTATATAATATCTACAAATCAGTTCATTCACTTGATTTTATTTTATTCATGGGCACCATTATTAAATCTGCTTTTAAAAAATACTCTCTAAAAATACACATATTTACTTTTCTAGTATGACATGTTTTAGAAAGGAGCAGTGGAAAAATTCCTTCCTTTGATATGCTATAGATAAATTATAGTTGGGTACTTACTGGGGGTATCTCAGACTGAAATGAAGACCATTTTTTTCCTATTAAGTGGGGTGAAAATAATCTATTTATGATTTTCTTTCTGTTTTTTTTCCCCAGAATTTTGATTCTGACATTAGCAGTGTGGGAATAGATGGCTGCTGGCAGGCAGACAGCCAAAGACTTCTCAATGAGGTGATGGTGGAGCACTTCTTTCGACAAGGAATGCTGGATGTAGCTGAGGAGCTCTGTCAGGTAACTGTGCCAACTGGGAGGATATGAAAAAGAAACAAGGGAACTCCTTGAAGTTTACAGTATTTGCAGGGTGGGGTTTTGAGTCTTCCTCTAGCTATAGATAGATTTTTAATATTTTAATTATCAGAGATGACCTCATTTTACTAGGAATTTTTTGGGAAATTTTTAAGTGGCAAAAATACAATTCTAGAACTTGTTATCCAAATTATTCTTCTCTTGTTCCTGTCCTAGAGGGTTAGTCACAGGTCATTAATCAGAGGGCTCAGAAGTGATCCTTTCTTCATTTCCCTTTTTGATAAAGAAGGTTAGTGTAGCAGACAAGAGGAAAAAGACAAAACCATTGATGTTTGTTCTTCTGATCCAGCCCAGCTTAAACAATTTTATCAAATGGATTTCCAACTAAAATTTTACTTCACGTTAGCAGCATTTGTCTTTGGTTTCTATCACACATGAGCTTAGGGCTCTAGAATAGTTTACCAATACCATGTAGTGATCATATATTGAGTGCTTACCTTAAGCCAAGCCCTGCCTTTATTCCTTGCTGCAGTCCCATGAAGTACAAATTATCTTTCCATTCTACAGATGAAAAATCTAAGATCTGGAGAAGTAAGTAACTTGCCCAAGGCCTTAACAGGTTCTTTGTGAAACAACTTGGAATTCAGTCCCCTATTCATGCGTCTTCACACTCTGTTCTAAGCCACCATGTGCTGTTGCATTTTTATTTAGAAAAATGAAGGACCAAAAGGATTAAATAATTTAAAATTAGTCTATAAACCAAACCTCTAATCTAAGGCTTTTCTATTTTAAACAGTTCAGATAAATGATAACTCAGATCTTTCTCTGTACCTTACAGGGCTTTTGTGTGTGTGTCCATATAATTTCCTTCAGTAAACCATCACTGAAGATAATTTGCTTTTAAGTAACAAAAGACGCACAATCACAGTGGCTTAAGCAAAAGTGAAGTTTTTTTCTTGCACAGAAATAGGTAGTAAGACGTCCACAGCATGTTTGGTATCTCTGCTCCGTGAAACTCTTAGGGACTTAGCACCTTGTAACTCTGTTATCCGCAGGGTGTTTCCTATCCTCAGAGTTCAGAAGAGCAGCCAAAGCTCCAGCCACACCTTTGTATCCCAGGAAGGGGCAGAGTGCATGTTTACATTTCCTTGGTCAGAACTTTGTCTTACAAAGCCATACCCAGCTTTTAATCCATTTGCTTATGTACCCTGCTGAAATTCGGAGATTCTGCTGTGGAAAAGAGGGAAAGAATGGTACTGGGGCCAGTCATCAGTCTCTCCTGTAGGAAATTATCTTTAATGGTTTGCCTCATATTTTACAATCTAGAATATACTTTTACCACTATCTCCTTACCCTGATTACTACTAACAAAAGTTCTTTCTGTTTTTTCAGGAATCTGGTCTTTCTGTAGACCCAAGTCAGAAAGAACCATTTGTGGAGTTAAATAGAATATTAGAGGCATTAAAGGTCAGAGTTCTGAGACCTGCTCTGGAGTGAGTATTGAGTTTGCTTTCTTTTGAGTACTTTGAGAACTCTCTGTAAGAAAATTCAATGAGAAAACACATTAGAGATTTATAGATATATTTATCTCACTTGCGGTAGACTTCAGAGAAATCAAAGAAGTATTATTTATTTTAGCTAAGTGAAATATGGAGGGGATGCAATATGAGAAAACATTTAAAGCTTATTTCACTTACCAGCTGGTCTGAATTCCCATGAGAGAAAAGGGTTTTCTGTTTCCAGGCTATACCACCACTTTGTGTGGGCTGGCATTATAACAAGCACTATTGTTCAGGCAGTACAAGTTTGATATTTAAGCTTCCATTAATGTACTGGGTTTTGTGCTAGCATTCTAAGAAATAATTGGTTATTGAAACTAGCGGTATGCATGAAGAGAACAAATTTTTTATAAAGGCACTCTGTTCTTAATTACTGTGGATTTTGGTAATTGACTATGAACCTCTCATTGATAAGAATTATCTGAAATTACTGAGTAAGCTATGGTAAATATTCTAGAGCGGGGTCAGCAAGCTTTTCCAAGTAGTAAATACTTGAGGTTTTGCAGTCCACATAAGGTCTCTGTCACATATGCTTCGCTTTATTTTACAGCCCTTTAAAAGTTTAAAAACCCATTCTTGTCCATCTGCTATATAAAACAGGCAGCAAGCTGTATTTGGCCTGTGCCATAGTTTGCTGACCCCAGTACTAAAGTTTTTTAATGTGAGGATTACCAGGTTATTTGTAATAAATAGCTCATAAAATAAAGAGAAGACACTGGATGATAGAAGCAGTGATTTCTTGTGAGGTTATAGCTTTAGAATCCTGGTATTTTAAAACTAGAAAAATTTGCCATCAGTATTAATGGGTTTAGTTGGGAAGTTGAGTTTTATAAAATGCACATTTTGTTCGTTAAAATTTAGTTCCACTAACCCATTTAATTCTTTATAGCTTAGTTTTTTGTTTCTGATCATTTTTCAGTTTTTTTGTTTTGTTTTGTTTTTGAGACAGGGTCTCACTGTCACCTAGGCTGGAGTGCCGTGGCATAATCACGGCTCGCTACAGCCCCAACCCCCGGCACTCAGGCGATCCTCCCATCTTAGCCTCCTGAGTAGCTGGACTGCAGGACTGTGCCGTTATGCCTGGCTAAATTTTAAAATTTTTCTTTTGCAGAGCCAGGGTCTCACTATGTTACTCAGGCTGGTTTCGAACTCCTGGGCCCAAGTTATTCTCCCACCTTGGCTTCCCAAAGTTATGGAATTACAGGCTCGAGCCACTGTACTTGTCCATTTCTTAGTTCTGAGAAAATTTTGCGTAGTTCTAAAACCAGCCCAGATGACTAGATAGAAATTCCTGTGTAAATTTATACAAAATTCCTGTATAAATTGTAGATCTCACTTAAGAATTATATCACTGTGTAAGATGCATGAGTTTGTTTAAGCAAATTTTAGATTGTGACACATCTGGAAGATAGATTCAACCAAATACCTCTAATACCTCTTAAACAAAATATGGCAACAACCACTTCTGTTTTTGTTTCTGTTTTTTTTTTTAAAAAGAGACAGGATCTCACTCTTTGTCCCAGGATAGAGTCCAGATCAAAGCTCACTGTAACCTCTCAAACCCCTGGGCTTCAGTAATGCTCCTGCCTTGGCATCCTGAGTAGCTAAGACTACTGGTGCATACCACCACACCTGGCTAATTTTTAAATATTTTATAGAGACAGGGTTTTTCTGTGTTGCTCAAGCTGGTCTCTAACTCCTGACCTCAGCTTCCCAAAGTACTGGGATTATAGGCATGAGCCAGTGTACCTGAGAAAGCCTACTTATAAACATGTAATGGGTTTCTCAGTTGTTTTGTAGTGATTAGGAAATAATATTTGGGTTGTTATTCAAGGTAATATGCGTTACCTTGAATATGCATTACCTTATCTATGCTTTTTTTCTTTTTTTTTTTTTTAATTAAAATGTGTTATATATGTGCTAGTCATGTACATACTACAACTGTATATATAGTTACTGGCACAAAGTATTTGCCAACATGGTTTTCAGAGTACTCCAGACTTTTCCTATGACCCTTTTTAACTTTGTGCATATATATGTTTCTGTTGATAAGCCTGTTATGTATATTGAGTATTTCTATTAAGTTTTGTCTATTATTTGTAGCCTTAAGACAGTTTCTCTCAGGCAAAGAGAGGACTTGTTCCATGCACTTAGTGGTAACAGTGGGAATTTTCATAAGTAAAAATGTTCTCATGTTTCTGGGAATATTGTTTAATATCAGCATGAGGCAGTGTAGTGGTAATTATAGTTAACTCTTCTTGAGTGGTTATTGTATGCCTAGCATTGTTCTAAGCATTTTTATGTGTCTTAACCTGTTTAACCCTCGTATTAGCCCTATGAAGTAAGTCATCTTATAGAGAAGGAATTAAGGCCTAGAAGATCCTCTGTGAAAAAAAGTCAAAAGATTATATGACAGATGCCTCAGTTAATAGTCCCACAATATTCTAATTTGAGATTCACTTTAACTTCTTAAATGTATCATTAAGCCTGGTGCAGTGGCTCATACCTGTAAGTCCAGCATTTTGTGAAGCTGAGTTGGGGCAGATCGCTTGAGCCCAGGAGTTCGAAACCAACCTGGGCAACATAGCAAAACCCTGTCTCTACAAAAAAATACAAAAATTATCTGGACGTGGTGGTACATGTCTATAGTCCCAGCTACTCTGGAGGCTGAGATAGGAGGATCACTTGAGCCTGGGAGGTGGAGTCTGCATGAGCCAAGACCACACTGCCATCCAGAGTGGTATCCTGTCTCAAAAAATAAACAAACAGAAGTAAAAATGTACCATCAGTAATCCTACAGTAAAGAAACTCATTTACCTTGGTATAACCCAGTGTTTTCTATGCATATTTGACCAAATAGTTCTTGTTTTCCCTCCAGATAACACATTTTAGACTCACAAAATTGGAGTTATATAAAATGTAAGTTTGGAAAATGATTTAATAGAAATCATCATTACAACAACTCAGAGTTTCCTATTCTTGCCTATTACTTGTAGATACAGAGCAGATACTGACTAAGCATCTTTTATGAGCTAGGTACAGAAAATTCACTTTATTCAACTTATAGCAAAAGTTGAATGATATGGGGCACCAATTTGGGGAATTCTAGTTCAGGTACAAGAGGGAAGATATCTGCCAGTTATGCAACATCCCATTTGTTTCTGTTGGTAAGGAGCATCATGGAGCTCACAAGGGAAAAGAGGAAGGAGAGGATGCAGTAATTCCTCCAGGCTGCCTAGGCAGGTGAGAAAGCAGAGGCCAGCCAAGAAAATTGAGGTGGCTAAAGGCCATTGAGGACCTGGAAGGGAAGGAAGCTATTGAAGAGTGTTAGCTGTTTAGTTGCAGCAATAGAAAGAAGGCCCAGGGGAATGGTGATATGATGGAGAGAAGTGGCAGAACAACACCTACTTATATAGACAGATCTAGTCAGGACCTTTGTTTGTGCCCATGTACTTCTGAGTTTGTACAGATTTTTCCCCTCATCTAGATTTCTTTTATGCTCACCCAGATTGTTTTATTTGCTGCTTTTTTTTTTTTTTTTTTCAGTAGAGATGGGGTTTCACTGTGTTGGCCAGGATGGTCTCGATCTCTTGACCTCGTGATCTGCCCGCCTCGGCCTCCTAATGTGTTGGGATTACAGGCGTGAGCCACCACACCCAGCCTCTTTATTTGCTTTTTAAATTTCTCTTGGCACCTAGAGTAGTGCTTACCTCATAGTAGACCCTCAGTGAATAACAGAATACTTTGAAAGAGAATTTACAGCAAACATGTCATCCTCTTTTATGTGGCAGATAGAAAGCCAAAAACAATTAGTGTTAACGAGTGAATAACAGTAACTTAATACAACAAGGTGGGGGAAATCTTAGAAAAATTAGAAACTGTCCTTGTAGCTATGCCATTATTGACATTTTGAAAGAAAGTACTATCTTTAGGGGAAGCTACTTTGTTGCCTTTCTAAAGGTATCTCAAAGAATAATACTACCTTGCTGGATTTGCCACAGTCTAGTATCTGACTTTCAGCCTTGCAGACTTGGAAACTTGTTTTTGGTATCTTCATTTTGTTTCACTAAGAAAAGTCCTTTTAAAAACCTAAAACCTCAATTGCTAAGTTACATGTATAGTTTGGATTACTAGGGGCTGTGAAACTAGCTTATACTAGGCAGGTCCACGTGGAAGGCACATGAGCTTGCTAAGCCTGGAGTTGGAACAAGAGAAGATTATTCTAGAAAGTGTTCAGTGTTCTCAGGCTGAAATGTCCTGATGCTGTTACCTCTGCAATGAAGATTGTGTTGCAGAGCCGCTGGGCAGTTCAGACTTTATTTGCAGACTCCTTTTCTCAAAATAGTCCTTGGCTTGCCTTGGTCAGTCTGTTCTTAGCCTTCCATTAGCCAAACTCCTTTTTTAAAAAATTTACATTGTTAAAAGTTTATTTTATCTTGAATTAATTGCTTTAATTTAAAAAAGATGTTTGTTTTATGTGAAACTTCCATATTTGAGTTCTGAGTCAGCATTAAGTATCCCAATAGGCAAGAAATAGAGTACAAAATCAGAAGGTACAGTAAAATAAAAATACAGTGAAAAGTAAACCTTTTCCCCACGTTTGCCTTCTTATCACAGTTACTCTCCAAACAGGCAGCCGCCATTAACTTTTTTCTTGTGCATCGTTCTAGGGATAGTCCGTAAGTCCACAAGTTTATGTGGGTGGTAGTTCCCCAGTTACCCACAAGGGATACATTCCAACACTCCCAGTGGATGCCTAAAACTACAAATAGCACTGAACCCTATATATGTTGTTTTTTTCATATATATACATACCTTTGATAATTTACTTTATAAATTAGGCATAGTAAAAGATTAACCATGTATGACATTAATCAAAAATGACATCTCATATTTTCTTTCCTTTTTTTTTTTTTTTTAAAGACGGGGTTTCACCATGTTGGTCAGACTGGTCTTGAACTCCCGACCTCAGGTGATCCGCCCGCCTTGGCCTCCAAAGTGCTTGGATTACAGGCGTGAGCCACCACACCCAGCCAACATCTCGTATTTTCAATTTGCATTTATCACATAAGTGAATTGAGTTGAGCCACGTCTTTTCTAGATACATTTACACCTTCATTGTGGCAAAGGTTAAGTCCACTAGACTTCTGGCGTGGGCTAACAGTCTTTGACTCTTAAGGCAATCTTAAGGCAGAAGGGACCACTGCTGAGATATGTGACCATGTATACCACAAAATCATTTCCATGGGCCTGTGAGTGAGAGCATTTCACCACCACCTCTGAGGAACCTTGTAACACCTTTTTCAAAGAATTTGCTAACAGCAAAGCCTCAGTAAAATGTCATAAAGAAGGCAACTGGCCAGGCATAGTGGCTTCTGCTTGTAATCCCAGCACTTTGGGAGGCCAGGGCGGGTGGATCCTCTGAGGTCAGGAGTTCAAGACCAGCCTGGCCAACATGGCAAAACCCTGTCTCTGCTAAAAATACGAGATTAGCCAGGTGTGGTGGTGTTGAGAAATGCTGAGTGTGTATGATTGCTGAGAAGTGCTGAGTGTATGACAGAATATGTTGTTTGCTAGGAAGAACGATGGCAAAGAAAACCTAGCCAGACCCCTACCCCGAGTAGAAAACTTGGGGGCATTCTAAAGTGGCAGGACAATATATAAATAACATACACCGGTTAAAACAATTCTTTAAGTGCAGGACATCTGACCCAGTCCCCATGGCTTCTTCCTGGAGAATACTTTTTAGTTTGTCTGTGATCATGGTAAGCAGGCACCAGCTGCCTACTTGGTGTATTTTTGTGTTATGAGAAAATACCGAACATCTATTTGTTAATAATAATCACCTGTTCAGAGAGAGTAAATGGTATGGGTTAGATTCTACTCGAGGCCCTCAGCCCGGAATGCTGTAAGCACCTGAGGCTGTCAGCTCTGTAGGCTGTTGGCCCCCCAGATAGACTCACTTTGCTGTTCTATCTGGGTGTCTGCTTCTCACTCCTTCAGCACCTCCTGGGTAGGGGTCTCTATGGCCAAGCAGGTCTCAGTATGGTGGTGCATGCCTGTAACCCCAGCTTCTTGGGAGGCTGAGGCAGGAGAATCCCTTGAACCCGGAAGACGGAGGTTGCAGTGAGCTGAGATCATGTCATTGCACTCCAGCCTGGGTGACAGAGTAAGACTCTGTCTCAAAAAAAAAAAAAAAAGAAAGCAACTGAATGGTTATGACAAACGGAAGAGAGACTTTAACAACATTTTTCACAGAAGGGAGAGAAAATTACTTCAGACCACAGAAGGGTTTAGATTGGACAGGCCATGAACAGTATCAGGCAGACTGCTGAAAAATGGCAGGACTCCATCTCCAAAGCTAGCAGCTAAGTGGGAATAGAAATGAGCCATAGGTTTCTTTGTGGTGTGTGTGGCCAATAGTCCTAAAGATGAGAAGATGCTTGACAGACTTAATAGAAATTCTAGTACCAGTGAGTAAAACAAAATAGTTCTAGAAAATGGAGGGAAGCAAGCAGAGGTGCCTGATCCTGGGGCCTTGACTGTCACTGGAAATGAGGGTAACAATGATTCAGCAATTTCTGCTGTTTTCTTTTTCCTTTTTTTAATTGAATAGTGATGGGGTCTCACTATGTTGCCCAGGCTGTCTTGAACTCCTGGGCTCAAGCAGTCCTTCCACTTTGGCCTTCTAAAGTGCTGGGATTACAGGCATGAGCCACAGTGCCCAGCCTGGTGTCTGTTTTCTTATTCCCAGTTGTGGCTTCCTGTAGATGAGCAGTCTTCCTGACTTAGGCACATTTTAATAGCCGCATAGAACCACAGAGGAAGCAAGGCTCTGATAGATGTGCCAGTCCAACAGAAGAACAATCAAGGCTTGAACAAGTTGGATTTTTTTTCCAGAGATTGATTTGTTTTTCTTCTTTCCCTCCCTTTTGGTCTTAATTTTGAAGAGGCAGAAGAGGAAGCAGTTAATAGACACATTTTAACTCACTTCCTATGCCCTAAGGCTGGTGGAGAAAGCATACCTCTTAAAGAGAAGCTAATTGAAATGTAGAAAGAGGTGCCATTTTTCAGAGGTTACAGAAAAGAAGGCAGCAGCACATGGAATAGAAAAGCCAGAAGAAGGCCGGGCATGGTGGCTCACACCTGTAATCCTGGCACTTTGGGAAGCCAAGGCAGGCAGATCACGAGGTCAGGAGATTGAGACCGTCCTGGCCAACATGGTGAAACCCCATCTCTACTAAAATACAAAAAATTATCCAGGCATGGTGGCAGGCGCCTGTAGTCCCAGCTACTCGGGAGGCTGAGGCAGGAGAATCGCTTGAACCCAGGAGGTGGAGGTTGCAGTGAGATGAGATTGCGCCACTGCGCTACAGCCTGGAAACAGAACAAGAGTCCATCTTAAAAAAAAAAAAAAAGAAAAAGCCGGAAGAGAAAAAAATATTTGGGTTGATAACACTGTTTTATATTTGTTGCTGGTGAAAGTTCATATAGGTTCTGTAGGTATTCCTTAGGAGAAAGAATAGACATTATCTGAATACATCTTGAGCAGTATTGAAATGAGTAGGAAAGCTGTGACTAGAGAAATTGAGTATACAAAGAGAAAACTTAAATGGTCCCTGGGACTAAATGTTTAAAAACATAAGGAGCTAAACTAGCTGGGAGGCTAAACACACATGATAGAAAAGAAAAGGGAGACCTGGGAAAGACACTGGAGTTTGTGCTTGTAAAATGCGGATCTATTATTAGATGTATAAAATACTTTGTTTTTTTGTGATGGGAAACTGGCAGTAAATAAGGGAAAGTCATATTAAGTACTTTAAAAAGATCACTAATCTGTAGTTATTTATCCAATATGGTGACCACTGCTATGTGTAGCTCTTACTAATCTCTGCATTACTGAGAACCTCATATAAAGGTGTGTGTGTGTATTTGTGTGTTTTAAGTAGAGTCATATATGCAATACCATAGTGTGTGTGGTTTCTTAAATAGTATGTGAAAAGGACAGAGACTCACACCAACTCTGAGATGAGTTAAATGGTAGTAGTTTCAGCAATGGACTCATCCCATAGCTGAGAAATTACCATTTGAAAATGGTAGTTTTCTAAGAAATGAAATCCTAAGTGTTTTTTTCAGTCTCTAAAGCAAAGTTACAGAGTTCTTCACTTTTTTGACTGAACTTTGATTTTTATCAGGTTTACCATTCTCTGAATTTTTAAGCATTTGATTCATGTTACTAACAACATTTCACCAGGTCCACCCCTGTGGAGTAAAAAAAAAAAATGTCATTCATTCCCCTGAACTTCAGCTTTTACCATCGAGAGTATAGCCTTAAAGGAAACTAGAAAAAGAGGTTTTTGTAACCCTTTAAAATGCTGTGAAAGGTTATAGTGGAGTATGCTGTGGGATTGGCAAGAGGCTGTTTTTCTATTTTTCAAGTATTACTGGAAATAGATACCCAGGCTGACACAATTGTAAGATGAGAGAGATAAACCCACTAATGCTGACGGTTAGGTTCCTGAGGGAGAACAGCTAACTATGAAGGCGAAATCTTGAATTAATTATTTTTGGAATGATGTAGAAATTCTAAATACGGAGGTAACAGTGTGCCAAGTCTTTTTACAGGGCTGGCAATTAGGATAATTAATGTGAATGTTTCTTCTGGGTAATTGTGTAGATGTGGATTGCTTCTGACTTAGTCTTCTCAGAAGAAATACTGTTTTGGGGTTTGTTGGTAGAAAGGCCCACAAAAGGCTCTTCATCAGAAGAACGTAGTGGCAGTGCACAGAGATCAGTGTGACACTGTTGATCCTACCAAGTGTCATTTTGGGGGTTTTCGGCGTTTCTCTAAATGGAGTAGTTCCAAAGGTGACAGTGCTCTCATGGTCCTTGCTGGAAATTTGGGAGCAGAATATTTAAAAAAAAAAATTATAGAGGTAGTAATTTCACTGCATTTTAGTTTGCTTGTTTCCCCTTCCCACCATATCTACTTAAAGTACAGAATTAGCCAGACGTGGTGGTTCTGGCCTGTAATCCCAGCTACTTGAGAGGCTGAGGCAGGAGATTCGCTTGAACCTGGGAGGTGGAGGTTGCAGTGAGGCAAGATTGCATCACTGCACTCCACCCTGGGCAACAGAGTGAGACTCCGCCTAAAAACAAAACAAAACAAAAAAAAAAAAAAAAAGGAAAAGAAAAGGAGAGGGCCAGGAATAATTTTGGTGACAAATAGAAAACTAATCTCGTTTTCTTTCTAATTCTTTAAGATTTATGAGAATGAGCCATAGACACCCTGACTTGCTCAGTTTCTCAAACTTTACGTCTTTCTTCATTATATCAATCTGGAACTTTCTTGTCTTTATAAAGTAACCTCTTACTGCTGAGATCTCTGTGTTCTTTCTCTCCTGTTTGTATTCTTTTTTTTTTTTTTTTTTTTGAGGCAGAGTTTTGATCTTGTTGCCTAGGCTGGAGTGCAATGGCGCGATCTCAGCCAACCACAACCTCTGCCTCTCGGGTTCAAGCGATTCTTTTGCCTCAGCTGCCTGAGTAGCTGGGATTACAGGCATGCACCACCATGCTTGGCTAATTTTGTATTTTTAATAGAGACAGGATTTCTCCATGTAGGTCAGGCTGGTCTCGAACTCCCAAACTCCCGAACTCAGGTGATCCACGCACCTCGGCCTCCCAAAACGCTGGGATTACAGGCATGAGCCACCGCGCTCAGCCCTTGTATTCTTTACTGAACCTATGGGCAGTCTTTCCATGTTTCCAATATACATAAATTCATTTTTACCAGTTGAGTTAAGTAACACCTGGCTGCCAATAACACAGTTCAGATTTCAGTCACCATGGTGTATTAACTGTAAGCAGTTGTATAAAATACACTTCTCTGCCAGCTCTTCAGTCTGCAGATCAGGACGTGAGTAACAGGCACATCGTGGTCATGACTAGTTCTGTCCCTTCTTTCTGAGTCTCTCAGTGATCTCTCAGTCTCTCACTGCACATCTACTGTCAGTTATCCTCAGGCAACGAGTGTGTAGTTGTATCACCTCTTTAACTCCCAGTGATAAACCCATGTGACATTTTACAAAAATGGGTAATTGGAAGATGGACTTGACAATAAGAAAAATCTCTAGAAGTGAAATTGGATGTGATTAGGAAGATTTGAAATGAGGACACCAAGATGAAGCTAGGACAAGACCTACGCCTACAGGAAGCTAATGGTACAGAGCATATTGGAAAAGTCCTATCACTATAAAGACCAGGGTAAAGTCACTTCAGCATCTTTTCACTTACATTACACTAGAATAGGAAGATGCTTGTAGTTCAGATGGAACATTTACTTCTTCTTGTTCTTCTTTTTTTTTTTTTTTTTTTGAGATGGAGTCTTGCTCTGTTGCCCAGGCTGGAGTGCAGTGGTGTAATTTCGGCTCACTGCAACCTCTGTCTCCCGGGTTCAAGCGATTCTTCTGCCCCAGCCTCCTGAGTAACTGGGATTACAGGCACACGCCATCCCGCCCCACTAATTTTTGTATTTTTAGTAGAGATGGGGTTTCACCATGTTGATTTGACTCTTAAGATGTGAATACATCAGCAAGTTAATTAGAATATACAGCCCTTTCTAGGAAGGTTAGCACCTAGTAAAAGTGGAGCTCTGTGAAGTCCAATCCCAATCAGTGAACTCATTCTAAATAATTTGGAAGATTTTTACTCTTATAGTTTATGGAATCACTCAGATTTTATATTTATACCCAGTTCAGATTCCAGTGATCTTTGGTTAATTAGGTGGAGAATATTTTTCTAACTGATAGTCAAATTAAGTAATATAATACTAACAGCTTCTATATGTTAGTATATTTAGAGAAATAAAGTAGTTTTTTTTCTCTTACTGCAAAATTTCATATAACAGCTGGCTGTATATTTTCCTGCCTTTGGCCTCACCTGACTTGGTATTTCCAGTTCAAGACTGGTTATTCCAACTGTTTGTTCTATAGAAGCTTGAGGGACTGTATTTTGGCTCATTTAAAATTGAATCTTGTTTTTTTCCCTCATTGAAACTATGTTTGATTAGCTGGGCATGGTGGCACATGCCTGTAATCCCAGCTACTCGGGAGGCTGAGGCAGGAGAATCACTTGAACCAGGGAGTTGGAGGTTGCAGTGAGCCGAGAATGCATCACTGCACTCCAGCATGGATGACAGAGTGAGACTCCGTCTTCAAAAAAAAAAAAAAGAAACTTATGTTTGTACAAATTATTTTGCATGGTAGGATTTACTATATGATATTTGTCTGGCTTTATCTTCCTGATCAGACTGAAAGCACTTTGAGGGGAAATAACAGTATTTACTGTTTGTAATCCCAAAGTGAGTAGCACAGAATCTTGCAATTATTGCAAGTTGGAAAGTATAGTTCCCTTTCAAGATCTTTGATTCATGCTTATATATATTAGGCCAGTTTTACAGGAAAAGAGCAGTGGATCTAGGCAATGTACTTTGAATCTCATGGCTGACGTCGCTTCAAAGCGTGGTCCTATGCAAGTTCAGATGCATTATGCGATACATCAGACTTATTCTAGTAATTGTCATCTACCTTAATGCTTTTTCTTTCACTGGTTGAAGGGCCTCTGCAGGTGTAATTAGTTGGTGGTTACTTTCAGGACAAGTCTTGGCCCTAGGGATTGATGTTACCATAGATTTCCACAAGATGGCAGACCAAACCGCTTTTTTGTTTTACTGGGTTTTAAATAGTTTTTAAGACACCTTGCTTGCTCTTAATTATTCATAAAGTCTTTTTTGCCTTTTCTTTAGGTGGGCAGTATCAAACCGGGAAATGCTTATAGCTCAAAACAGCTCCTTGGAATTTAAGCTACACAGACTGTATTTTATTAGCTTGTTAATGGGTGGAACCACAAATCAGCGAGAGGCATTACAATATGCTAAAAATTTTCAGCCATTTGCCCTAAATCATCAAAAAGGTGAGTCTGGACTCAGATGTTATTAATGTTTGAATCAGGGCTATAGCCACCACCGTAACTTAACAGTTATTAACTAGAGTTAATATATATTTGCCGTAAACAGTTGTAATGATAATCACTTACAGGAAAAGCTCTGACTGGCTCTAGAACAAAAGCAAAAATATTAAAACTTCTTATAAGCCAGAGATGTTGCAGATTTTGGAATTCCATATTAAACTAAGAGGGGACCTGAGAAAGAGCAAAGTGTGTGCTCATTTCCACCCCTAATTGGCGGTATGCTGCTGCTGTTGCCACAGCAAAGTGTCAGAGAGTCAAGATGGCAACTGTTAACACCAGAGATAATGTGATGATATAACTGTGACTCCTCTAGGTAATGGTAGTTATGCTATGCTGTGAATAAGAATCTAAATTATAAGTTCAGTATTTTTACTGCTTTCCTTTTCTCTCCATGCTATTTGTTTAATTTAGGGTGAAGGAAGAAACCACGCTTAAGGACCAGAATTTTAAAAGACTTGTTAATACATTATTTTAGGCTGTATCAGTATGGGTGGGGGTATTCTTGCCTTTCGCAGCTTATTACCTGCAAGCAAACTAATGCCTTCTTGCTGGTGCTTTTTTTTTTAGACATTCAGGTTTTGATGGGAAGCCTTGTGTACCTGAGACAAGGGATTGAGAACTCACCATATGTTCACCTACTTGATGCAAACCAGTGGGCTGATATCTGTGACATCTTTACACGGGATGCTTGTGCCCTCCTGGGGCTCTCCGTGGAGTCCCCTCTCAGTGTCAGGTATGGAAATTGGCCCAGTGTTATTGAAGTATGCACTGCATTAGTCAGAAAAAAAAAAAGCTGTTGGCCTGGTGTGGTGGCTCACATCTGTAATTTTGGGAGGTTTAGTGGGGAGGATCTCTTGAAGCCAGGAATTTGAGACCCACCTGGGTTACATAGCTAGATTCCATTGTTACAAAAAAAATTTTTTAAAAAGGATGTTCTTCTTTAAACATTTAAATTATTTTATTAAATTTTGACCTTTGAGTATATATCATCTTAATATGACAAAATAGGAAATCTACATAAAGCACTTTGGTTTATGCCAAGTTATTGTAATTGTCTTGAGAAAAAGTATGTTGTTTTGAGTTAATGAGCTAGCTAGTCACTTTTTTTCATGGAATAGTTTTTTTGTTTGTTTTTTGTTTTGTTTTGAGACAGAGTCTCACTCTGTCCCCTGGCTGGAATGCAGTGGTGCAGTCTCAGCTCACTGCTGCCTTCACCTCTTGGGTTCAAGCAATTCTCCTGCCTCAGCCTCTAGAGTAGGTGGGATTATAGGTGCCTGCCACCAGGCCCAGCTAATTTTTGTATTTTTAGTAGAGATGGGGTTTCATCATGTTGGCCAGGCTGGTGTTGAATTCCTGACCTCAGACAATCCACCTGCCTTGGCCTCCCAAGGTGCTGGGATTACAGACGTGAGCCACTGCACCCAGCCATGGAATCATTTTTACTTGAAAGAATTATTAACATACAGTTATTCACACTCAGGTTTTTGTCTGTCTTTCCCCCCCCACCCCTAAATTTTTAAGAAACAGAGTCTGGCTGTGTTGCTCATATTGGACTCGAACTCCTGGGCTCAAGTGACTCTCCTGCCTCAGGCTCCTGAGTAGATGGGACTACAGTTGTGTACCATATCACCCAGCCATTTTTTTTAAGTGAATGAAGCAACCCTGTCACATTTGAAAGGTCTTAATTAAGTATGATCTTACAAAAGTATGCATGAGTAAAAGAGTCATTTAAAGTACAAGACAGACAAATGGATTTTTAATGTAGCAGGGTACAGAAAGTTTAATGGTAAAGTTTCAGATTCTGCTCTGCAGCTAACTTTTAGAAAACTACTACCTGTTTTGGCCAAAACTATGAAAAGTCAGTTTTGGTGTGGTATTAAGGAGGAATATCCACAATGATCTAAAAAAGTGATCAAAGTAATACTACTCATGTGCATGAGACAAGGTTTTTTAAATTTACCTCAACCAAAAGAACATATCACAATAGATTTAATGCAGAGTAAGCTATAAGAATCCAGCTGTCATTCAGGAGATTTGTAAAAGTGTGGAACAGTGCCACTCTTCTCACAAATATATTTTTGTTTTGGAAAGTATAGTTATTTTTATAAGAATGTTGTTTATAGTAGTGGCATGATATTTTATTTTTAAATGGACTAATGGGCACCTTTTAGATTTCTCATTTTAATTTCTAGTGCATTAAAAGATATAGCCCATGAAAACAAAAGCTCTTTAGGATCCTTAATATTTAAGCATAAAAAGGGGTCCCGAAACCAAAACATTTTAAGAACGTGTTTTAAGAAAATAACTTTTTTTTTTTTTTTTTTTTACCTCTTCTGTTCATTTAATTCCACAAGTGTTTCGCATACCTGCTACGTGCCAAACACGGTGGGCACTGTGTTGGATACGAAGATGGATAAGGTGCATTTCACAGGGTGCTCCATCCTAGCGTCAAAGCAAACCAATGCAATTAGCTATAATCTGAGATATTGTTGCCATCAGGTTCTCTGAGAAACAGACTCTCAAGGGAATGTACATGCAGGAAGTTTATTGACATCAGCATCTGGGGGAATGAAAACAGCAGGACTGGGCAGAGAGGAAAGTTAGACTGTGTTAGAATTGCAACAAGGTCTCTCCTGTCTCTAAGGAGCTCTGGAGCTTTGATGGGCCTGTGAGTTGTCCCAAATTGGGCCTACAGGGCTAGGCTTCTGTATCCTCACATCGAACAGTCGCCAGATATTACTCTGGTCAGATGATTCTCTTCAACTGAGGACTGTCCTGAAGAGATGATCACAGCTGACATTTGGCTACCAACACTTCCAGATCAAAGAAATAAGTGCTTCTACCCTGGACAGGGGTGATCTGGGGCTAAGAGGAACAAGGCAAAAAAGTGTTTCAGGGGCAAGCATGTCGTTTGACTGATAAGCTGAGCTCATTCAATCTGGTTGTTTTGTACAATATGAAACCTTTTTTGGCACTTACGTAAGATTATTATGAAATTATTTACTTTTTGAAACAGGGTCGCATTCTGTTGTCCAGGCTGGAGTGCAGTAACATGATCATGGCTCACTGTAGCCTGAACCTTCTGGGATCCTCCCACCTCAGCCTGCTGAGTAGCTAGGACTACAGGCACACGCTACCATACCTGGCTAATTGCTAATTTTTATATTTTTTGTAGAGACAGAGGCGTCTCACTATATTTCCCAGGCTGGTCTCAAACTCCTGGACTCAAGTAATTCTCCCATCTTGGCCTGCCAAAGTGCTGCAATTATAGGACTGAGCCACTGCCATCTGTTGTTGTTATGAAATTCTCTAAAAACGTCATTCTCAATTCTGTACTTCTTTCCTTTGGACCAAAAATGGTATATAAATCAGCCCCGTCTGCAGACCACATTTTTAGTATCACTGTTCTAGTTAGCATATACCTTGGAGCACATTGTGTAAGAAAAATAAACGAATATGGTGGTAGGTGGTCTGAAAGAAAGAGAATAGGAAAGGAAGTTGTATTTTGTATATTGCTGAATGCAGAATTTTGTCCAAGAACATCTCTTTTTCTTTCATAATCAGATGCTGAAACTACCCTGTTTGGAAGAGTAGTAGTTCTTAATTCCTGCTCTTCCTTCATTTGAATTAATTGGTTTTCCAAAGCTTCTTTCTTTTTTAAAATGCACGTCTTAAAACTTTGATTTTCTATGTTTTGAGGAAGTAAGCTAAAGTTAAATCACCCTAACCGATGAGTTTTAGTTTTTCTTTTTTAACTTTTGCATTATTTAACTGTATTTCTCCCCATACTGGTGAGATTTGTTTAGTAAATTTAGTTTTATTTTTTAACTGGGATTATTTTTCAGTAACTTCAGGAAATAAACCAGTGGGCCTGGGGAAGAAGGGGAGGGAAAACAAGTTATTTTTCTTCTAGTGGAAATGGCTAGGTTTACTTCCAGCAGAACATAAGGCTCTCGCCCTGTCCAGTGGCCAGGGCCTGCGGCATATAGAGTGGAGAAACTGATACCTCCTTGGACCAAGTGGCCTGACACCTGGCCTGGCACTGACATTTCCTATTCTGCTCTCCTAGTTTCTCAGCAGGTTGTGTGGCGCTGCCAGCTTTAATTAACATCAAAGCCGTGATTGAACAAAGGCAGTGCACTGGAGTTTGGAACCAGAAAGATGAATTACCTGTGAGTTCCATTTTCTATTGGCTATTTACTTTTACTGTCGTTAGAAAAATATGGCATCTCTAAATGCTTATCTTACCTTTTAATCAGGAAACATTATTGTAGCCATTTGACAGTAGTTCTTTTATGGATATGTAAAAGATTAAACAATACAAATGAGGAACCTAGTACATTTTGGGGACCCTGGAGGAATATTCTTAAAATTTTGACTTGAAGTGGCCTTGAAAAACGGTGAAGGAAAACATCAGAAGTGGGGAAGGTTATACATACAGTAGCATGCACTGTTCTGCAGTGCAGTTCACAAACCACTCCTATGATTGTTTTTCAAATATAAAAGCAATTTTAATATTTGCTTTTGTCTTAACTATTGTTGTTAAGATCATGGGTTTGCACTGTTTACATTTTCCTAATGCCAATAGAAATAAATATAGAGCTGTTCAAGGTCATTCCTTTAATACCTGTAGTCATCAGTGGGCCTCCAGTACTGTATTGCTACTCCTCTTCGTGGAAAGGACCATGGTTTTAAACATCAGCACCAATCACTTGCCAACCCTAGAACTTCTCTAAGCAGTAGTGTATTCATCTCTAAGACAGGGACCAGCTTTCTCTTTATGGGGCTGCTGAAGGCTAGAGATAACATAAGCATGCCTAGAATAGTATGGGACACATGGTGGACACTCAAATTGTGGTTGCCATGGTGCAGTTATGACATGGAATGGCAAAGGTCATTGTATGTGTGTTTCTGCCAGGTCTCTGACAGGCACTAAGACTCTGGCCTGGAATTGTCGTTTATGTCATGATTGTGTCACAGACCCTGAAAAGCTAACATATGCATTTGGTTTTTTGTGCCTTTTATATCACACCTATACACAAGTTTCTTTGCAGTTACCTTGTTCTTCCAGCTGGCAACCCTGTCAGTTGGTTTCCCCAGCGTCTCCTCAAAGATCTTTTCTGATTAAAGGCACAGGTGCAGTTCTGGTCCTGAGTGTGGTCAGGACACAAGCTGCTGCTCCGCTGCTGCTAACTTGAACAAGTGAAAAGAACTTGAGCCTTCACTTGTTTTGTGGAGGCAGGTGCCTGGCATCTGGCAGTTTCCGGTTTATGTTTTAGGCATCTCTGACATGCCCTAGGACAGAGCAGACTGAAATCTGAATTCACCTAAAGACTGTGTTGTCCAGCCAGTAAAGCCATTAGATGTGGTGATCTGCCCATTATAGGTGGTAATCTGGTCACTGCTTGTCAAACTTGTTTTTACGTTTTGTCAGCTTTCTTGAAAATAATCTTGAAGGCTAATTAACACTTTGAATCACTAAGACTCTCTTTGAGTTAGAAGAGTGCTATAGAAAGTTATATTCAGGGGAATATATCTGATCGGTGTTCTTTGCTGCACAGTGTATATTACCATGTGGATGGTTTTGTGAAATATGACTTTAGCTTTTTTCTTTTTAATAGATTGAAGTGGACCTTGGTAAAAAGTGCTGGTATCACTCTATATTTGCCTGCCCCATTCTTCGTCAGCAAACAACAGATAACAATCCACCCATGAAATTGGTCTGTGGTCATATTATATCAAGAGATGCCCTGAATAAAATGTTTAATGGTAGCAAGTAAGTGTCTGACTTTTTAAAAATGTTAGCAAATAAATTTGGTTTTGGAACTTGGTAGGAGGATAAGAAGTAATGAGGATTGAAAAAATGCAGCTAGATTTAGAACTAAATACATTTCTTAACTATTAATTTGGCATAGTAGGTGGTATCTGATTTGGGTATTTTTCATTTGTTTATGGATTTGGTGATTAGATTTATAAGCATGTCTTTAACTTTCTTAACTTTTTGGGTAGGTGATAGATTTTCTCCTTTTTTTATACAAATGGTTGCGTGCTAAAAAATGTTCCAGAATTTGCTGTTTTCACTTAGTGATGTATCTTGGATATCTTTTTCTATGCTGCAGAAACAGCCCTCATTGTTTTTGTTAAAGCTGCAGCATATTCTACTGTATAGAAATACAAGATTGGGTAGCCAGTTCCCTATTGATGAACATTTGTTTCTCTAAACAGTGCTAAAGTGAATTATCTATACATGATACATAAATTCCTAGAATTGGAATTGCTGGTTCAAAGAATATGTGCATTTTAAATTTATTTTAGATAGTGAGCTCAACTTTTTTTTTTTTTTTTTGAAATTGAGTCATTCCATCACTCAGGCTGGAGTACAGTGGTGCAATCTCAGCTCACTGCAACCTCTGCCTCCCGGGTTCAGGCAATTTTCATGCCTCAGCTTCCTGAATAGCTGGAATTACAGATACGCTCCACCACGCTTCGCTAATTTTTATATTTTTATTAGAGATGGGGTTTCACTATGTTGCCCAGGCTGGTTTCAAACTCCTGAGCTCAAGCGATCCACCCACCTCAGGCTCCCAAAGTGCTGTGATTACAGGTATGAGCCACCATGTCCGGCCAAAATTGTTGATCTTCGTTCAGACTGTACTGGTTTCATGTCCCATTGTGAGGCATGTGGGCTGTTCTTGGTGTGGGCTTGTAGCTGCCATCACATTTGCTGCCCTTGAATGGATTTGTGTGACCAGTGCATTTGAAATTCATTTAGAGACTGATGCAGACTTAACCTTTGGGAAAGGGAAATTGAATTTATTTTTGAAACTCCAAAAACAATTTTCAGAAAAGTTATCTTTGTTTTGTTTATGAAACAATTTTCAATGAAGAAGAGGCTTTCAGTTTAGGATCTGGCATGGATGATAATGTATTTGTGACCCTTCAAATCTTGGCAGTTACATTAAGGGAAAGCATACTTTATCCTCAAAGCAAAATACAAGCACACCTGTGTTTTGTGTATTCTTATATATGTGTATAATTGTTACAGATACTCTATAACTAGATAAAAATCAAATACTCAGTGCTGAGCCTGTTCCTTCACTCATGTTTTCTTTTTTGTCTTTAGATTAAAATGTCCATACTGTCCAATGGAACAAAGCCCAGGAGATGCCAAACAGATATTTTTCTGAAGAGATGACTTTAGTTTGCAATTTGTAAGTGAAACTGAATTGTGGGCACATTTCAGAAGAGAATGTTCCATATAATGCAGCTAACCAAGGACTCCCATGTTTCTATAAGCTAATGCTCCAGAAACTTTGCCAACCTGTTAGTGTACACACACTGAGGGGAGTACTCCCAGTGAATATTATCATAGGGCTTTATTATACTCTTGGTCTTCATTTCTGATCAAGTAAATACACCAGCAGTTGTCATTCAGTGCAGGTTTTTGTACTTAATTATATGGTGATTTTTTTACTTTTTAAGAGCAGAAACGGAAATTGACCTCCCTACCATGTGTTTAATATTTCTCCTGCTTTTACTTTTGTCATTTCTTGATAATTGTAAGCCTTGAGAGTGTTTGTGAAAAAGTTTTATTTTCTGTTATGTAAACATAATTAAATGAAGTTTTCAGAAAAAGTTTGATGAATTGTGGTTATGAAACTAATTTGCATTTTTATTTGCTTAAGGAAGAAAGCTGTGATAGATTCCAGATTTGCTTTTTGATGTTTTCCTCTGCTCCAGCTCCAAGAAGTCAGCACACCTGCATTTTAGCTCTGCATGCAGCCCCAGCAGGCTGCGTGTTAAAAATTTCATTGTTTAACCAGCTGGTGTGAGAAGTCTTCCGTTAGAGTGAAAGGAGTACTATTATTTGTTTTTGTTTTGTTTTGTTTTTTTTGCTTTATTGCCAAGAGGTGCTTGTTTTAAAAGTATGTTTAATAAAATGAAATTCTGAAGTTAGAAGTGTTCTTAAGTTGATATTTGCTCTCTTGGTCTTGGTAACCCTATTATATCATTGCAGACACAGTGTTGTGCATGTGTGTATATATGTGCACCAGCATCAAACATTGTGTATCTGGAAGGAAAGCAGCATGTTCCAGTTCTGAAATGCAGTTACCAGACCCATCACTTTAAATCTTTAAAGT
Organism: Alouatta palliata; assembly: GCA_004027835.1. Lineage (NCBI taxonomy): Eukaryota > Metazoa > Chordata > Mammalia > Primates > Atelidae > Alouatta > Alouatta palliata. The sequence goes on from PVKV010000461.1 coordinate 211,696, forward strand.
TAGAAGCTAGCAAATTTTCAGTAGTGCAGAATGTTTATTGCTGTTTTTGTGTTTGAATAGTATAATGTTCGATGCCTCTCTTCTGCAAAGTGTATCATTTCATTACTGTGAATCTGTATATTAATCTAATGGATACAGATAATGATCTTTTCTCTTGTGAGGTATCTTCATTTAATGCACTGTCCAGAAATAGCCATGTGTAAGAGTCTCTCTGTACGACGAACTACATGGAAAAGACTGCTGTGGACATAATTCTGACTTAAACCCATGAAGTTACTTCATTATAAGAAGAATGTTACATGGAAATCACCAAATATTTTGTGACTTTATTTCATCTGACATGGAGTGAACATCAATAGGAATACTTTCGTAAGAAAATAGAAAAAGAAGAAAACAGAAGCAAAGAGAAATGTTGCGCTTCACATTTTAAACTACAGATGGACTTAGTTTGAGGGAGGGCAATCACAGATTTGGTGCTAATTAGAAACTGGCAGCATTTACAGTAGTACACCAGCCTGGATGGTTTTTTCTGAACTGTTTACCTGGGAGAGCTGGGATTTGTTTGTGAAGCGAAAGAGTGCTGCGGAAAAGCTCTGTTTGCATACTGTGCAGCTAGGCCTACGTGGATGGCTACTGCTTGCTATGTGGGTTCTCCAGCGGTTGGGATTGGCCCAGCTCAGAGTGCTTGTCTGGTCCAACCTCAGTCTGGCCCCATAGTGACTTTTGCCCCATGATTCTGCCTCACTGTTGGAATCCTTTTTGAAGTTCCCCCTCTCTTTACTAAAGCAGTGAAGGAAGAGAACAGAGACAAACTCTGGACTGTGAAAGAGAAGGTAGAGAATTCCAGGCAACAGTCTGACCAAGGGTGTAAACCAGTTTATTATATATATATATATATATTTTTTTTTTCTTTGAATTAAAACCTAGAGTATTGTTTTTTTGTTTTTGTTTTTCTCCCTAGGCCAAGGCTAGCTTATTCTCATCTTTCCACCCCATATACCTACACAACACTTAGGCTTCATGTAAGGTTTGAATGAGACAGATGTACTCTGAAGACTGGTGGTAAATGTGTTTGGTGACCGAACACTTCATACAGTCGGCTTGGGCCACTTTTAAGGACAAAAGCCAGAGCTCAGCTTTATCCCTCTCCTAATGTTGGGAGTCAAAAAACTGTTGACAGTTTTCTTGTGCAGCTCATGAAAACTTTAAAAATAACATGCTTTAACTGAAGCATTTGACTTTGCAACTTTGTGTGTAAGGTCCTTGTACTCGCCCTGGGCAGGGTGAGGGCCAAAAAATCTGCAACTCATGAATCTGACAGTTTTACATAGAAATTATGTCTTGTGACCATCCCTAAGTGCATAGACCTAAAATTCATGAGAGACTAAATGGGAGGGAGAGGTGGATTTAAAGAGGCCAGACCTTAACCAAAGATGGTGAAATTTAGCATTCTGTCCTCCCTACCCTAGAAACTCCGTCATAAATGCTGTGACGACTCTTTCATCACTGATGCTTTCTGCATGTCAGCAGTACAGGAGGATGCTTTTTGTCTCTCTTTGCCTCCACTTAAAAAAGATAATGACAGAGGCAAGATTTTAACAGTCACATTTAATTATAAGGTATATCGAAGACAGAATTTCAGAATGGTTTCTAAAATTTTCTTGGGAACTGTTTCCACATACCAGTTATAGACAAAGGCCATGAGACTATGCTACACCAATAAAACCTTATTAGCAAGTCTTTGGATTCTGACTTAGCCAGAGAATCTGAGTGTTCAAGTACAGTTTTATAGTGGCTAAGGTTGTCTCTTGATCTTTTTTCTCTGTTGTGTGATCATCACAGATGCTATATCTGTTGTTTTATTGGTGATTATATGAGACTTATAATACATAAATGAACGGGTATTGGTGCCTCTTTATTTTAAAAAATTTGAAGAAAAGAGCCACCTCATATTCATAGGGTGTGTATTTTTTGAGTGTGTGAACATTTAATTGAAAATAAGAAAGTTATGAAGTAAATCTTAACTTTTCTGTAGCAGCTAATGTATACAGAGACACTAAAACCTACACCGCATTTTGTGGGGAATGAGGATCCTCTTTTGTCCTCTCCAGGTAGTCCCACAGGTTAGGCAGCTTAAGTTCAGTGTTCTTTATGCTGTGAATGATTTCCACCTCAGTGGCTTAGCCTTTGGGACAGTGGATACTGCAGCAACCAAGAACTCTTGGTTAACCGCACAAGACAAGCTGCTGGTAGACTACATTAGCCCTCTGGTTTTCCAGCTCAACCTCTGATAAAGTGGGCTGACAGCCATGCTGCTCAGTCTGTTTAGTCAGCCGACTCAGGTTATTTTCAGGGAAGGCATGGAGACATAGTTTGGTTAGTTTCATCACTATGATGTATAAGGTGATGACACAAACCAAATACCTTTCATCACCTAACTATACGTACGTTATCTCTGGTAACACTAGAATGCTGTGGTCTTGAGGGAATGTTAGCAAGGAACACATAGAAGGTTTGGTGTTTCATAAGCCTGTCTAGCTGCAGCAGGTTTTGTGTGGTACACTGATGTTTACCATAAGCCGGTACAAGCTTCATGAACCCTTCTTAATGAACTATAATTGAATAGATACCAAAAATAGAATGACAAATGTATTTTAGACGAGGCAGTTAGTTTTAGGATGAATTTTCCACTGTTGATTTTACTTCAAGACGTAGCAAGAGACACAAAATTTTGTTTTCAAGACATTTCCGCTACAGTTTTCAAGCTGTAGTGGGCATATGCTGCATTTACTTCCAAAGAGGCAAAAGCAGCTGGAATTGGCTTACAGCACATGCTTGGTTTCATGTTGTGGTTGGGGACCTACATACATCCTTACTTTAACAGTCACTTAACCTTCTCCAGCAAGGCAGTTGTGGGGTTCACTAGGATTTAGTGCCTGATCTTTTCTTTGGGAAGGGGGTGGGAGTGAATGTGTTGGGGCTGGGAGGGAAGCAGAAGAAAATGGGAGCGTGAATGAGTGTGCATGTGTCTGAAATTCACCATTGCCCCCACCTGTACCTAGCAAGGAACCAGGTGTTTGATGTATTTTGCTCATGATTGCAGTATGCATGTATTTTTTTCCTTTTCTGTGTTTTCTAAACTTACACTAAAGGATTCATCAAATCATCTTGTTCAGATGGCTCAGGATTGTATTTATTTTGCTTACCCCGTGCTCTTGGGTTCTATAGTATTTCTATAATTATGTAATGAGAATAGTGTTGCACTGTAATCTATCATATAGAGCTATATGTATGGAAAATTTTGATCAATTTTTTACGAAATGTATCCTGTTTGCAAAGGCACAATAAAGTTGCATCTTATAGACTATAGGCAATAAAGCTAACAATAAACCTTATTTAACACAAACCACATCCATATCCTCTGTTCATTTGATTTTGGAAAAAGTCTAGCATATCCAGTAGTTTCAGGGAATTCATTTTAACTTTAAGAATTCTGATATATTTAATTTATAAATTTCTGACTGATAGAATTTTGGAAAACTATAAGAAATGCTTTGTTAATGTGTGTATTCCTATGTAAAACACATGGCTTCTGTGTATATTTTTAAAAATTAAAGAAATGCACATTTAAAAAGTGTTTTGTGGAACCGGTCTGTATAAATGTGCCAGGTGACAAAGGTATAAGGGAGGGAGTAGGGAGGTGCTGATTGTGGTAAAATTGCTGTCTGCATTTGCTGAGGGTCTGCATAAGAAAATATCTGTCACCATCTTGTTTCTGTGCCACCAGCAGTGAGAAGAGGTAGTGACTGGGTACTGTCCCAAGTTTTGGTGGTGGTGGTTTTTGTTTTGAGACAGTGTCGCTCTGTTGCCCAGGCTGGAGTGCAGTAGCCTAATCTTGACTCACTGCAACCTCCGCCTCCTGGGTTCAAGCAGTTCTCATGCCTCAGCCTCCCGGGTAGCTGGGATTACAGGCGCGTGCCACCTTGCCCAGCTAATTTTTGTATTTTTAGCAGAGACAGTGTTTCACCATGTTGGCCAGGCTGGTCTCGAAATCCTGACCCTCAATTGATCTGTCTGCCTAGGGCTCCAAAAGTGTTGGGATTACAGGCGTGAGCCACCACAACTAGCCAAGTCCCAAGTTTCTGAATAGGCAATTATGTTAATGTTTCCAGGCTGCTGCCCCCTCTCACCCCTCCTGTGCACAGCGGGGACTGCTCAGTGTGCTGACCAGAGTGGCAGTGAGTGTAGGCCTGGCAAAGAGGAGCCCAGAAGCAGCTTGATGTCCAGGCTGCTGGTGGGGTGAGACTTGTGCTGTCAGCATTGCCAGGGAAGACCAGAGACTGAATTGCCTCATCCTCAATGGCAGGCTGAGGTGGTAGAGACCAAGAATTTATTTGTTCTCCTTTTGTATGTTTTTGAAGAGAGATTTGATGTTACCTGAGATTTTAGGATGTTTCCTACCTATAGAAACCCTTGTGATCCCACCCAGTCAGATTGGAGCTAGTGGCCCAGGTAGTATAGAAGAGGCCTGGCAGACCAGGCCAAGGTCTCACCACCTTTCCCTCCAGCATTTGGGCTCCTCAGCTCAGAAGTGTTGTCCATGGAGCAGCAGCATCAGCCTCACCTGAGAGCCTGTGAGAAACGCAGAATCTCAGGCCTGAGCTCAAACCTACTGAAATGAAATCTGCATGGTCATGAGAAAACGGATTTCCTTTATAAGGAGCTTCCTGGATGCTTCCTATTTCAGGAAGTATCCTCCCTTGTAAATGTGGCAGGTCAAGATCACTCATACTGAACAGGATTTACCCTTGAGGACTAAGGGTAAATCTGTTAGTCATCAAGAAAGTTTAAACTTAATGTGCTTTGAACTGTAGTTATTTTTTTTTTAAATGAGTGTTATTTCTTTAAGCATTGAGGGAGTATTGTATTTGCAGCATGGTAAAATGCATTTTCCACCCCCTCCACCAAAACAGGGAAGGTGAGCATCAAAGATGAAAAATAATTTTCGTAATGACAGGGACTAAAAATGCATCCTTAAACAAAACAGCTTGATGCTTCTCACCCCCCAGTAGAGAAAACTTGATAACCATATCCCAGCAGAAGGACAGGCTTTCTTAACTTTTCTTCTTCCTTCAGCACCCAGTAAGAAATTTAATATCATAACCCTGTGTACACAAAATTTAGAATTCTGAAACATTTTGCAAAACAATATTTAATGCTACAAATGTGTGATGTGCTATTTCATTTTTAATGCTCACCAAGAGTGATTTGATTTTGTGACCTGCTAATGAGTCAGTTTTTAAAACCTTGCGTGACAGGATAATAATGCAATGGTCTATTTATCCACCAAATTTCTTCAAAATCTGTCAATATATGTATGATAGAAAGTACTTAAAAAAAAAAGACAACCCACTTTCCTTGTAGCAGTAGTGTATTTCATACCCTTGTGTGAGTCTTCTGTGCTGGCAAATGTGGCGATACACCTCAATGTTAGAAGGCTTGTGTAATCCAGAGCCACTAATTAGTGAGCTCTCCTGTCAGGCAGTGTTGCATTTATTTAGCTATACTGCCTTTCAGCTTAGAAAAGTGCAAAGTGCTGGCCAGGCATGGTGGCTTACGCCTGTAATCCTAGCACTTTGAGAGGCCGAGGCAGGCAGATCACTTGAGGTCAGGGGTTCAAAATCAGCCTGGCTAACATGGCGAAAACCTGTTTCTACTGAAAATACAAAGAAATTAGCTGGGTGTGGTGGTGAGCACCTGTAATTCCAGCTACTCGGGAGGCTGAGGCAGGAGAATTGCTTGAACTTGGGAGGCAGAGGTTGCAGTGAGCGAAGGTCATGCCAGCTGCAGTCCAGCCTGGGCGACAGAGCAAGACTCCATCTCAAAACAACAGAACAGAAAATGCAAAGTGCTTTATGCTAAACATTGGCATTTAGAGTCCTGTAATAAAAAGATACGTGTTTTAACATGCTGTGGTTTGACATCTTAGCAGTCACTCATCTTAACATTTCCACTGTGCTGGGCACTGAGAAGAAACAGCCCAAAAACTGCTGGAAAATACAGAAAAGTAGAGCTGAGGTCCTGTAGTGAGGTTAATAACACGAGAGTGTTGGAAGAGAAAGGAGAGCTGTAATAGTTGCATATTTTTAAGGCCCACTCTGGCCACAATGGGATGAAGGGTGGTTGGGGAGGGGACACGGCTAGAGCCAGGGAGGAAAGTAGATAATTAAGGTCAGTGTGAGTATTTGTTGAGTTGGGCGTGGTGGCAGGCGCCTGTAGTCCCAGCTACTTGGGAGGCTGAGGCAGAAGAATCACCATAACCCGGGAGGCAGAGGTTGCAGTGAGCCCAGATCGCACCATTGCACTCCAGCCTGGACAATAAGAGCAAGACTCCATCTCAAAAAAAGAGAAGGGTATCTATTGCTGGCTGGTGTTGCGATACAGATGCCAAAACAAAAAACCACAGTATTTGTTGAGTACTGGTCTCGAGTACTCTTGGAGATCTCAGAGTGGTGAACAAGGCAGACTTGTTCTCTAAGTGAGAATCAGTGTCATATCTGAGGGTCAGAAATGTGAAGGAGATACAAGAAGGCAATGTGCTCGTCACACAGTGCTCTGAACCTCCTGTTACTTAGAGAAGCAGTATGATGTTCTTGTCTCAAGTGATAGTGGGCTTTTTTGCTCTAGTGTTTTAACTGTATTCCCACTCTATTATCTATGTTTTCTAGGAGGATGAATTTCTAACTTCATTGGTCTCCTTATATTGGTCTCCTACACTGTGTGGGTTCTGTAAAATTCTGTCAAATTCTACCTGGGGCTGGCCTTTTTACTCTATTTAAAGACATTTAGTGGCTGGGCCCAGTGGCTCATACCTATAATCCCAGCACTTTGGGAGGCTGAGGCAGGCAGATCATTTGAGGTCAGGAGTTCGAGACCAGCTTGGCCAACATAGTGAAATCCCATCTCTACTAAAAATACAAAACTTAGCCGGGCATGGTGGTGTGCACCTGTAGTCCCAGCTACTCGGGAGACTGAGGCAGGAGAATTGCTTGAACCCAGGAGGTGGAGGTTGCAGTGAGCCAAGATTGGGCTACTGCACTCCAGCCTGGGCAACAGAGTGAGACTCTCCCTCTAAATAAATAAAGACATTTAGCTACTGCTCAAGTGTTGCATCCATTCAAATGAAGGATTCTAGTGTGTCATTTCCCCTCTGATGTAAAAGTGTTTCTTGAAAGACATGTCCTTATCATTCAAGACTAAGCTCTCCCCTTCAGAATAATTAGAAACGCATTTTAGGTTTTCTTTCATTCTTAAGCACAAGAGTATGTTGTCTTTAGATATTTGAGGTTAGTGAGCTAATCTGCCCTAAAGAGGAATTTCATGGGAAATTATTAAATTGTCTTGAAAGCTTTCAAGGGTGGCTCAGGAAGTACGGGGCTGAGGGCCTCTGTCCTTCCTCGCGTGTGCCCTTAGGACTAGGCTTAGTGGCAGTTGTGGAGTAGGTTGCATGGGGTTTGTATGGTAGTTTCATGACCATCAGGGGCCTAGACTCCTTTCTGCTCCATGGTCTTAACGTACGACCTCAAATTTACCCTTGTGTAATCCTAGCTGTGTTCCAGACAGGAAGGAGAGGAAGTAGGTGGGGAAAGAGCAACCTTCTCCGTTGAGATAGCCCCTTTAGGAGCCTTTCCTGGAAACCCCACCTGGCAACTTATTTGCTACGTTTGGCTGCAGGCGTGTGTGGGAACGTGGTCTCAGTTGGACACATTACCATCTTGTCAGATGCTAATTGTGTGCACTTGGGCAGGTGATAGAAACTTCCTACACTTTTGCTTCTTCATCTGCAAAATAGAATGATAGTCGTTCCTACGTCATAGTTTTGGTGAGACCTAAATGAGATACTGACCTATGGTGAACATTGAATAAACTGGTAGTTTTATTAAGTCAATAAAACATAAATGACATTTGCAGACCACGGTCAGCTAAGGCGGAGCAGCAAAGGGAGAAATAGTAACTGGCACTCAGAGGTGAGATGTATCTGAAGGGATGGAGGGCTCTTCAGTAGGTGCCGAGATGGCAAAATAGTACAGCACATTTTTTCCTCCTTGCCCTTCCTCGGCTGCCCAGAGGGTAAGTGATAGAAACTTCCTACACTTTTGCTTCCTCATCTGCAAAGCAGAATGATAGTCGTTCCTACATCATAGTTTTCATGACATCTAAATGAGATACACTGTCTGGGTTGTGTAAATTCTCTCAAATTCCACTTGGGGCTGGCCTTTTTATTCTATTTAAAGACATTTACTGGCTGGGCGCGGTGGCTCACGCCTGTAATCCCAGCACTTTGGGAGGCCGAGGTGGGTGGATCACTTGAAGTCAGGAGCTCGAGACCAGCCTGGCCAACATGGTGAAACCTCAGCTAACCTAAAATAACACGGTGCCAGAGCTCCCTCGTAGAATTAATGACCATAGCCATCAACAGCAGAAGTGGGGTGGTGGCACTCAGGATTCAAGGCCGAGGTGAATTTCAAATGACACAGTGCTGTCAGGGGCTGAGTCTGTCTGGGACAGAGCTGTCCTGAGATGCAGTCACCCTGCTGTGCACGGGGTGCTGAGATCCTGGGGTATATGTAATAACATATATAGGTCAGGAATGGTTACTGTTTACTTTTTTAGGGGAATAACAGAAATGGGAAGAATCAGACTCACATAGCTGCATTCAGAGTATAATCAATATGGCACTGGTTTGGAAAAATTCAGTACAAGTTCATTTTTTTAGCATACATTTATTATTTGCTTACCATATTCCAGGAGCTGTTCTAGGCAATTAAGAAAACATGTATGAACTCATGTACTCTGAGGTAGGGACTATTATGAGTTCCATTTTATAAGTGGGGAAACTGAGGGATGAAGACATTAAGTCACTTGCTAAAGAACACGTAGTTAAGTAAGTAGCAGAGCCAGGAGGCTGGTTTATTTTGTTTTTGTTTGAGACGGTTGTGCCCCATTGCGCAGGCTGAAGTGCAGGGGCACGGTCTCGGCTCTCTGCAGCCTCAAACTTCTGGGCTCAAGAGATCCTCCTGAGTAGATGAGACTACAGGCATGTACCACCGTACCTGGCTAATTTTTTTTGTAGTTTTTGTAGAGATGGGGTTTCACCATGTTTCCCAGGCTGGTCTTGAACTCCTGGGCTCAGTCAATCCACCTATATTGGCCTCCCAAAGTGCTGGGATTACAGGCCTGAGCCGCTGTGCTGGGTATCAGGAGGCTGGTTTAGAGCCTCTGCATTTAACCACTATGCTACTGAGGCCTCCTTTAGTTCTCTTTGGTGGAGAAATGCTGCTCAACCCTGCTTTTAGGAGCAGCTTAAGTGGTGCTGCCCCAGGTGTTCATAAAATTGTGTGCAGAGAAGTATTTGCACACAGATCCAGGGCAGGAAGGGGGCAGTTTCTGGCTGGTAGAAAAGGGAGATTTCTCCCTAACCCACTTGGATAAAGATTCATGAGGAATTTTCAAAGGAAGGGTGGGCTCTCTTAAAACCAGTGGAGCAGCTGGAGAAGGAAATGACAAATTTCTCTCTGGCTTTTTTCTTCCACAAATAGGATATGTTTTTATTAAATGAATGCATGTTAAATGAACCACACTTGAGCGGTAGCTGAATGTCTTTATTTATTTATTTAGAGGCAGAGTCTCACTCTGTTGCCCAGGCTGGAGTGCAGTAACCCAATCTTGGTTCACTGCAACCTCCACCTCCTGGGTTCAAGCAATTCTCCTGCCTTAGTCTCCCGAGTAGCTGGGACTACAGGTGCACACCACCATGCCCGGCTAAGTTTCGTATTTTTAGTAGAGATGGGGTTTCACTATGTTGGCCAAGCTGGTCTCGAACTCCTGACCTCAAATGATCTGCCCGCCTCGGCCTCCCAAAGTGCTGGGATTACAGGCGTGAGCCACTGGGCCCAGCCACTAAATGTCTTTAAATAGAGTAAAAAGGCCAGCCCCAAGTGGAATTTGAGAGAATTTTACACAACCCACACAGTGTAGGAGACCAATATAAGGAGACCAGTGAAGTTAGAAATTCATCCTCCTAGAAAACATAGATAATAGAAAGAGTGGGAATGCACGGTGAAGCTAATCTGTTTTGATGTGAAAATGGCAGGCTCAGGGTGAAGGTGAGGACTGATTAAATAATTTTACTTTTAGATCTTTTCCTAAAGAAACAAAGATATGTGCAACAGGTAATAGTTAAATAAATGATGACACAATCAAAATGGGATGCTGTTTAAAGAGGATGCTACAAATGTTTATTCATTAAAGCCACTTATAACGGCACAGTACAATCCCATTTTAAAAAGAAAGACATATTTTACATGCATGTGTAGAAAGTAATCAGGAAGAATGTACACCATATTAACAAGTGAAGAAATTATGAGTGGTTCGTATTTCCTTATCTACTTATGTTTTTTCTCTCTAATGTGGGCAGGCATTGCTTGTATAATATGGTTAGCAAGGAAATGTGTGTTTGGGACACCAGTTTGGGCTCTCAGCCTCCTGAAGAGAGTCAGGTCTGCCTCACCCGCACGTCTGCTCACTGAGCAGAGGCCAGGGCTGTGTGAGCAGCTCTCCAACAACTGTCTTTACAAAGTGTAAAAAGTCATCAGTGATCCCAAGAGCATGTTTGAATCTGGTATCTCAAATTCAGAGATTCAAGAGGGACTTAGTTTAACCTCACTGACGCTCAAACTCTACATGTAAAGGAGTGGCCTCTCCTCTTTCATGGGCCCTTCTGCAAGGCAAAGGCTGGGAGAGCAATTCTGCCTCCACATAGGGGTTTCACAGAGATTTTCTTTACGACAGAGGGATTCATTTTCCAGGGTGAAGATCAGCCTTCACTTTATTTTAGATCTATACAATTTTAGGCTTTATTATATATATTTAAAAAGTTTGATATTGTTCAACTACATTATAGAACTCTGCCAAAGGCAGTTCTCTTCTTTAATTCATCACCTCCTCGAGGCTCTGGGTACAGTATCCCAGGTTATCCAGAAGTACTTGTTTCCTTGCAGTTGGAGACTCAAGCACTTCACCCTGAGACAGGGGGGGCCTCCGAAAGAAAGCCCTGAATGGTGTGAAGGAAAGAGTCCTGAGCTGGGAAACAAGGTCCCTCCAGCTCCCGCTCCAACCCTGACTTGCTGTGTACCTCTGATCAAGCTGTCTCTGGGCGTTAGCCTCTTCCTTTGTAAAATGGGCGGAGAGGAGGTTGAGATGGCTGGGTGCCTCCCGCTCTGTCAGCATGATTCTGAGAACAAGGCTCTGCGGGCGGCTCTGGCCTGCCTCTTTCCACCCACTACCCCAATGTGCGCCCAAAAGTATTTTGACCCTTGTGGTGTACTGTAGATTTTACTAGTTTTGTTTCCTGTCAAACACATAAAGAAAAAGTATTCTTTCTCACCCCACCCCCGCTAAAATAATAATCATGAGAATGAATACATAGGGAGGAAGACTGGACGAAATGAAAGGGAAGGACTTGCTCTCTCAAAAGGAAAGATCTCAGTTTGAAGTAATGTAGTGGCTGTCGCACAGGGTTAGACGCATCTCTCCGAAAGGCTGGGCTTGCCTCCTGATTTGACCGCAGGCCTGAAAGAGAGGAAAGCCACCATTATCGTAGCGAGAACCCCATCAGTGCAACATCCATCCATGTCCAGCCTCCCAGACCCCCAGCCTCTGAAAGATCTGAGAACCTGCCCCTGGGGCGCCAGCATGGTATTGGGGGAACGACCTCAGCAGAGCATCCCTGCTAAGTGCCTTACTTGCGCCATCTCACGTAATCCTCACAGCAGCCTTGGGGTGGGCACTGAGCTTGAGAAGTTAAACTTGCCCAAGCTCACACATCTAGGAGGTGGCTGAGCCAGGATCTAAACAGAGTTAGTCTAGCTTCCTGGAGCCCTTGCCAAGGTCTCCACAGAGGTGTGAGAGTGAGACTGACAACCAAAGTCATTAGCTGACCTGAGTCTCAGCCCCGGAGGATCACAGGGATAGAGGAGGATGTCAGCAAATCACCACCATCAGCCAAATGATGTTACGCTAAAAATGTGTGTTAATTCAGCACCAGGCTAGCACCTCCTAAATATGCTAATTCATCATGAGTGTCATGTCTGCACTCTCAGCCCTCTACAACCTCTCTATTGAAGCTGAGCTGCCCGCCGTCATCACTGAGTATATTAACTCGGGTGGTAAAATTCCCCATATGTGTTTAATCTGTATAACTTTGTATTTTAAGGCAGAATTTTATTCTCAGTTATTCATCTCAAAATGAGAGTTTTCAGAAAAGATAAAGAAAAGGGATGATTCTCCTGCAAAAGTTCCCAAGTGCACCCTGAATAATAAAAATGCCAAAAAACTAACTTTCTCCTTTTTTGTGTGTGTGATGGAATCATGCTCTGTCACGCTGGCTGGAGTGCCGTGGCATGATCTCAGCTCACTGAATCTGTCTCCCGGGATCAAGTGATTCTCCTGCCTCAACATCCTGAGTAGCTGGGATTACAGGCACACGCCACAACACTCAGCTGATTTTTAGAGTCTTTATTTCCTTGGTATATCACCTATAACATATGCATTGGAAATTCATTGCATTTCCATTGCTAAAAATAATGTGTGAAGTCCTGAACTTGGATTCCCTCAGAAAAATGTAAAGGAGTATAAAATGCAAACTCCAGGCATAAAATGTAAACGATTTCATCTACTGGAAAGAACTGGTGTACATAGTCGGTTTTCCTTAACACTTCAGCCTGCAACCACGGGAAGGTGTCTGAGCTTTGTCTGGAAGTTGCAGCTCCACTACTTGCCAGCAGTATCGCTTTGGACAAATCACTAAGTGTTCTGAGCCTCAGTTTCCTTATCTGTAAAATGGAGGTGATCGTAACTACTTTAAAGGTTGTTATAAAATTTAAAAAAATCTATAAAGCAAGTAACGTGTATGGTAACTTTCATCAAACGGTTATTATTATTGATAATCTGAGTTTAATCGTGCCTTTGCCACTTTGGGTAGGTTTCTAATCCTTGAGCCGATGAGCTGTGAGATGGGACAAGGTTGCTGAGAGGATTAAGAGAGATGGGGAGTATCACCCCTATCACAGTGCCTGGCGACAGCAGGCACTTGTTAGATGCTACCACAGGGATGCCTGAGCCAATGGGTGAAGAGAGGAGGTTTTTAACAGAAAATGTGTTTTTTGTTTTTGTTTTTAAATCATTTCAGAATGATTGTGGGCTGAAACTGGATGGGGCAGTCACTTGAGCTGCCAGATAGTGAATTGTCCCTGCATCTGTTTCCCCTTTTTTCTACTCCAGTCCTTGGCAGAAAACCAAGGCCCTACATGATACAGAGAAATTAGGAACCAAAGCCATTAGTTTTTTTTTTTTTTTTTTTAAGTGCCAGGCCAAATAAGATGGAGATTTACTGGAGTCACACTGCTCTCAGCACCAGCCTAACTCGGGCCTCCTTTTTCTCAAGGATGCAGGCCAGATGCCAGCCTCAGCTTCTCTTTGCTCAGGAACTAGCTGACTCCCTGCCCCAGGACTCCACCACCATGATCTCCCTTTGGGAAAAGTTCCCACTATTTGCTGCTTCGGAAATCAGGACCCCACCCCAGGGGTGCCCAAGGTGAGCAGGCTGAGAGTTCAAAAGAGACTCACCGGGGACATTTGCAAACACGTCTTCGGTTCCCTGGATAAGGAGAAAGAAGGGAAAAAGTGAGTGCCCCCATCCACCAATAGTCCCCAAAGACGGGGTATTTTGTTTGTTTGTTCTGTTTTGTTTTTTGGTTTTACAAAAAAAATCATTTCAGAATGATCAGGGGCTGAAATTGGATGGGGCAGATAGCGAATTGCCCCTATGAATTCTCCTTCCTTTCCCCTATTTCTTTGAGGATTATAACTCTTGAGACCCAGGTAAGGGTTTCTCATCCATCCTTCGTCTCAAGCATCAATTTAAAGAAAAAAATGCAGCCATAGACGTGAGTGAACGCGATCCGGCACTCACCTGATCCGGCACCTCCCCTGCATGGGACCCAAAGCGGGGTGGGCGGCTCGCGGGAAGGGGGCCAAGGGTGAACTGGTCGTGATTTTGACCCAACCCTTCTGGGCACTTGACCCAGGGCCACAGCGGCCCCCTCCCGGCGGGCATTTGTCCTATATCCCGACCTGTGCGCGAGCTGCGGGCTTCGCTGACGGAACACACCCGTTGCAGCCCCTCTGGGAACAGGGCTTTATCTTCCCAAAACCTCTCCAAGAGCGCGAGAAGGAGCAGGAAGAGCTTTCTCGCGTTCTGTCTCCAGGAAAGAAGTGCCTGTACCTGTGGGGTAGCTCGGGAGTCCCAGAAATCTCAACCCACCGCCCGCAAGGTCCGCCTGGAGCTAGCAGCGCCGAGGGCGGGAGCTGGGAGGACTCCTCCCCGCCGCGATTCCTCGGGACTTACTGTGGTTGCAGTAAACGGTGATGACCAGTGACAGGAGAAGGACCCCGCAGGTCCCGGCCAAGGGTGCCCAGATGTAGATATCACAGGCGAAGTCCAGCCCCCTTGTGTCCACTGACGACACCAAAGACGACAACATTTAGGAGTGGGCCCGGAATCCCCCGATCCGGCCCACCGTCCCGGACACATCTCTTAGCCTCAGGTCTCGTTTTCCCACCACCTGGACAGCCCTCGGCTCTACCTACAGTATCAGGGCTGCACCTGGCATGGGCTCTCCCCGCGGTCAGTGTAGCCCCGGCCCCGGGACCCCGCACGTCTCACCTGCGCCCCCCGCCGCTGGCCGGCAAGCCTGTGGACGCAAGGACAGGGGCTGCGACATGGTGGTGGACGCCGGTGTGGGTGGTCGCGGCGCTGGCGTCGTGGTGGGCTTCGCTGCAGGAGCAACAGAGCGTGGGCCGGGGCCAGGCTGGGGTTATGGACCGGCCCCTACCCAGCCTGGCCCCGGGCGCCTTTCCCCACGGGGGAGCCTCCCCCGGGGTTTTCCTGGGAGAAGGGATGGCAGAGGAGACGGGATGAGGACCCGGGGATGCTCGCCGACCCCTGTGCTCGGCCCTGGCTCAGCCCTGAGCACGCGGCGCAGGGGACCAGAGTGCAGGAGCCTGCTTCCTGGCACCCAGCCGCTCTCCTGGGCGGAACCAGCAACCCTGGAGCGCGGGTTGACTGCTGTCCGCATTTTACCCACGAGCAAACAAAGGCGCAGAGAATTTAAGTCGTTTGCCCAGAACCACGCAAGTATCCGAACTCGAGCCCAGATCGGCCGGACTTAAAAAGCCATCTCCAGTTTGCCTCAGTTTGCCCGTCTGTGAAATGGGAACAGTATCTAAGTCGCTTCCAGGTGCTGTAGGAGGCTTGAAGCAGGGCCTCGTGTGGAAAACAAAGTGAGGGGGAACCCCCAGCCCCACGCGGAGAGGCGCCGCACCCCGCGCCCCGACCTGGCAGGAAGACCGGCACGAAGCGGCTGAAGTACATGATGGAGTTGCTCAGGGCCGAGCAGAAATAGTAGCCCTGGTTCTCCTCGCGGAAGTCGCGCAGGGTGAGGATGAAGCTGTCCCCCATCTTCTTGCCGGAGAAGCGCTGAGGGTCCAGCCCGTCGGCCACCTTGGGCTTGTTTTGGGAGATGTATAGGAGGAAAGTGGGGTTGGCGGCAACGCCGCGAGGCTGGAAGAGCCACGAGCAGCCCGAGGCCGGGTTGGACAGCAGCACCTCGCACTTCAGCTCCACCGTGTCGCCCAAGTTCCAGGTCCGATCCAGCGGCGACACCCGGAACCGGCTCGGCCTGGCGGCGTCTGCAGGCAGCAGGCAGCGAGGCTGAGTCCCGCGCCCCCCTGACCGCCCCACCTCCTGCCTTCCCGGGGGTCGAAAACTCACGGAGCAGCAGGGCCAGCGGCAGGAGCAAGGCGGTCACGGGCGAGGCCATGACGCGCTCCGCAGAACGCAGCGCGGCTCGGCTCGAAGCTCGGGCGCGAGGGGAGGCGCGCGGGAGCCGGTGGGGCGCAGGTTGGGGGGGGGAAGTTGCGCCCTTGGACCTGCCCGGAGACTGATTTCGCATTTGGAGGATGTGATGTCACCTGAAGCCCCCGCTGAGGAGAGTCACCCTCCTTTTCGCGGTTGTCGCCTCCAGCCGGGTGAGGAGACTGGGGGCCGTGAGTGGGGCCGTCGAGGCAGCCTGGCCGGGCAGCTGCGGACAGCTGAAAACTGCGGGTTTGGGGATGAGGAAAAGGGCTTGGAAATAGTCGTTGGAAATGGCTGTCTTGTGAGATTGACAGAGGGGGTGAAGAGAAACCAAAGATTTCAAGAAGTGAGGGCGAGAGCAGGCAGGAAAGGAGGGGAGTGTCCCTTCCTTTGCCTTCACTAAAGGAGTCTCTTGAACTGTCACTTTGGGGCTTTTTATCGGCAAAATTGGCACTGAGGACTGAAAAGGAAGAGGAGCTAGCGACTTGCCCGCTTCTCGGGAACTCGGGCAGAGTTCACCGAGGAAGGGCCCTCTCCCTTCACCCAGGAGATTTCCGTGAGGGCGGCAGCAGCCGAAGCCTTGGGTGGCGCTGCTGACCTCACCCTTCCGGGCTTTCACCTAGCGGCTAAACTCTCCACACAGCCTCATCTCTTCTTGCGGCCATTGCAAGAGCCTCCACACCAGTCTCTCTCCTGACTTGTCTTCCAGCCACGTTGTTATAAAAATTATTATTCTCCCTGTAATCCCAGCACTTTGGGAGGCCGAGGCGGACGGATCACCTGAGGTCGGGAGTTTGAGACCAGCCTAACCAACATGGAGAAACCCCCTCTCTACTAAAAATACAAAATTAGCCGAGCATGATGGCAGGTGCCTATAATCCCAGCTACGTGGGAGGCTGAGGCAGGAGAATCTCTTGAACTCGGGAGGTGGAGGTTGCAGTGAGCCAAGATTGTGCCATTACATCCCAGCCTGGGCAACAAGAGCAAAACCCCGTCTCAAAAAAAAAAATTATTATTATTCTCATAAAGGGGATCTGACAACGTCACTTCTGCAGCCTCCCATGGTCTGCATTGCTGGATGGAAACTCAACCCCAGCTTGGTTGACCAGGCCTAGGGTGCTGGCTCCTCCCAGCCTCTGCACAGCCCCCTGCCCTGCCTTTCTCATACACCTGCAGCTGCAGCTTCACAGGCTTGAAGTCATCCAACCACTGCGCTCTGTGCTTTCATACCCTTGCACTTACGGTCCCTATCAGACCAGGGATACTGCTCTGTTTAAGCCCTGGAGCCAGCTCCTGTGCTGTCTCACTTGGACCTCATTTCTTTCACCCCTAGCTCTAGGTGCTCTGCAGGGAGGTGTGGGGTGACATGGGTGAATGTTTGGTGGAGGTGATTTTCTCTCTTCTATCCCTGGCGCACATGTGTTGTCCCCTTCCTTTTTGTTTCCCTTAAAAAAAAAAAAAAAGGCTGGAGTCTCACTATTTTGCTCGGGCTGACCTTGGGACTCCTGAGCTCCAGTGATCCTCACGCCTCAGTCTTCTGAGTAGCTGGGACTATAGGCTCATCCTTCTTTTTTGTCTGTTGCTGTCCTGAAACCTTCTATCCCCAGTGGCATGCCCTCTTCCCATTTCTTCAGGGTTTCTGAGTCTTTTCACTTTTAATCCCATAATGGCTGCACCTCACATTGCTACTGCTTGATCCTAGAGGCAAGCCACCTAGCATTCTGTGTTCCACGTGTCTGCCCCACCCACGAGTTCTCCCGGGCCAGGACTGTGCCCCAGACTTCATGATGTGTCTTCCATCCCCAGAAACACAGCATGGGTTCAGCTGTGCTTGTTGAACTGCACTCTCCTTGTCCTTGTGAGTTCCAAACTTAAGTGTTGGGTGGGATTTTTTTGTTGTTGATATATATATATATATATATATATTTTTTTTTTTTTTTTTTTGAGATGGGGTCTGGCTCTGTTTCCCAGGCTGGAGTGCAGTGGCACAATCTCAGCTAACTGCAACCTCTACCTCCCAGGCTCAAGTGATCCTCCCACCTCAGCCTCCCAAGTAGTTGAGATCACAGGAGCGCACCACCATGCCTGGCTAAATTTTTGTATTTTTGGTAGAGATGGGGTTTCACTCATGTTGCCCAGGCTGGTCTCCAGTGCCTGAGCTTAAGCTCTCAGCCCCACCTTGGCCTCCCAAAGTGCTGAGATTGCAGGTGTGAGCCACCATATCTGGGACTGGATAGGCTTTTTTTTTTTTTCTAATTATTTTGATTTCAGTACCTCCTTCCAGGTTCCTTAAAGCATCCAAGAATTTTATTCTAACATGGAATGTTTTATATTCAGAAATTTTTAAACTATCTTTTAAGAGACAAGAGTGCAATATATTCTTGAGAAAGTTCAGACAATACAAAAACAAACACAAAGTTCCCTGTCTCAACTCTCATCACTGTCATCTGCTCCCCACGGAAAACAGATAGTATCTATACAGAAACAGATGTTTATACATCGTCTTAGACACATGGGATTGTATGAGGTATACATTTTTTGCAACCTATCTTGTTTCACAGTAGGAGAGCTTTCAGCAGATGTAAATCTGCCCCATTCTTATAAATGGGTGCATTTTATATGGGTGTTCCATAATTTAATTCTGCTGTTAGTGGACAAATTTGGCAATTGCCCATTTCTGCAACACTACCAAGGCTGTGGTAGGTACAATGCATCTGTATCACTGAGGACTTGCACCAGTACCTGCAGCTTTTTCAAATGGAAGATGAGGGAGTTGAGGAAGAAAACACCTTTGCATTGATGGTTAGAACTGGCATATTGATGTATGCATGTGTGTGTGTGCATGGTATGTGAATCCCTTGCTGTATAGACACAGTGCTGTCCCTCAGCTCACATGACTGAAGGAGACAAGGAAGCAATAAAGTCCAGACAGACCACCAACACATCAATCCTTGTTCTAGATGGCAGTTTGCCATTTTGCTCAGCACCACTAGTACTGTATCAGGAGTGTCAAATGGCCCTACTGGCCAAAGGCTACAATCAGGAAGGTGGTAAAGATGGCTAGACATGAAACTGCACTTGCCCAGTGGTGGAAGCATCGAGGGGGCCAGAGTCAACCTCCACACATTTGGATCTTGGGAACCAGGCTCCGGAGTATGATGACGGCCAGATTTTGGGGTGTACTGCTTGAAAATAGAGTAGTTCCATCTTAGTCTCCCGGAAATCAGCTTGGGGGCCTTTTAGCCCTGTGGGTTGCGGGGAGGACAAGGCAACATGTCAAACCCACCAAGGAGGCTTTGTGACCCCAATGATATTTTTCGCAGAACGTAGTGCATTCTCGATGTAACCACAATGACATCCGCCTTGCAGTAGGCAGAAGAACAGAGGCAATTGCACAAGTTCTGGAGATACTTTCTATAGACCAGGTGTGCAGACGGCTGGGTTGGGCCTACCCATCACTGCCAGGTAAGCTCCCACACCCCACACTGCAGCACTCACTTGGGATGGCATGAAGAAATGCATTCCTTTAAGCAAGCCCCTTATTTTAAAAAATATCCAGAGGCAAATAGGGTACGACAGTAACCAGTTTCTGTGCTAAATGGTAACCAGTTTCTATGCTCATTTAAACTGGTCCATGGAAATGGAAAATTTTAATTTAGGTTGAAAACGTACTCAAAATGTGTAACTGGGCAGAGCAGTGGTAGAAATTTCATCAGGGTTCTGTGCCACTCCTCCTAAGACATGGACTGCAGGGACAGCCTGGAATCACGGCTGGGAAATTCCCTGCTGTATCCCCACTGCCAATTCAGGTCTATGGAGATGTTACTGTTCTTGGAAGGAGGTAGCTTGTCCAGGGCTAGAAACTCTAGAATCATTAGGGCTTTGTTTTATCTCAATTACAAATGCCAATCAATTTGGCCTCACTTTGGTCATCTTTATTTTCCTCCACCCTGAATTCCTCAAGTTCCATCTAGGCTGCTGTCCTTATTTCCTGGACTTTTGCAGTGGCCTCTTAACCGGCCATCCTCATTTCTGCTCTGGTCTCTTCTAGTAAAAATTTCATCATGCCAACCCTCTGCTTCAACCTGAAAGGGCTTCCTGGTGTCCCCAGGAGAATGTCGGGATCCCTAATGTTGCCTGTGAGGTCCTGCACACTTGGCTTCATAGTCTCTGTCCTCTCTCCCCATCACTTTCTTCACTCCTCCTAGGTTCAGCATCTCTCATTTCTCAAAGGGGCCCTAGTCCTTTCCAATTCAGAGCCATTAAGCACATGATATTCCCTCAACTGAGAATGTTCTCACCTCTGTTCTCTGCTTACCAAACTCCTCTCCCTTAAGACCCAGCTCAAGCATCTCCTTCCTGTGGGGTTTAGCTCCTTCCTCCTCCCACTCCCAGGCAGTATAGACCACATCCTTCTCTCCTCTGTGTCACCCAGACCTTGGGTATCTGCGGACTAGAGCACAATGGTTTGTTTGCCTGTCCAGCTTGACCACCAAACCCTTGGTTCCCTGAGGAAGGAGCCTTGTACCTCTCATGTTTATACCAGGGTGCCAAACAGAGGGCTTGGCACACACTTGAGTGGCACACACTCAAGAAATTCTTGCTAAGTAAAAGCTAAAGGAAGGCAGAAACAGGGTATAGCAGATCAGAGGGGGCTGAGATAGTTCAAGTAAGGGTGGTCAGGAAAGGCTTCACACATAGTTGCGTGTGAAGATAAAGGAAGAATTACGAGAGAAGTTGGTTAGAATGAGGCATTTGATATTTCTAATTAAGATTGGCTGACACCATGCTTTAACACACAGTAATGGCGTAGTTAAAAACAAAAGGAAGAGGAGGAAGGGGAGAAGGCAGATAATACTCAAAAGCAAGATAAACATCTTAAAGAATGTAGTTTCAGAGCGAGGGCTGGAATCAGGGGTTGGCTTGCTGGGATCTGTTCTTAGCAAACCATTCTTGGGCCTGGGTCTTAAGGGTCTATTCTTAGTGCAGAGACACCAAGAATTTGACTCTTTTAGCTAAGGAAATTCCATAGAGCTGTGGAGGAGGAGGTGAGCCAGGTTCCCCTGGGGAGCTCCCTGGCTTCCTTGTGCAGAGACTGAGCCAGGGTCTCTGCTTGAAACAGGGATTTGGATCTGGGTTTCTCTTGACTGAAAGAGGTTCCACAGCCACCTATGTAAGGTCTAATTCTGACTGTGGGCCATGGAAAGTCAGAAGCTACTAAAAAAATAACTCAGGAAAAGAGTAAAGAGTAAAGAGAGGAAGAGATTTTCAAAAATTTCTATTCAAGATAATCCTGCATACACACTCAAAATTCAAAGTATATATAAGAAAGACTCAACAAGTGGAATGTGAATTCACTCCCCAAAAGATGAAAATTATTGGGCAATTTGAAAAATGTTTAAAATAAAGAGAACAACAAATGTAGAAAATGCAGAAATTAAAGAAGAACAGTTGAAGATGAAAAATACTGAGCATAGTGGAAATGAACACTCTAGGTATAAACTAGGATGTACTCTAGGTTGGGCATGGTTGAAGGGATAATAGAGCATTGGGAGCTAGCATTGAGAAATTCACAGAGAATACAACACAGGGAGATGGAAGCAGTTTTAAAAAGCTGTTGAGATGTATATTAGCATGGTAAAATGTTTAATAGGATTTCAGAAAGGGGAGAACAAAGGGAATGTGGAGAAGGAATACTGGAAGAAAGGATGGCTGAAAATTTTCACATTTAAAGACAAATATTCTCAGATAAAAAATGCTCTCAGTGCCAGGTATGAAAACATACATATCTTTGCACATATCAAAGTAAATTATAAGACATAAAGAGTAAAGACAGGAGGGCATCCCAGGAAGCTAGGATGTCTGAAATATATTCAGGGGAATCCTTAGATGCAGATTGGATTGGTCAGTAAGAAGCTGAACTGTTATGGGGAAAACTGTACACATTTTGGTTACACCTTGCATTGACTCTCTGTCATCCCCCTCTCTTGGCGCTGACAAATGCCTACTGTAAAGCTGAATTGGGTCAAACTGAAGCTGATTCAATGTCGCATAGAGTTGATGTTCGTGGTTTCTTTGAATAAATATAGAAATTGATCCTCACAGTCTTAAAACCTGAGAAAGTTACATTTGTCTTATCTAAGTTCCTTTCTAGGGAAACCAACCATCAGGCTCCCAGAGAGTAGCAACGAGCTGAAACTCACTAGACCACTTATTTTGAACAATGAGGCATCAGACTGTTCACCTGGCATGATGGCCTAACCAACCTCCTGTTTCCTGTTGACCAACTCCTTTTCCTTACTCCTCCCTACTTCTTGCTTTCCCATACATGATTGCATGTCTTCCCTGCTATGTAAACTCCTTAATTTTAGTCGGTCAAAGAAATGGATTTGCAACTGATCTCCCATCTCCTTGGCTACAATACCTAACTAAACTCTTCTTCCTTGGCAATACTTGTTGTCTCAGTGATTGGCTTTCTGTGAGGCAAGCAGAAGGACCTAGATGGATCCCCTGGTGTTTTGGTAACAAAATTGTTGTGGATCTTCAGTCTCAAGAACACTGAAACAGAAGTGTTCTGCATGCAACTGGAGAGCCAGGATTTGAGTTCAGGAGAGAAGCCAGGGCTGGGGATATAGCCTTGAGAAGAAGGTGATAAGTTGTGAGAGTGGGTGTCATTCCAAAGGAAGGTGGTATAGAAAGAAACATACCGAAGAGGATATGGAACCTTCAGGGAAGGCTTATATTGAAGAGCAGGAAATAAAATGTTGGCAAGGAATCCAGGTAGTACAGGAAATTCAGAATGGGGCTTCAGAAGGTGGAAAAACTTCACGAGGGAGGTTTGGGCTATAAGAGAGGCACAGAGAGGTCATCAAAGCCTGTGGCAGGTAGAGATTTTAAGCTCATGTCTGCCCCCGGTCCATATGAGGACGTCCCATGTTTGTCATCAGTGGATGATAAGAAGGAAAACTCATAGGAGAAAGACCAACAAGGGAGGGAGGGGACAGCATGGGGAGTTGTGGAGGGTAACATTGGATGAAGTGATGTTGACGTCTGAACTTCATTCATTATTCACTCATTTAAATATTTTTGCTATTCACTTAAAAAAAATTTTGAAAACATTTTAACAGAACAATACACCAAATAATATAAAATGCCCACTCCTTATAACTTTTAAGTGTTAGCATTTTGTCGTATTTCCTTCATATAAACATTATAGATAAAATTGTACCCTCCCAAGTACTCCCCCACCTGCCTTCTCACCTAATTTGGAGTTTTGTTTATTAATTATGACAGAAAGATGTTAATTTTTTTAATTTTTAAATTTTTTACCTTTTCTATGGTGCTGAGACAGAAGGATGCTAAATTTCCAATGATTGTGGATTTATCTATTTCTCCTTTTAATTCTGTCTATATTTTGTTTTCTATATTTTGAAGCTTTGTTATTAGGTGCATACACATTTAGAATTGTTATGTCTTCTGGATGAATTGACTCTTTTAACATTATGAAATGTCTCTCTTTACCTCTGGTAATACTTTGTTTTGAAGTCTACTTTTGTTTCATAAGGAACACAGCTTTCTTATGCTTTCCATTACCATAATTATTCTTTTCCTTTTCCTTTTTTTTTTTTTTTTTGAGACAGAGTCTAGCTCTGTTACCCAGGCTGGAGTGCAGTGGTGGGATCTCTGCTCACTGCAACCTCCACCTCTGGGGTTCAAGCAATTCTCTTGCCTCAGCCTACTGAGTAGCTGGGACTATAGCTGTGCACCACCATGCCCAGCTAATTTTTGTACTTTTATAGAGATGGGTTTTCACCATGTTGGCGAGGCTGTTCTCAAAATCCTGACCTCTCGCAATCCACCTGCCTTGGCCTCCCAAAGCAGTGGGATTACAAGCATGAACCACTGCGCCCAGCCTGCATAATGTATCTTTTTCGATCCATTTACTTTCAATTTTCCCTTCTCTGTTTTGAAATTTTTACTGATATGTATACATGTATATGTGCACATATATATTAATGCTATATTATTTTATTTTCTGAGAGTTTCAAAATACAGAAATGTTATTATATTGTGTGGGAGGGGATTCTGGAAAGCTGGCAAATCCCCTCTTGTTCTTTACTATGCCCCGGAGGTGGGTGCATAATCTTCTGGGCCACCAATAAAAAGACAAATCCAGCCAGGTGAGGTGGCTCACGCCTGTAATTCCAGCACTTTGGAAGGCCTAGGTGGGTGGATCACAAGTTCAAGAGATCAAAATCATCCTGGCCAACATGGTAAAACCCTGAATCTACTAAAAATACAAAAATTAGCTGGGCATGGTGGCGCACATCTGTAGTCCCAACTAGTCAGGAGGCTGAGGCAGGAGAATCGCTTGAACCCTGGAGGTGGGGGTTGCCGTGAGCAGAGATTGCGCCACTGCACTCCAGTCTGGTGACAGAGCGAGACTCTATCTAAAAAAAGAAGACAAATCCAAACATTTTTCATATAATGTCCATTCACTAGAAATTGCCAAAGAATGCATTTCTCCTGAACAGAATCCCCAGTATCCAGGTAAAGAGTCATCTGGGAGGGATGCAGGAGGCATAGTTCCTCACAGCAGACTTTGGGGCCTCATCACTCTACCCAGTTCTCTGTCACAAAGCTAGAATTCAGAGGTGAGACAGTCATTATTAGGATGCATATTAACATGTTCATTATGACTGCAAAAGGAATCAGATTTTTTTTTTAACAGAAAGTAGGTCTGATTTATTAATTTGTTTGACGTTGAAGACCAGCTTTGTCAATAAGGCAGTATTTTAATTTTCCTTGAATCCAGTGAACTAAAGCTTTCGCTCCAAGATTTTGATGAAAATCAAGTTTAGTGCTTAAGAAACAGCTTAGAAAAAGAAAACAATTTTAACAAATTAAAAATCTATGGTAAGATAAAAGCATTTTGGCTAGGCATGGTGGCTCACACCTATAATCCCAGCACTTTGGGATGCCGAGGTGGGCGGATCACTAAGTCAGGAGTTTGAGACCAGCCTGGCCAACATGATGAAACCCCATGTCTACGAAAAGTATAAAAAAAAGTTAGCTAGGTGTGGTGGCATGTGCCTGCAATCCCAGCTACTTAGGAGGCTGAGGCAGGAGAATTGCTTGAACCCAGGAGATGAAGAAAAAGTGAGCTGAGATCATACCACTGCACTCCAGCCTGGGTGACAGAGCAAGACTCCATCTCAGGAAAAAAAAAAAAAAAAAGATAAAAGTGTTTTATCGGCCTGGAGCGGTGGCTCATGCCTGTAATCCCAGCACTTTGGGAGGCTGAGGCAGGCAGATCACGAGGTCAAGAGATTGAGACCATCCTGGCCAACATGGTGAAACTCCGTCTCTACTAAAAAGTACAAAAATTAGCTGGGCGTGGTGGCGAGCACCTGTAGTCCCAGCTACTCAGAAGGCTGAGGCAGGGGAATTACTTGAACCCGGGAGGCGGAGGTTGCAGTGAGCCAGGATCGCGCCACTGCACTCCAGCCTGGCGCCTGATGACAGAGTGAGGCTCTGTGTCCAAAAAAAGTGTTTTATCAAAATATTGTTTGTGCTGGAATTTGTCTTGAAATTAAATTTAAAATATTTCTAATACTCCAACACTTTCCAAGTTAATCAATTTAGGCAATTGTTTTTAGGTGAAAGAAGAATGATGTCATTGATGTCTACTTGGTAGGCTTTGGTAAAACCTAGTTTAGGGCTTCCAGAAACTGAGAAAGTGAATAACTCTAAAGATGGTAACAAAACCACATGCAGGTCAGTGGTTCCCAAGTCTTTGCTTTTGACAAAATTGGAAGAAGGCCTTCTAGATTTGGCAGCTGTCCCAGGTTGAATTGTGTCCCCCCAATTCATTTGTTGAAGTCTTACACTCCAGTGCCTCTGAATGTGACCTTATGTGGAGAGAGGGTCCTTACAGAGGTAATCAAGTTCAAATGAGGCCATTAGAATGGGTCCTAATCCCATAACTGGTGTCCTTATGGAGAGGAGCAATCAGGGCACACACAAGGAGAACATCATCTGAAAACAAGGCAGAGATGGGGTGATGTTTCTACAAGCCAAAGAAAGTCAAAGATTGCCAGCAACTGACTAGAAGCTAGGTGAGAGGCATGGAACAAATTTCTTCTCCAGGCATCAGAAGGAACACACCCAGATGACACCTTGATCCTGGACTTCTAGCTTCTAGAACTGTGAGGCAATAAATTTCTTTTGTTGAAGCCACTTAGTTTGTCGTACTTTGTTAAAAGCAACTAATAGATCATTAAAATGAATTTTTGATGATAGATAACATTGTGTTTGTTGCCTTTTTCTTTTTATTTGCTTTTTATTTTTGGAGACAGGGTCTTGCACTTTCGCCCAGGGTGGAGTGCAGTGGAGTCACCACAGCCTCAACGTCCTGGGTTCAAGCAATCCTCCTACCTCAGTCTCCCAAGTAGCTGGGACTACAGGTGCATCACCATCATACCTGGCTAATTTTTTGTAGAGATGGGGTTCACCATGTTGCCCAGGCTGGTCTTGAACTCCTGGACTCAAGGGATCCATCCATCCATCATGGCCTCCCAAAATGCTGGGATTACAGACATGAGCCACTGCACCCAGCTCATGCTTTTGTCTTTTGGAAAAAAAAAAAAAAAAAAGAAAGAAAGGAAAAAGTTAAAAAATTTAGTGATTCTGCTGTTACAAAATCAACTATTCATTTATGAAGACAAAATTTCTCAGTACTTACATTGTATGACAAACAAAAATAAAACAAAATTAATGCTGAGCTGTGTCTCATTCTAGCAATCAATAAATCCTGCTATTTTATGGGTTTATTAATTAATTGGACCCCAAAATTCATTTGTGAAGGGATCCGTTTGGTTAAGAGCTGAATTTTCCCCCAAAATTATTTTTAAAAAAACTTTCTTTTGAGATAATTGTAGATTGACATGCAGACACAACAAAGAGTACAGAGAGGCCGGGCGCGGTGGCTCACGCCTGTAATCCGAGCACTTTGGGAGGCCGAGGCGGGTGGATCACGAGGTCAAGAGATCGAGACCATCCTGGTCAACATGGTGAAACCCCGTCTCTACTAAAAATACAAAAATCATCTGGGCATGGTGGCACGTGCCTGTAGTCCCAGCTACTCGGGAGGCTGAGGCAGGAGAATTGCTTGAACCCAGGAGGCGGAGGTTGCGGTGAGCCGAGATCGCGCCATTGCACTCCAGCCTGGGTAACAAGAGCGAAACTCCGTCTCCAAAAAAAAAACAAAAAAAAAAGAGTACAGAGAGATTCCATACCCTTCACCCAGTTTCCCCTAACAAAGGTTATTTATTTATTTATTTATTTATTTTTAGAGATAGAGTCTTGTTCTGTTACCCAGGCTGGAGTGCAGTGGTGTGATCTCAGCTCACTGCAACCTCCACCTCCCAGGTTCAAGCGAGTCTCCAGTCTCAGTCTCCTGAGTAGCTGGGATTACAGGCACCTGGTACCATGCCTGGCTAATTTTTGTATTTTTAGTAGAGACGTGATTTCATCATGTTAGCCAGGCTGGTCTCAAACTCCTGATCTCTAGTGATCTGCCTGCCTTGGCCTCCCAAAGTGCTGAGATTACAGGTGTGAGCCACCATGCCTGGCCAAAGGTTACTTTTAATATTCATTAATTTTAAAGACTTATGGTTTATTTTATGCTATAAAGGACAATCGTGCACAATTAATAGTCGCAATGATGACATAATCTAAATAAATTAATATTTATAAACACGGTTATATGAATTAAAAATTCATCTCATATACTTTTTTGGCAGAGAAGTATGAAATATTGATCAATATAAGGTGCACCTATTATATTAAACTTTTATGGAGGAAGTAGATTATAATTCATAAGTTCATTTATTTTTATTTTTTATTTTTTTGAGACAGAGTCTCACTCTGCCACCCAGGCCAGACTGCAGTGGCATAATCTCCACTCACTGCAAACTCTGCCTCCTGGGTTCAAGTGATTCTCATGTCTCAGCCACCTGAGGAGCTGGGATTACAGGTGTGCACCATCACACCTGGCTAGTTTTTGCATTTTAAGTTTTTGTATTTTTAATAGGGACGGGGTTTCACAATGTTGGCCAGGTTGGTGAAACTCCTGGCCTCAAGTGATCTGCCTACCTTGGCTTCCCAAAGTGCTGGGATTACAGGTGTGAACCACTGTGCCTGGCCTAGAATTCATAAGTTCAAGGAGAAAAAGGAGTGATGAAAAATTTCCAAAAGTTAAGAACTTTTTCTTATATTTTAAACATGAGTGATGGTTGAAATAAAACTGATATATTATTTATGTGCTATTAGAAATAATTAAAAAGAATGATGTAAAGATTTTATTTTAAAAATCAACATTCACTTTGGAAAGTATATCCTTTATAGTGATGAAAAATGTTTGATGTCAAGTTAAAAGTGAGTAAAGAAGTACATTCATTTTATAACAGTATTTTTGACAGTAGCTAAAATATAGAAGCAACCCCAGTGTCTATTACTGCATCAATAGATAAACAAAATGTGGACTCAGGAATCCCTCTTCTGGGCTCATACCCAAAGCAAATGAAATCTGCACCTCAACAAGGTATCTGTACTCATGTTTATTGGAGCATTATTAATAATAACCAAGATATGGAGACAACCTAGACAACCTAGACAGTGGACGAATGGTTAAAGAAATTGTGGTATGTATATATACAAAGGACTTCAGCCTTTAAAAAGGAGGAGCTCCTATGCTTTAACATAGATGGACCTGGAGGATATTATGCTAAATGAAATAAGCCAGACATAGAAAGAAAAAACATTGCAGGCCGGGCATGGTGGATCACACCTGTAATCCCAGCACTTTGGGAGGCCGAGGCGGGCGGATCATAAGATCAGGAGATCAAGATCATCCTGGCTAACACAGTGAAACCCTGTCCCTACTAAAAATACAAAAATTAGCCAGGCATGATGGCATGCACCTGTAGTCTCAGCTACTTGGGAGGCTGAGGCAGGATAATCACTTGAATCTGGGAGGTGGAGGTTGTAGTGAGCTGAGATAACGCCACTGTACTCCAGCCTGGGTGACAAGAGGAAGACTTTGTCTCAAAAAAAGAAAAAAAAGAAAAAATATTGCATGCTATTGCATTATTGCATGTTCTTACTTATATGTGGAATCTTTTCTTTTTTTGAGACAGAGTCTCACTCTGTTGCCCAGGATGGAGTGCAGTGTTGTAATTTTGGCTCACTGCAACCTCCGCCTGTTGGATTCAAGCGATTCTCCTGCCTCAGCCTCCCGAGTAGCTGGGATTACAGGTGCCCACCACCACGCCCAGCTAATTGTTGCATTTTTAGTACAGACAGGGTTTTGCCATGTTGGCCAAGCTGATCTCGAACTCCTGACCTCAGATGATCCACACACGTTGGCCTCCCAAAGTGCTGAGATTAGAGGTGTAAGCTACAGTGCCTAGCCTGTGGAATCTTTTAAAAGAGGTCAAATATATAAAGAATAAAACAGTGGTTATCAAGATTGGAGTAGGAGAGAGTAAATGGGGAGATGTAGGTCTAACGATACAAAGTAGCAAACATATAGGATGAACAAGTCAAAAGATCTAAAGTACAACATGAAGACTATAGTTAATAATAGTATATTGTTTCCATATTTTTGCTACAGGAGGAAATAAATGGGTGACTAAGTGAGATGATGGATATGTCAATTTGTTTCACTATAGTATCCATTTTACTAAATAGGTGTGTCTTATATCATTATGTTGTATATACCTTAAATATACACAATAAGATTTATTTAAACAGACAAAATGAGGTATATACATAGAGTGGAATATTATTCAGCCTTAAAAGGGAAGTTCTGACACAGGCCACAATATGGATGAATCTTGAGGATATTATACTAAGTGAATTAAACTAGTCACAAGAAAACAAATACTGTATGATTCTATTTATTTGAGGTATTTAGAGTAGTCAAAACAACAGAGACAGAAAGTAGAATGGTGGTTGGGACAGGCTGGGGAGAGGGAGGCATGGGAGTTACTGTTTAACGGTTATAGAGTTTCAGTTTTTCTAGATGAAAAGAGTTACAGAGAAGGATGGTGGTGAAGGCTGCACAACAATATGCATGTCCTCAATTCCACTGCACCACACACTTCAAATGTAAAATTGTTATGTGTATTTTGCCACAATAAATTAGAATTTTTTTTAAGAGACAGAGTCTAGCTCTGTCAACCAGGTTGATTGCAACTTCAATTCCTGAGCTTCCAACTCCTGGGCTCAAGCAGTCCTCCCGCCTCAGTCTCCCAAAGTGCTCAGACTATAGGCATGAGCCACTGTTCCCTGCTAATTTTTTTTTTTAAGCCCGAGTCTCACTCTGTCACCCAGGCTGGAGTGCAGTGGCGTGATCTTGGCTTATTGCAACCTCCACCTCCTGGGCTCAAGCAATTTTCCTGCTTCAGCCTCCTGAGTAGCTGGGATTACAGGCACATGCCACCATGCCTGGCTAATTTTTGGATTTGTAGTACAGATAGTTTCCTCATGTTGGCCAGGCTTGTCTCAAACTCCTGACCTCAAGTGATCTACTTGCTTAGGCCTTCCAAAGTGCTGGGATTACAGGTGTGAGCCACCACACCTGGCCTAAAATTTTTTTTTTAATGAGTGAAGGAGTCCATAGTCTTTCATACTCTGGGGTGATACAAGAACAAGGTTTAATGACAACTGCAACTTTTTATTCATTCCTTTGTCGATGTACTTTTGGGTTGCTTCTGGTTTTTACCGTTATAAGCTAAGCTACAATGGACATCCTTGTATACATTCCCTAGAGTCCAAGGACAAGATTTTCTTTAGGGTGTTTTCCTGGAAAAGGAATAATTTGAGGAGTATGGCAACCTTGTGAGAAATAACTGATTTGAAAGATGTGCCCCATAGCTTTTGGTACATTTTAATCCACAGTCATGGTCCAGTTCACACTCACACCAGCTGTGGAGAAGTTTTCATTTTTCTGCGAGCTTCCTTATTCTTGTTTGGTCAGTCTTTTTAATTCTGCCAAACTGATAAGGTGTGATGGTATCTCGTTTAAACTTGCATCTCCCTTATTAAGGTTGAGACTGAGCATCTGGCCCTGTGTTTGCTGGCTATTCAGCTTTCCTCTTCTGCTGATCGCCCGTTTGCTCACTGCTCTATTTCAGTAACTTCCATACACCAAGTACTATCTCTGCCTTCCATAACTCACATCACTTAAAATACAAATTTTGTTGATGTTTAAGGAAGTGATTTTCTGCCAACCAATTGTGCTGCCCTAATTCCAACAACCAAATGAGGCTTCAACTTTTCTTTTTGTTCAGAGGCTATCCCGAGTCCTGTCCTACTCACAGTAAAGGCTCTGGCAAAACACACACAGACACACACAGACACACGCACACGCACACGCACACACACACACCACAAAACATCATGGGGAAAAATATACTGCGTCCAAAAAAGGCTCATTTCTTTCTTTTCTTTCTTTCTTTCTCTCTCTCTTTTACGTGTACGTGACAATTTGTTATCTTGAAACAGTTTACTCAAAATAGAAACTACAAAGCCAGTGGAAATTTTTCTTTTTGCAAAAGATGGTTAATTCTTTGGGGTGCTGGCCTGGGATCCATGAAATAACCTCAACTCGACCATAAAGCTTTTCACTCCCACGTTATGCAAACAGTGACAACCTTGCTGGTGGCAAGCCCCCCGTGTGACTTTCCGAGGGGATCTGAGTGGTGCAAGCTGGAGGACGCAGTGATGGAAACATTGCAAGAGGAAAAGCGACTGTTTCCACCCACTTACCCTCAGAGCGTGAGGACTGTGCAAAGGCTCTGACTCCTGTAGCAGGTGACCCATTTCTAGGACTTCAGAAGGAGTGGTGTGGACTTGGAGAGAGGAAGGAAGGAAAGACAAGGGC
The DNA here is from genome assembly GCA_004027835.1 of Alouatta palliata. Lineage (NCBI taxonomy): Eukaryota > Metazoa > Chordata > Mammalia > Primates > Atelidae > Alouatta > Alouatta palliata. The sequence goes on from PVKV010000461.1 coordinate 243,621, forward strand.
AAGGAAGGTCCAGGGCTTGCTCCTCCTTTCCTCCTTGTCCTTGCCCTGCAGCAGCTCCTCTCTTTCTGTTTTTGTGGCGACAGTCTGAAGAGGATTTCTTAGTATGGTTAAAAGAGGAACAAACTGCTCCCTCAACACCTCAGACACTGAGGTCAACTGCCCTTTGGGTGGGGCACATTGGCTCACGCCTGTAATCCCAGCACTTTGGGAGGCCGTGCTGGGAGCATCACTTGAGCCCAGGAGTTGGAGACCAGCCTGGGCAACATAATGAAGCCCCATCCTCTGGCTTGCACCACTCAAATTCCCTTGGAAACTCACACTGCGGGGCGGGCGGCGGGGATGGGGAGCTTGCTACCAGCAAGGTCGTCAGTGTGCAAATCATGGGAGCGAAAAGTTTTATAGTCGAGTATAGTTTATTTCATGGATACCAGGCCAGGACCCAAAAGAAGAATTAACCATCTTGTACAAAAAGAAAAATTTCCACTGGTTTTTTAAAGTTTCTATTTTGGGTAAACCGTTTCAAGATAACAAATTGGAGAGACACAGAGAGAGAGAGAGAGAGAGAGAGAGAGAGAGAGAGAGAGAGAGAGAAAATGAGCCTTTTTAAGTTGCAATTTATTTTGCCCAGTTACGTTTTGTTTTGGTTGTTGTTGTTGTTTTTGCCAGAGCCTTTACTGTGAGTAGAACAGGACTCAGGATGGCCTCTGAACAAAAAGAAGCACTGAAGCCTCATTTGGTTGTTGGAAGTAGGACAGCACAATTGGTTGGAAGGAAATCAGGTTCTCTACAAAAAACAAAAACAAAAACAAAAAATAAACACAAAAAACCCCACCACCACCACCACCACCAACAAAAAACCCAGCTGGCGTGCTGGCGCAGGTGGGGGAGATCACTTGAGCCCGGAGATCTGTAGTGAGGCTGTAGTGAGCCCTGATTGCAACACTGCACTCCAGTCTGGGCGACACAGCAAGACCCCGTCTCTTAAACAACAAACACAACCAAAAAAACTCCTTTGGGAATGTTTCTGCGCGTGCCCAAAAGCAGAGCCATGCTATAGGATCTCCCCTGTGCCCCATAGTCAGCTTCTTACTTGGGGGGGGTAGAGAACGGTGCTTCCCCACGCGGCTATACAATGGAGAGGAGCTATGTGTGAAGCTGGCGTAGGGGTGGGGGTTTGCAGACTTCCTTCGGCTTCATCGCAGGCTGCGAACCCCGCACCCATTCCTGTTCTGCAGGTCCCACCGCAGGGGGGCACGCCAGCCTTGGGGACAGACGAGAGAACGCGTGATGTCACGATGGGCGGGGGTGCCAGGATGCGGTGGGCGCGGTCGCGGACAGGCGCACCAGGAGCCCAGCGGAGCGCCACCCGGAGCAGGCGCGGAGGAGGGCTGGGGAGGGCCACCCGGGCGACGAGAGCTGGTGCGCATGAATCAGCCTAGAGGAGGCGAAGGAGTAGTGTGATGCGCGCCGGGGCCGGAGCTGGGGGAAGGGCGCGGGGCTAGCCCAGGCTGTAGGCATTCAGCAGCAGGGCTGCGATCTCAGACCAAAAACAGCCGCAGTGTTTGGGAACCAAGCACCAAGGGCACCCGCGGAGGCAAGGTCGGCTGGTAAGGAGGTGGGGCCGCGTCCCAGCAGTAAGGCCGTGTACCTTGCAGCCCTTCCATCCTCAGCCGCTCATTCTGCGCAAATCTCGGGGACAGCCTTGGCGGGGCTGTAAAGTGTCCACCAGAGCCTGGATCCCCCCGCCACTCTCCCGTGAATTCATCTTTCTGTGCACAGCAAGCCCCCAAGTGGAGACGGCCGACACGTTTCCCACGGTTACCCCAGGAAACAGCGGCCCCTGAGGAGGTCAGGTCCCTGGCAGGGAGCAGAGTCCAGCACGCCGCCCTGAGGCAGAAACGGGGTCCACAGAGGGTGGGGTGGAGGGACAGGGAAGGGTCGCCTGAAGGTCTCTGGCACAGGGAGGACAGATGAGGGATCTAGAATCCGGAGGGGGAAAAGAACTCAGAAAAGATCCGGCCCGGCACATTTACTTCACAGAGGAAGAAAAACGGAGACCCAGGGAGGGTGAGCACTCCAGGTAACTCGGGGGTCCCAGACTGAGCTGGGACTAGCAGCAGGGACACTCCCTACCTCGCCAGTCGCCCGCCTCCAGCAAAATCTGACACCCGATCGGCCCAGCAGGGGGCGGTGCCGCTTTAGTTTTGGCCTGGTCGGGGTTGGGCGGAGGAGGGAGCGACTCCGAATTCGGTCAGCACCTGACCTCGAGCCCAAACGAAGCAGATGCACGTTCCGATCCTGCAGCTGGGGGGCCCAGCAGCCTCCATCATCGCCGCAGCATCTACAGCCTCGACCCTGGCTGGGGCTCCAGCTCCTCCCTTTCTTACCCCACCACCAGGAGCTACCTATCTTATTACAGGCTCACTTAAATTACCACTGGGGTAGGGGGAAGGTGCCGCGAGATTCGCATTTTGCAAGAGATCACATGAGCGGCTAATTATGGCATTTCTAGCCCAAGACACTGGCCAGAGATATTGCTGGTGGACCCCCTAACCTCCCTGCATCTCTCAGTATCTACCAATTAGTGCTGCGCCTCCTGTGCAATGTATTCATCTATAGAAATGGCCAGAATGGGCCCGGCGTGGTACGCGGGGGCTCACGCCTGTAATCCCAGAACTTTAGGAGGCCGAGGCGGGTGGATAACCTGAGGTCAGGAGTTCGAGACCACCCTGGCCAAAATGGCGAAATCCCGTTTCTACTAAAACAAAACAAAACAAAAAAATTAGCCTGGTATGATGGCGCACGCCTGTAGTCCCAGCTACTTGGGAGGCTGAGGCAGGAGAATCTTTTGAACCCGGGAGGCGGAGGTTGCAGCGAGCAGAGATCCCGGCACTGCACTCCAGCCTGGGCGGCAGAACGAGACTCTATCTCAAAAAAAAAAAAAAAAAAAAGTCCAGAATATCAAAGATTTACTGGTGGACAAGTCCCCAGACTTGAGAGTCACATTCTCCCAACTCTTCTTCCCTCACTGTGGGAAGGAGACTGTGCGAAGAAAATTCGACGGGACTGTAATGGAGATCCTGAGCGGTCCTGGATGCCGGGGCCCCGCCCGGGGCTGAGTTGGCCGCAGTCTGCTGATCCCCAGGCCGGGACAACTGGGCAGAGGCGCCTAGGGGCTCCGGGGGTGGGGGGAGCCCGTCACTGGCTCTTTCTAATCCGCAGCCCCTCAAGAAGGCCCTGGGCCCGCGGGGAGGAGGAGGTGAGCACCGCGCAAGAAAGAGAGGGGTTTACGGGCTCGGAGCGTGCCCTGGGGCAGGTAGAGCGTCCGGCCCCTGATGTCTCGGACTGGCCACTGAGGTCGCGGTGCAGAGACGGGTCAGGGCCACTGGGCCAGCCGTGCGCGCGCTGGGCTCTGGAGCGACGGGGACGGAGTAAGGCTCAGAGCTCTAAGGTGGGAGGGTGCGGAAGCTACGGTCCCTCTGAGGTTCTTTTGGCTTATTCACCGATTTCATTCCGCTTTTGGTTTTAGTTTACCTGGAAGGTCCTCTCCCGCGCTGGCTCTGGGGGTGCTTGGAACCACAGCCCCTCAGTCGAAGCGTGTCCTGCTGTCAGCCACCACCAAGTCCTTAGGCCGAGCCCGTTTCTCTCATGGTGATGTGAATCCTCGTTTCTTTTTTGGTGGTGGTTGTTGTTTACTGAAGTCCCAGGCTGATTAGACACAGCAATGAAAGCTGGGGGTGGGCCATGTATTGAATTTGACTTTAGCAAGTCCCTAAATTCCTCTCTGCCTCACTTTTGCTTTTTTAGGTTAAAAGTATTTTGGAGAATAGAAAACAAACAAAACAAAAATAATGGCCCATAGTGCCAATACGGAATTACAGTCACTCCTAACATTTTGGTATATTGTTTTGTATTTGTTTTGTTTTTATCTTATGCTTATGTATTTTTAATTTTTTTCATCACTGTCATCATATTTCCTATTCAGGTCTCTAGCCTGCTTTAAAATTTTTTTTATTGTAAAATTCCATAAAAATTATATTTCAGCCAATTTCTTTTATAACACATTCTTCATGAATCTTATCTGATATCTGCATAATATTCCACTCATACTTTGCCAAATTAATTAAACATTTAGGCTGTGTGTACTTTTAAAATTATGATACAGTAATTTCTAAATAGTGTATAATTTCAATTTTTGTTTCTTAGTTATCATGAGTTCTTAAAAGGTGATTACAAATTTTTAAGTGGGTAGATTTTTTTCCCCCTTCCTTGGTTTATAATTTTATTGCTCTGTGGTCTGAGAATGTGGCTGTATTTGTGGTTTTTGAAATTTAAGTTTTTGATTGATGGCTGATTTCATAAATAAGTTTAGGCACAGTTTTATATAAATGATTGGGTACAAACTTCTTTATATTAGATCAAGTTTTGTAAAATGTATTACATATATCTGCTATGTCTTTCTGAAATTTTTATCTACTTGATCTAATTTCTGAAAGAGCTATAAGTTTTTCAAATGTGTTTGAGGATTTACTATTTCCTTTTTATATTTCTAACAGTTTGTGCTTTATATATTTTAAACTGATGTTATGAAGTATAAAAACCACATAGATATTAAAGTAATAAAGAAACATTTTGGCATATATATCTTTTTGTGCATTTGAATTATTTTCTTGGTTTGAATTTTTAGAAGGAAATGGCTGTTAAATGTAGGTTAACCTTTTAAAAATATGACAGATGTATACTGTTGATTCCATCAGAGTTCTTCTTTCACTAACCCCTGGTCAGCACCAGGAATTTAAAACACACACACACACACACACACACACACACACACACACACAGAGGCATATAGTAAGTCCTTATTGTCATCCATAGCTTCTTTGAAACTGCAATTTTAAGCCAAACAACATATAATATTAAACTAATTTTTCAATCAACATTTTAACAAAACAACATTGAATGAAAAAATACTTTTTGATGATTACTGTATATTATTTTGCTTAAAGTCACAGTTTCCAAGAACCTATACATGATGTTAAGTGAGGACTTAGTATGTGTGGAGTGAGTGTGTGTGTGTGTGTGTGTGAGTGTGCCTGCATCAATCTTATTTATTTATTTTATTTTATTTTTTTGAGAAAGAGTCTTGTTCTGTTGCCAGGCGCCAGGCTGGGGTGCAGTGGCGCGATCTCGGCTCACTGCAACCTCTGCCTCCCAGGTTCAAGCAATTCTCCTGCCTCAGCCTCCCGAGCAGCTGGGACTACAGGTGCACGCCACCACGCCCAGCTAATTTTTATATTTTAGTAGAGATGGGGTTTCACTATGTTGGCAAGGATGGTTTTGATCTCTTGACCTTGTGATTCACCTGCTTTGGCCTCCCAAAGTGCTGGGATTACAGGCATGAGCCACACCCCCGGTGGCATCAATGTTATCTTGAGAGAAGCAAGAAGTGGGATAATTTTTACAATTTCCTTTGATTTTTATTGTGGTTGACGGTTTTTCTGTAGATCTGTAATCACTTGAATTTTCTTTTTTGTGTGTGGATTGTTCTTGTCCTTTTGTGCTTCTGTTCTCTAACTTTTAACTCAAGAATGTTAACGTCTTTCAGCTCTTACACTGTAGGAATTACATTGCTATTTCTTCTACCACAAAACACCTTATTGAAAAAGAAAAACTCTGGCACACCAAACTGGGTGCCTGAAATTCCCCCTGACTGACTCCCTCCCCTGCTCCCCCTGGACCTTTGCGGGAATTTCATTGTGGCAAACAAAGCAGGTAGAGTTCCTGTGGGGCCTAAAGCTTATACAATTTGGGAGCCTTCTTTAACCTTTTTTTTTTTTTTTTTGAGTGGTGAGATTTTAGCATATTTTGGCTGAAATATGGGAAAAAATAATGCCCAGTGAGATTACATGATTTTCCTGGGAATGATAGATTCACATTTCAATTTTCCTCAGAGAAAGGGAATGGGGTAGGGAGGAAGGGAAGGTAGTGTGGAGGGCTAGGACCCATTGCCTTCTTTCAGGACTAAGAAGAAAAGGAATGGCCCAGCTTGCCATACACCAGTGACCCTATCCATTTATAATATTCCTTAGTATCTTTTTACTGTCTGTAAGATCCATAGTGATGATGATCTCTTTGTTTCTGATATTAGCAAATTTTGTCTTCTTTCTTTTGGTTAGGTTGACTAGAGGTTTATCAACTTTACTGATCTTTTCAAAGAAACAGTGTTTGTTTTATTTTCTCTATTGCTTCCTGTCTTCAATTTCACTGATTTCTGTAATTTCCATTCTTCTGCTTGCTTTAGGCTTGTATTGCTCTTCCTTCTCTTGTTTCCTAAGGTGAAATTTTAGATGATATATTTTAGATCTTCTCTTTTTAAAATATATGTATTTAATGCTATAAGTTTCCCACTAAGAACTGCATTGCTGCATCCCATTGAATCTAGAGAAGTTGCATTTTCATTTAGTTCAACATATTTTAAAATTTATTTGAGATGTCTTATTTGACCCATGTGTTATTTTAAAGTATGTTGTTTAATCTTCAACTGTTTGGAGACTTTTCAGCTCTCTTTTTTTTTATTAATTCCTAGTGTAATTCTGTTGTGGTCTGATAGGGTAATTTATATGATTTCTGTTCATTTCACTTTGTTAAAGTGTGTTTTATGGAACAGAATGCAATCTCTTTTGATAAATGTTCCATGTGAACTTGGAAGAATATGTGTTTAGTTGTTGGATAGAATAGTCTATAAATGTCAGTTAGATCAAACTGGTTGATAGTGCTGTTGAGGTCAAATCATTACTGACTTTCTACCTGCTAGATTTATCAGTTATTGAGAAAGAAGTATTGAAATATCCAACTATAACAGTGACTTCGTATATTTTTCCTTGCATACCTATCAATTTTTGTCTCAGGTATTTTGATGCTTTGTTGATAGATGTATGCATGTTGAAGACTGTTTTGTCTTCTTGGAGAATTGACCCCTTTAACATTACATAATGTCCTTCTTTATCCCTGATGATTTTCCTTGCTATAAAGTCTGGTTTGTCAGAAATTAGCTACTCCAGCTTTCTTTTGATAGAGGCAACATGATATATCTTTCTCTATTCCTTTACAACCCGTCTGAGTCTTATATCTAGGGTGGGTTTCTTGTAGACAGCATATGGTTAGGTCTTGCTTTTTTATTACTCTGACAATCTCTGTCTTTTACTTGGTGTATTTAGACATTCACATTGAAAGTGATTATTGATGTAGTTGGATTAATGTCTACTATGTTTGTAACTGTTATCTATTTGTTACACTTGTTTCTTGTCTCTTTTTTTCCCCCTGACCCATCCATTTTAATGGCTATTTATCAATGTTTTCCCAGTGATTGTCTGAGCTCTCAACCAACATCATGTCTAGCTCTATGTGCAGCAAAACATACTTCCTCATACCTGTGCATAATAAGACAGCTATGAAGGTGTTCATGCAGCACTGCCTTTAAAGTGAAAAAACACAATATTCATCAATGGGCAATAGGAATTTAAATTATGGTTCACTGACTGGCAGGAATACCAGGCGGTAGTCAAACATAAGCCAATACATCTATATGTCCTGTAATATAGCAAATTCTGACATACATTGTTAAGTGAAAGAAATGAATTGCAGACCAATATATACATTATAATTCTTTTAGGCAAAAATTGTGTGTGTGTGTTAGGGGGGGTGTATGTGTGAATGTGTGTCCAAATGCACAGAAAAATCTCTAGGTTTATGCAAACTGTGTGTTGATGGCAGGTTTGGGAAAGCAAAGAAATATTAATTATATTTTTCTGACAAAATTTATATTCATGTATTCATAAACTTAAAAAAAAATAACTGCTCAAGAACAGACTGGCCAACATGGTGAAACCCCATCTCTACAAAAATACAAAAATTAGCCAGGCATGATGGCAGGCACTTGTAATCCCAGCTACTGGGGAGGCTGAAGTGGAAGAATCACTTGAACCCAGGGAGGTGGAGGTTGCAGTGAGCTGAGATTGTGCCATTGCACTCCAGCCTGGGTGACAGAGTCAGACTCCATCTCAAAAAATAAATAAATAAATAAAAACTTTTAAAAAATGAAAGGGCTGGGCTGGTGGTTCATGCCTGTAATCCCAACATTTTAGGAGGTTGAGGCAGGCAGGTTGCTTGAGCAGAGTTCAAGACCACCCTAGGCAACACAAGGAGACCTCATCTCTTCAGTAAATACAAATATTTGCCAGGTGTAGTGGTGCATGCCTGTAGTCTCAGCTACCTAGAAGGCTGAGAGGGTAGAAGAATCACCTGAGCCTGGGAGGTCAAGGTAAGCTGTGATTGTACCACTGCACTCCAGCCTGGTTGACAGAGACTGTCTCAAAAATAAAAAATAAAAATAGGCCAGGCATGAGTGGCTCACACCTGTAATTCCAGCACTTTGGGAGGCTGAGGCAGGTGAATCACCTGAGGTCAAGAGTTTGAGACCAGCCTGGACAACATGGTGAAACCCCCTCTGTACTAAAAATGCAAAACTTCACCATGCATGGTGGCACTTGCCTGTAGTCGCAGCAAGCAGAGGCAGGAGAATCGCTTGAACCCAGCAGGTGGAGGTTGTAGTGAGCCGAGATCGAATCCCTGCATCCAACCTAGGTGACAGAGAAAGACTTTGTCTCAAAGATATATAAATAAATAAATATAAATAAATAAAATTTTTTAAAAATCAAAGAATCTTAAAAATGCTTTCTCTCACAAAGAGAGGACATCTATTTGACATAAGTAATCCTCTCTAACCTCAGCATTTGGTGGCTCTTCTGAAATGGATGGTCCATACTCATGGTGATCTGGTGCTAGAGATTCAGGGCAGGGAAGAAAGATGTTCCCCAGTACTTGCCAAGCTCAGTGGTCCCCTTTCCCAGTCTCTAGAATTTGGGGCAGATTTATTCAAGATGGACACATTTGGTTCCACAAGGTGGACACCTCGGGGTTCACAAGGATGAGGGCACAGTTCACCAGGGCAGAACTTGAGCCCCCTACAACTTGGGGGTTGATGGTGGCAGAGAAGTCTCTGCTGGGTGTGTGGGAGGATGCCCCTGGAGGAGGGAGGAATCTGGCAAAAGTGGTAAAGATCCACTCATCTGGACCTGTGCTTCTTGCCTGTGATTTTCATGATTCATGGGGCTAAGCAGCTTCTGTGAGGTTGTAGTATTGCTGTAGTTTCCATGCAGGCAGTGGTGGGACAAGGATTCCTGAAATACCTTCCCCTTGAGGCCTTGCAAAAAGAAAAACAAGAGAGTCTCAATACATGCACCAAGTCAAGGTGTTGATCACTTATTAAGGAATGACTGATTTTTTCTGTGACTCAGTTGCTGAGTCAGATGTTGTGTCAAATTAAACACAGAAAGAGCCAGGCGTGTACAGTATCCAACCTCATTTGATTCAGGATCTCAAAGCCAGAAAACTCTTTCTGTTTTTTCTGATTTCTCCTCAGAAAGAGGAAACCACACACAGAGAATGACATATTCAGTTATGCCCCAAAGTTAATCTCATTTGGGAAAGCGGGTCAGGGTTTTATCCTTCCCTCTTGGGCATCTCTCAATTTTATTACCATGGTTAATCAAGGTGAATTTCAATAGTGTCTGAAGTGCAAATTAGTTTTCTGCTGTTTGCAATCAAGGATGAACGGGTCTACAGCTGCAGGAGACTTTAGAGACACCCCCATGCTTCACGAATCTCTCTCAGGAGAGTGGTAAGGTAGGGTGGCTATTGCCATCACAGGTTGGAAAACAAGACAGTCACAAATGTCAGAGAATTTATTCTGATGGAAACTTCTCCTCAGGGTTGCATTATAATGGACATGAAGATGTCAGTTTTCTCCAGTTAATCTACAGATCCAGTGCATTCAAAATGCCAACGAGATTTTCTTGACAAACCGATTATTAAATTCATATGGAAGTATAAAGGCCAAAAAATAGCTGAATAATTTTGCTGAAGGGTAAGGAGGGAAGCCATTATTCCAAATGTCATTATTTATAAACTCTAGTAATTTAACCACTAATAGAACAATGAAAGTGAGTAGGGGGCCTAGAAAAGACAGGTGTGGAAATGCTGGAGGTGGCTGGACACGCCAGTGGGTAAAGGATTCCATCATTGGTGCTGCGACACTGGCTCCCCATGTGGAAAAAATGTAAAACTTGAACTCTATCTCAAACCATTCGCAAATGTATATTCCAGATAGAATAAATATGAAAAGCAAAGTTTAAAAAAATTTTTTTTAAATGTGTTTTTAAGGCAGAGACATAATAAGGACAGAATTTCTTGATCAAAATGTAAAAGCACAAACTATAACCGTGTGATAATATGTTACCATTCAAACATTTGTTTAAAATATGCAGGACAAAAACCAGTGCGAAGCTGAAGGACAAGTCTCAGATTAGTAGAAGATATTTACAGTGCATAAAAGCAACAGAAGATCATTATCCATAACATATCAGACTCTCGCAAAGTAATAAGTTAAAGACAGCACGATTAAAAACAAGCAAAGTATGTGACCAGGCCACTATCCCAATAAAAAGATGCCAAAACTTACTTGAATCAGTGAGATGCAAATGAAAACAACCGATATCATTTTATACTCAAATTAGCAAAACGAACAAGACCAATAATATCAAGCATGAATGAGGATATGGCCAAAGAACTTTTATGCAATGCTGATGGAAATGTAAATTGTTACAATGACTGTGGAGATAAATTGGGATATCCAATAAAAATATCTATTATAAATGAAGATGCTCTGGCCCCAGAACCTCCACTTCCAGGTTCATTGCTCAGAGAAGCTTTGATGTATAAGAGTGTTCACAGAAACACAAACAACAGAAATTGGAAAATTGTAATAGTAATTGCAAATTAATATCTGATAATAGGGGAACAAATAAATGGTAATAAGTTAATAAAATATGACACAATAAATGAACCAGATCCACAGGCATCAACACAGGTAAATCTCAAAAATATGTTGAATGAAATAAGCAAATTTTAAAAGTTCATTCACAATCTGACATTATGTATTAAAAAAGCACATGCAAGCAATGCCATATGTTATTCATTATTATGTATTGTTTATAGATACATACTTATATAATAACAGGATTACAATATAAAAAAAGCCTGAAGTCAGAACCCACAAATTTCAAGGCAGAGTGTGAAGTATGGAGGATGGAATGGGGGTGAAGAAGGGATCTCAATGCTAACATTTTATTGCTTTAAATAAAAGACTGAAGCAAATTTGGCAAAAGCTAAATTTACTAAATATGATAGATTTATTTTGCAATCTACTAATTTGCTAAATAAACGTGCAGCTAGTATATTACTTCAGTAGTTTTCTTTATATTTGGCATAATTCATAATTCATGGGAGGAGGTAATTACATACTAAAAATATATATTCACTGGCCGATGCAGTGGCTCATGCCTGTAATCCCAGCACTTTGGGAGGCCAAGATGGGAGGATCATCTGAGGTCAGGAGTTTGAGACCAGCCTGACCAATATAGTGAAACCCTGTCTCTACTAAAAATACAAAAATTAGCCGGATGTGGTGGCGGACACCTGTGGTTCTAGATACGCAGAAGGCTGAGGCAGGAGAATTGCTTGAACATGGGAAATGGAGGTTGCTGTGAGCTGAGACCATACCATTGCACTTCAGCCTGGGTGATAGAGTGTGACTCTGTCTCAAAACAAATAAATAAATAAAAATAAATAAAAAATAAAAATATATATTCATAATTAATAGAATAACTTTATGTAATGAGTACTTGCTGTGTTCCAGGCACTGTTTAAAGTACAGGCATACCTCATTTTACTGAACATTATTTTTTATTGCGCTGCACGGATGTTGCATTTTTAGCAAATTGAAAGTTTGTGGCAACCCTGCGTGGAGCAAATCTATCAATGCCATTTTTCAATAGCATGCGTTGACTTTGTGCCTCTGTGTCACCTTTTAATAATTCTTGCGATACTTCAAACTTTTTCATTATTACTGTATCTGCTCTGGTGACTGTGGTCAGTTATTTTTGATGTTACTATTTTAATTGTTTCAGGGCACGATGAACCATGCCTATGTAAGATGGTGAACTTGATCCATAAATGTTGGTGTGTTCTGACTGCTCCATGACCAGCCATTCTGTGTCTCCTTCTCCTTAGGCCCCCCATCCCCTAAGCCACAACAATATTAAAATTAGGCCAATTAACAATCCTACAATGGCCTCTAAGCCTTCAAGGAAAAGGAAGAATTCCACATCTCTCACTTTAAATCAAAAGCTAGAAATGATTAAGTTTAGTGAAAAAGGGATGTTGAGAGTGGAGACAGGCTGAAAGCTAGGCCTTTTGTGTCAAATAGTTAGCCAAGCTGAGAATGCAGAGAAAAAGTTCTTGAAGGAAGTTAGAAGTACTAATCTAGTGAACACATGAATGATAAGAAAACAAAATAGTCTTATTGCCGATATGGAGAGAGTTTTGGTGGTCTGGATAGATCAGAACAGCCAAAACATTCCCTTAAGTGAAAACCTAATCCAGAGCAAAGTCCCAACTCTCTTAAATTTCATGAAAGCTGAAGAGGTGAGGAAGCTGCAGAAGAAAAGTTTGAAGCTAGCAGAGGTTGGCTGGTCAAGTGGTTTAAGGGAAGATGCCATCTCTTTAACATCAAAATGCAATGTGGGGAAGCAGATGTTAATACAGAAGCTAATGGGTGCTAATACAGAAGCTGCAGTGCAGCAAGTTACCCAAGAGATCTTTCTGCCGGGCGCGGTGGCTCACGCCTGTAATCCCAGCACTTTGGGAGGCCGAGGTGGGTGGATCACGAGGTCAAGAGATCGAGACCATCCTGGTCAACATGGTGAAACCCCGTCTCTACTAAAAATGCAAAAATTAGCTGGGCATGGTGGCACGTGCCTGTAGTCCCAGCTACTCGGGAGGCTGAGGCAGGAGAATTGCTTGAACCCAGGAGGCGGAGGTTGCAGTGAGCCGAGATGGCGCCATTGCACTCCAGCCTAGGTAACAAGAGTGAAACTCCGTCTCAAAAAAACAAAAAACAAAACAAAACAAAAAAAACAAAAGATCTTTCTAAGATCGTTGACACAGGTGGCTACACTAAGCAACAGATTTTCAATGCAGACAAAACAGCCTTATATTGGAAGACGCTACTAGGTCTTTCACAGCTAGAAAGAAGTCAATGCCTGGCTTCAAAGGACAGCCTGCCACTCTTGTTAGGGGCTCACACAGCTGGTGACTAAGTTGAAGCCAATGCTCATTTACCATCCTAAAAATACTAGGGCCCTTAAGAATTATGCTAAATCTACTCTGCTTAAACTCTGTAAATGGAATAGCAAAGCCTGGATGACAGCACATCTGTTTAGAGCAGAGTTTACTGAATATTTAAAGCCCACTATCAAGACTCGCTCAGGAAAAAAGATTGCTTTCAAAATATTACTACTAACTGAAAATGTACATGGTCACCAGAGAGATTTGACGGAGATATACAGGGAGATTACTATTGTTTACATGTCTGGTAAAACAACCTTGATTTTACAGTCCATGGGCCAAGGAGTAATTTTGACTTTCAAGTCTTACTATTTAAGAAATACATTTTGTAAGGCTAGAGTTGCCATAGATGATGATTCCTCTGATAGATCTGGGCGAAACCTTCTGGAAAGGATTCACCATTCTAGATGCAACAAACAGCACTTGTGATTCATGGGAGGTGGTAAAAATACCAACATTAAGAAGAGTTTGGAAGAAGGTGATTCCAGTTCTCGTAGATGAGATGGAGGTGGTCAAGACTTCAGAGGAGGAAGTAACTGCAGGTATGGTGGAAATAGCAAGAGAACTAGAATTAGAAGTGGAGCCTGAAGACGTGGCTGAATTGCTGAAGTCTCATGATCACACTTGAACACATCTCTTCTTTTGAATGAGCAAAGAAAGTGGTTTCTTGAAATGGAATCTATTCCTGGTGAAGATGGTGTGAACACTGTTGAAATTACATCGAAAGATGTAGAATGTTACATAAACTTAGTTGATAAAGAGTTGTCAGGGTTGGAGAGGAGTGACTCCAATTTTGAATGTCGTTCTACTGTAGGTAAATGCTATCAAACAGCATCGCGTGCTACCAAGAAATCTTTTGTGAAAGGAAGAGTCAATTAATGTGGTAAGCTTTATTGTTGTTTTATTTTATGAAATTGGCACAGCCATGCCAAACTTCAGCAACCACCATTCTGATCAGTCAGCAACCATGGACATCGAGGCAAGGCATCCTCCACCAGCAAAAAATTATGATTCACTGGAAGCTCAGAGGATTTTAGCATGTTTTTGATGAATTATTTTTTTATTAAGATATGTACATTGTTTTTTTTCAGACATAATGTCTCTGTACATTTAGTAGACTGCCTTACGTTTAGTAGACTACATTTAGTAGACTACATAACTTTTATGTACACTGGGAAACCAAAAAATGTATGTGACTGGCTTTATTGTGATTCGCTTCGTTGTGGTGGTCTGGAACTGAACCTGAGGTATCTCTGAGGTTTGCTTGTACTGGAATTTCCAAGGTTATTGAAACATCCTTTCTGCAACCTGAGTGGTGAGATTTAGGCTAGTCTCAAAAATAGCTGAAATATAATGTAATAACAGTGATCATTAAGATATCAATGCCAGCAGCTACCACTGACTGAGTACTACGTGCCATGCACTCTGCATGCACTATTTTATTAACGTTCATGTGTGAGACAGACATTATCATTATGCTTGTTTTATATTCAAGGTTCAGAGAGGTTAATCCACTTGCTCATGGTCACACAGGTAGCCCATGTCTGCTACATGCCAGCCCTAATTACTGAGCCATCATGTCAGCCACCTTCTCTGACCCAATTACCCCCTTCTCCTGCACCAGGCGTCGTGTAGCTGGCTTTGAGTTATAGGTGCTCTTGAAAAGATCAACTTTACTTTTTTTTTTTTTTTCCAAATAATCCAATAACTTTGACTTTTTATTAACTGGCCTTCTCCCAAGTTTGTCATCAAACTCATGAAGCTTGCTGCTTCTCAAACTCTCAAGGCGTTGGAGTCAGGCCGCCTGGGGTGAATCCCAGCTTTCTGCTTTATCAAATGTGGTGTGATTTCTAGGACGCCACTGAGCTCTGCTAAAGGAGTTGCTAATAACCGCCTCGTTCTGCCTAAGAAAGCAGCAAGAAAAGAACGCGCAGCTCCCGCTGGCGACTGCGAGGCCCTCAGCAGACGGGAGCTTTGTTCCTAGTGGTATTGTGGTGCGGACGCAACATGGGGTCTTGTCCTGCGGGTACACGTGAGTTAAGACCACACTGGGGGTCCTTCAGGCCCTGGACCGAGTTGGGGCACAGGCCGAGTCGGGGTGTTGCTGCCGCCTCAGAACCACCCAGAGTTGAACTGAAGACAGTCAGGGGCCTCCAGAACTGAGAGCAGGCGGAGGCACTGTTTTTAACCCAGGGTGGACCCCCAAACGGAACATTTTCCTTCCCTGGGTGAACGCCTTCAGAACCCTCTGAAAATCACAGTTTCACTTTTAGCAAGACCCCGCTGCGGCAGGGGAAAGCCCCCACAGACCCAGCCCTCTCCAAAGGGAGTGTTCAGGCCCCCTGCTTCCCGCGCCCTTCTATGCCCCCTGGCTAATTCCTTCGCTCCAGCTCCTTCGGCCTGCTTTCTTCCTTTGCCTTTTCGAGCCCCGCTCCTCTCTGATTTTGAAGGGCTGGCACAGGCTGGGGCACTTCTTTCAGGTTCTGTATTTTCTGTCTGCCCTGTGGCTTCTCCTTCTGCAACTCCGAGCAGCTCTATGCTTGGATGGCAGCTCCCAACAGTCCTGCCCTGACTTGCCCCCAGGCACAGGGCAGAGACGAACTAGGGACTGTACCCAGAGTTTTGAGTTCCCGTCATGTTTATAGCATAAACTCTCCTTTAGCTCTTGGGAAACAGTTTTAAAGTGCTGCAATCTTCTAACGCAAAACTATATCAACGCTGAAAATGTGGTTTCCACTTATACCCCAGCAGCCGGGGGCGGGGGGGGGGAACAAAAGATGACATCTGTTTCAGGTGAGAGTGACGATGACCTCAGAAAGCAATTTGATACCAGGTATTAAAAGCTATCAAAATGTTTATACCATATATTCAGAAATCCAATCTGGAACATTCCTCCAGTGGATATAATCTTAGACTTGTCACAATAGAGTATGAACAGAGATGTTAAGTGTTAAAAGCAACGGAAATGTTCAGAAATAAAGGATGATTTAAGTAAACAATGAAATGCATTCAATATAGTTTTAGGCATTAACATTATGATGTTTTAGAATGATGAAACCTTTGCAGGGACAAGGAAAACACAGACAGCATGCTTGGTAGAAGCAGACATTCCACATGATTATAACGATGCAAAATGTGAAAATGTCTTTAAAACATTAGAGGAAAATACATCAAGATGCATTTCCCTCATTGTTACTTCTAGTGTCTCATTTTTGCAGTGTATTTTTCTGCAGTTATGTCACCTTTACAAATGGAAAGCTTAAAAATAACTCACTTCCCTTCCCTGAGAGCAAGGCTCAGTGCAAAGCCACACTCCACCTCAGAGATGGCCTTCAGCACTGGACTTTTTGGGGGCCAGAATCAAGCAGTATGTGTCCCTTCTTGTCTCATATTGTCTGTGCCGCTTATTCGTATGTTGCCTTATAACTCTGTGGTTGTTTAATGTGTTTATATCTTTCACTACAACCATTTTTTTAAACTTTTTTTTAAATTGTGGCAAAACATACACATAACATAAATTTACCATTTCATCATTTCTAAGCATACACTCCAGTGGCATTAAGTATATTTATATTTTTGTGTAATCATTACCACCATGCAGCCACAGAACTTTTTCATCTTCCTAAACTAAAGCTCTGTACCCATTAAGCACCAACTCCCCATTCCTCCTCCCCCAGTTCCAGGTAACTGCTGTGCTATTTTCAGTTTCTCTGACAAATTCAGAGATACCACTCTTGGTACCTCCTACAAGTAGAATCACACTGCATTTGCCTTTTTGCACAATCCTAATTTTTTTTTTTTTGCACAATCTTTTTTTAAAACTTTAAAAAAATTTTAATTATTTTTTTGAGACAGTCTTGGTCTGTCACCCAGCCTGGTGTTTGCAGTGGCATGATCATGGCTCACTGGACCCTTGACCTCCTGGGCTCAAGTGATCTCACATCTCAGACTCCCAAGTAGCTGGGACAAAGTCACCCACCACAGTACTAATTTTCTAATTTTGTGTAGAGATGGAGTCTCACTATGTTGCCCTGGCTGGTCTCAAACTCCTAGGCTCAAGGGATTCTCCCACTTCAGCCTGTCAAAGGGCTAAGATTACAGTGTAAGCCACCAGGCTTGGCCTGCACAATCATTTTAAAAAGCTCTCTTAAGATAAGGACGAAGGCTCTGATTTGTTTTCTTTTCTTTTTTTTTTTGAGACGAGTCTCACTCCGTCACCAGGCGCCAGGCTGGAGTGCAATGGCGCGACCTCCGCTCACTGCAACCTCCGCCGCCCGGCTTCTAGCAATTCTCCTGCCTCAGCCTCCCGAGTAGCTGGGACTACAGGTGCACGCCACCACGCCCAGCTAATTTTTTTTTTTTGTATTTTTAGTAGAGACGGGGTTTCACCATGTTGACCAGGATGGTCTCGATCTCTTGACCTCGTGATCCGCCTGCCTCAGCCTCCCAAAGTGCTGGGATTACAGGCGTGAGCCACCGCGCCCGGCTTCTGATTTGTTTTCATTGTAAGCATAACGTTCATTTGCTCATTGATTTGATACCAAGTGTGCAGGTACAACATGTGTGCCGGGCACTGTTCAAGGCAGGGGTTAAGCAATGCTCAAGAAACACATGTGGTCTCTCAAGTGGACGGTGTAGTGGGACAGAGATAACAAAGAAAAAGAGAAGGAAGAGTGATAGAGAGTGAGAAATGCTGTAAGTGCAGTGACAGAGACCACCACAAGGCCTCCTGGAGAGGCTGTATGTTTGTAGGATGAATGGGGAGTGGTCCTGGAGAAGACTGAGGAGGAGCTCTAGGGGGTCCAGGCAGAGAGAGCAGGGGACAGAGCTGGAGGAGGGAAAGACCTTTGTGTACGTGTGTGCAGTGTGTGTGTGTGTGTGTGTGCTGGGGGACATGCAGGGAGATGGCAGGCTTCAGCACTGGGGACAGCTGAAGTGCATTCTAGATGCAGCAGGGAGCTGGAGCAGGGACTCTCTCTTCTTCTCCCTGCCCCACCTGAGAGCAGGGAAGGAGGCCCTGGGCTGTGGCTGATTGCAGTCAACACTGAGGAACAAATGCCAATGCTTTGTGCTGGGCACAACCTCTGCCACACTCTTTACCTATGCCACCTTCTGGGCCAGGTACTGTGAGGTGCTCTGTTTCTCAGATAGCAAGGCTGAGGATCAGATCAATGCCGCCTCGCACACAGCTGGAAACAGCTTAATCAGCCCAAAATCACCACTTTGTTGTGCACCTTTGTGCAGGGCCGGGTGACTGTGTGTGCAGTGTCTGTTGTGCTGGACATACAGCAGGAAGGCAATTGTTACCTCTAATTTTTAGGAGGCCAAAGAACAGCAAGCCACATGCTCCAGGCCAAAGAGCAACTAAGGGAATGAAGAGTAAATCTGTGATTGAATGAATGAGCAGATGAAAAGAGAAAAAGCCGCCCCGCCGCCACCACCGCCCGAGACAAACCCACAGCCCATTCCCTTCCCAGGGTCCTTGGGCTAGGGGGCTTTTCATCACTGCCCTGGGTCGAGGAAGAGAGAGGGAGGCCTTGCGGTGGAGGGGAGGGAGGAGAGCTCACCATCAAAGGTGCAAAGAAGGTTCTAGTCCCCCTAGAGCTCACTCAGGGATGCTTTCTTGTGTTTCTGTCCCAAGGCCTCATCTCAAACCTTGCTTACTATAAATGCAGTATTACATTCTGCTTTTCCTTTACTTCATTGCATAAACATTCCCTGAATCTCCTATAGAATCTTTGGAACCTCCGTTTTCAACGTTTGAATAATTGTGTACCAAGTAAATGACCACAGCTTATTGAAACTCCTCTTTATAGTCAATCACTTAGGTTGTTCTGTTGTTATTTCTAGAACATATAACTAATGCTGTTAAATAATGAGGACAACACAGAGTAGTATTTCCTGAGGATGGATCTCTTGCATGGGTTCCAAAGCTCTGAGCAATTTCTGTGGGCCCTGGAGTTTCCTCCACGGCTTCTAAGGCAGTTCTGGCACATGAGGAGGCTGGGGAAAGAACAGAGGTGACGGGCGCATCTGCCTTGGTAAGCAAACTTGTGTGTCGGTGTGTGTGTGGTTGTGTGCTGCTGGGGTTGAAGAGGGGCTGCCCTACATAACGTCCCCACATAAAAGGGGCAGGTGTACAGGTGGTCCCGGGGATGGCAGCAGCTCTGCCTGACTCCCCCTACTGGTGGGCTGTGGGGTTTGTGGGAGTGGAGGGTGTGGATCACCCTCTTCCAGGGTCTCCCAACCCCTCCTTGGCTATTCCCTTTGAGTTCCTTGGGAAAGAGTCCTGACTTCAGAGGATCCTTTGCCCATTTAATCTGACCCCATTTGAATTCCCAACGGTCGCAGCGAACCCCAGGCACGCAGACAGAGGCTTGTGGCTGGCTTGCGGTCGCTGTGATCACGTTGGAGACAGACAATGGCTGCCCTGGCAGGCAGCACCGGGGCACCTCTCAGATTGGAAAAGACTGAGCCAGGTGGATGTCCTGGAGCTCCAGCAGGCTCAGGCTCTTATGGGTGATAACTGCACCAGATACCTCTCGGAAGAAGCCAACGGAAAGCGTATGCAGCGGCAGCAAGAGCAAAGATAAGTGCTGGGACCCGTTCTTCGCTGCCACCGCCAAGTCTGAATGGCAGGCTGCAAGGGAGGCCTGGGAGCCCCTCGGGAAGGGCCCCTGCTGGTGCCTCACTTTCTACCTGTCCACTCCACTTTTTATTGCCCTACCTGACTGTATCAGGCTGTGTGCTCAGCATGGTGTCAGCTGCTCCAAAGACACACCTGAAGAGCACCAGGAGGAGACAGGGGCACCATACAGACACAAACAGGAGCTCCTACCTGAATGCGCAGACCTCCACCACTGGAGCTCTCGGAGGAAAACATCCATGACAGCCTCCTTGAGCCTTGAAACACTTGCAAGCCCAGCAGGCCCAGGTGCCCTAGTATGCAGGAGGTTTTTTAGAAAGTGTCATTTATCTTATACTGATGTACCCTTGAAAGCCTGGGAGGAAGTGTGGTCTTGTGGGGAGCTCTGTGCAGGCAGCCTGAGAGTCTGTATTATCTTCCTAGCTCTGCCCCAGTTGTCAGAGAAGTCCATCTGGGCCACAAGGGTGAGGGGACTGTCACCCTTGCCCCTTGTTTAGCCAGTGACACCTCATCAGTTGTGTTTATGCAGCAATAATGCCCATGAGCTCCTCTCAACAATCAAAACAAAACAGAGAGCTACTCTATAACAGTGGCTGTCTTGCAAATGGAATATTCCGAGACTCTGTGACATGTGCAGTCAGTAAGTGAGAAGGAAACAGGAACTACCGATCGATTCTGACCATGTGGAAAGCAGTGGAGGTCTGGGGCCAGGAGAACATCAGCAGGCCTACGGAAGAGGAGGTGACCCAGCAAGGGTGGACATGGACTTGGGTCAATCACCTGAGCCCTGTCACTTGGAAAGAACCCTAACAACCATCTCAATCCTCCCTACATAGATACCTTACTGTGCTGCTGCTGGGTGTGAAGCGTGGCAACTAAAAACATTCACTTCATTTTTAAAAAGTAGAGCAGCTTCAAGGTTATTCTTATAGAAGACAGTGTCACTCCTCCCATGTGCATTGTGGAAGGTTTCCTTAGCAGGATTGAAAGGGGAGGAATTACAGTGCACACTGAAATTGGCTGTGATTCACATATGTGGACGTGACTGTGGATTTTTGTTAGCTTTTGAGACAGAGTCTCACACTGTCCGCCCAGGCTAAAGTGCAGTGGCACGATCTTGGCTCACTGCTACCTCCACCTCTTAGGTTCAAGCAATTCTCCTGCCTCAGTCTCCTGAGTAGCTGGGATTATAGGCGCCACCACCACACCTGGCTAATTTTTGTATTTTTAGTAGAGATGGAGTTTCACCATGTTGGTCAGGCTGGTCTCCAACTCCTGAGCAAAGGTGATCCACCCGCCTCGGCCTCCCAGAGTGTGAGGATTACCGGGGTGAACCACCGTGCCCAGCCAGCTGTGGATTTTGTGGCAGCAAAAAGTTCATCTTGGTATATCAGCTAAGACTGTGGACAAGTGTAAGCCATTGAGTAGACCTGCTTTTGAGTGATTCTAGGAAGCTTGCAGGGACTTATTTTGAGGAAAAAAAAAACCCAAAGAACTTTCCGGTAGAGTTAAACCTGAATTGGCTTGCCCTGAGTGTTCAGGTTCTATATCATAGGAGGCAGTTAAATGTGAGTTGGGGGCCTGGTGTGGTGGCTAATGCCTGTGATCCCAACACATTGGTAGTAGGCTGAGGTGGGTAGATTGCTGGAGCCCAGAGCGAGCCCAGCCTGGCCAACATGGTGAAACCCCATCTCTACAGAAATGCAAAAAATTAGCCAGGCATGGTGACATGTGTCTGTGGTCCCAGCTACTTAAGAGGCTGAGGTGGGAGGATCACTGGAGCCCAGGAGGCAGAGGTTGCAGTGAGCCGAGATGGCACCGCTGCACTACAGCCTGGGTGACAGAGCGAGAACTTGTCTCAAAAAAAAAAAAAAAAAAAAAAACACCAAAAACATGGGGTAGACAAATATGGGGCAGGATTGCTGTAAAGGGTGTTCATGTTTTATTTTAAAATCTGATTTAGGTAGACTTTAAATTCTTTTTGCAACATAGAAATCTACAGCTCTGGACTAATGGATCAGATTTTGCTAGTTGCAAAGGTTTTTGAATTTTAATTACAGTTTGCTGCTGTTTCACCCACAACGAAAGTAGAGGAAGAACTCATAGGTAGCTTGTATGCAGTGATCATGAACTCTGGGGCTTTAGAGATGAGACGAGGAAAGCTTGTGCAGGACCTGAAGTTGAACTGCCGTGGCTCTTGTTCCAGTGTGTTAGGAGATGGAGGAAGAACATCTCACCAGGTATCAGTGGGTGGTTTACACTATTTGAGTAAAGTCCTATCCCCATAGTGTTGCTTTCCTGCCTGGTGACTTGACTGAGTTTAGGCTTAGTGATCTGTTTGTAAAATGGCAAGAGTATATACGTGCATAAGCGGTTAATTGAGATAATGCAGGTAAATGGTACAGCACCAAACGCATAACAAATGCTTAATAAATGAAGATGGTGGCCAGCAAGTGGGGGTGAATATCAATAAACGACATGTAAAGATATAGATCATCTGGTCACTTTAAACTTTTAGTGAGATCAAATGCGGGCAGAACTTCTCTAAAAATAACTGGAATTTTGTGTGTGTGTGTGTGTGTGTGTGTGTGTGTGTGTACCCACAAAGAAGGTTTTAACGTAGATATATAAAGTAGATAATCTCATTTGTATTTTGGAAAATTTTAATTTTTAAAAATTTTTGTTGTTTGATGATGACGATTTGTTTCCCTTTCAGAGGAGGTTTTCTGACTTTAGGAGATGCTGTTGACGGTCTCACTTCTCCAGTTAAGAGGATTTTTGAATGGCTCTGGCCACTGAGGAGTGAAACCCTTGGAGCAGCTGGAGATGGCCAGCCTGTGATATTCAGATCCAATGTGTAAGTGTGAAGTTCTGTGCAAGTAGGTTTTAAATAGGTACGGCCTAAAAAAACCCATAATTTTCTTATTATTAAAATCATGTACTTTTTAAAGGAAAAATCTAAGAAGCACAGAAAGCAAACAGAAGAGAAGAATAAAGTATTCATATAGTCCTCCTCCAAAGATGCAACCAGTAACCTCTGCTTTATCATCTTCTGGATTCCTTCACTCTCTTAAAAATGGGGCCCTGCTCTAGTTGCTTTAATAACACTTCATAACTTTAAAAAACAGTAATTTGCTTCTTGTCATTATATTTTCTCCATATATACATATACACTCTTTTTTTTTAATTTCAAAATGCAGATTGCCTTGTTGTTTCATCTGGCCGCTTCCATATTCAGATGGAAATACTCCACAGGCATGAATAAGACCATAAAGATCACTTGGAATCTGTCCCTACCAAATCCTGTCACAGTCAGAGTTAATACTTTGGCATGTGCTCTTTCTGAATATTTTGTTCACTCTGGATTCCTAATTAGGGAAAAGGCAGTCAGGCTGGTGGGAGCAAGGGAAAGGAAAAAGAGAAAGCAGATAAGCAGCAAGTCTCCCTTTCTTCATGGTCCAGGACACACAGCCCTCCCGAGCAAGTAACTCTTGCCAGACACTGCAATCTTGGTGTTATCAATATTACACAAAGCCCTCTTCAGCCGACAGCATGAACACTGCCCTGTTATATCTCCAGCAAGCCTTTGTCTCCTTGCAGTCAGTTTCTCTCTGCTGCCTGTCATTGTCCCTCTGGCAATGTCTTTTCCTAATAGTTCCTCTGCCTTCCTTTACCTGCAACTGTCTTGGTAAATCTTTTACCCGCACACCACCGGCTGTCATTCCCCCACGACATTTAACACATGTTTCTCACACACAGATAATTTCTCTCCTCTTCTGCCTAGGACTGGGTTCATAAAATATGTAACATTTGATAATCTGCTTTTTAAATTTAATAATGCATTTTGAATATCTTTCCACTTATTAAACATTCTTGCACAGCATTATTTTAATGTCATTTATTACCTGGTATGGATGTATTCTCATTTATTTCACTGGTAGATATTTAGGTTTTTTAGCATGTTTTCTTTTTTCTTTTTTTTTTTTGAGACAAAGTCTCGCTCTGTCACCGAGGCTGGAGTGCAGTGGTACAGTCGTGGCACTCTGCAGCCTCGACCTCCTGGGCTCAAGTGATCCTTGGCTCCTGGGCTCAAGTGATCCTCCCACCTCAGGCTCCTAAAGTGCTGTTATTATAGTCATGAGCCACAGGACCCAACTGGTTTTTAGCATGTTTTCAATATGCTCACAACACTGTGATACATGTCTTTGCCACTGATCATTCTTGTGTGGCCGGGCGTGGTGGCTCATACCTGTAATCCCAGCACTTTGGTGGATCACCTAAGGTCAGCGGTTCAAGACCAGCCCAGCCAACATGGCAAAATCCCGTCTCTATTAAAAATACAAAATTTAGCCAGGTGTGGTAGCACCTGCTGTAATCCCAACTACTCAGGAGGCTGAGGCATGAGAATTGCTTGAACCTGGGAGGTGGAAGTTTCAGTGAGCCGAGATCGTGCCACTGCACTCCAGCCTGGAGGACAAAGTGAGACTCTGTTTCAAATATATAAATATATTTATTATTATTATTGTGCATAGCCATAATAGTATTTTCATGATATATTCATAGAAGTGAAGTTGCTGGATCAAAAAAAAAATACACAAGGTTGAGGCTCTAGATATGTCTTGCCAAATTGCCCTTCAGAATGGTGGCACCAGCCTGGACTCCTAGCAATGGGTTAGGAATGGGCCCATTTATCCGCACTCCCATCCACATGAAATGTTATGGTACAATCTGGTAAAATCCATTTAAAAATGCATTTCTTTTGTTTATTATTTTAATAACTCCATTTCTTTTGTACTCCCATCCACATGAAATGTTATGGTACAATCTGGTAAAATCCATTTAAAAATGCATTTCTTTTGTTTATTATTTTAATAACTCCATTTCTTTTGTTTATTATTTTAATAAATCTCTATTAGAAACCAGTTTGCACTTAATTTTTATTAGATTTTATTATTAATTAAATAACTAAATTTCTGGTTTCTTTTTTTCTGTCTTTTTAAGAAACATTCATGTATTGAAATCATTTAGAATTTCTTTTGGTGTCAGATATGAAGGGCTAAAACTCCATTTTTTCCAAGTTAATCAATTGCATCAGCAGTCTTTATTATATAATCTATTCTTTTGTTTGTTTGTTTTGAGATGGAATCTCGCTCTGTCATCCAGGCTGGAGTGCCATGGTGCAATCTTGGCTCACTGCAACCACTGCCTCCGGATTCAAGCAATTCTCCTTCCTCAGCCTTCCAAGTAGCTGGAATTGCAGGAACCCACCATCATGCCTGGCTAATTTTTGTATTTTTGTAGAGATGTGGTTTCACCATGTTGGCCAGGCTGGTCTTGAACCTCTGACTTCAGGTGATTGGCCTTGGCTCAGCCTCCCAAAGTGTTGGGATTACAGGTGTGAGCCACTGCACCTGACCTATATAATATATTCTTTCTCCATGTATGTGAATGCACATTTGTGATGTAATCCAAATGTTCAAATGGGAGTCTGTTCATGCATCACTTGAATTTTTGAAATCAGCAATTTAAAATTGATCAGTAAATATATAGGAGCTGATAATTCTATGAGGAGAGTGAAACTTTTGCCTTTGACAAAGGAAATATTTTCCTTCTGATTCTAAAAGAATAGGTGAGTTGCATTCCTCTATCTCTGCAATTTTTCCCTCTGCTAGCACTGAAGATGGGGAAATAGACATCCTGGTGAAACAGTCAGGAATCCAGAAGCCAGAACACAGCCAACCGATAATGAAGCTGTGGGATCACTTAAGCTCCCCTGCCCCAGAGAGACACGAGTGGTCAAAGTAGAAACTGAAGATCAGCCTCAGAGACTCCCAGACTGAGGAGTCAGCCTAATTTCCTGATAAGAAATTAAAGACTAGGGGCTGGGGGAGTGAGAAAAGTATTATTCTCAAACTTTTAGGAAAAAGACCAAAACAAAACAAAACAGTGAAAAGAATGATCAGTAAGTCAGTAACTTCATCGTGCCTGTGCTTGCAATGCCACTCTTTTAACTGTAGGAATTAGCCATTGTAATAAGTGAGTGGGAAAGGATCCTAATCGTGCTCTCTCATCCGAGCAGCCTGAGTGTTCACAGCCAGAGCAGCACACTATCTGGGGTGGTGAATTGTCATTTTAGGCAAATATTAGAGGAGAAAATAAATTACCTTGATTAATTATAAAACTAAAAATAGTAAGAGAAGGCCAGGTGCGGTGTCTGATGCCTGAACTTTGCAAGGCCAAGGTGGATGGATCGCCTGAGTTTGGGAGTTTGAGACCAGCCTGGCCAACATGGTGAAACCCCATCTCTACTCAAAATACACGATTAGCTGGGCGTGGTGGCAGGTGCCTGTAATCCCAGCTACTCTGTAGGCTGAGGTGGGAGAATCGCTTGAACCCAGGAGGCAGAGGTTGCAGTAAGCAGAGATCAAGCCACTGCACTCCAGCCTGGATGACAGAGTGAGACTTGATCTCAAAAAATTACAAAAAAAAAAAAAAAAAAAAAAAGAGATGTCATATCAAATAAGACGAAGAGCACAGTCACATGAGGTTTTTATGCAGCACCAAATAACCTGCTTGAGTGGGGAGAAAATGCCGACACTGTCAGGCTGTGAGCCACTCCGAGGCCCACTTCTCCTGCCCCTACCCTCCCTTCTGTTGTTGGTTTGCCCCCCCATTTTACTGCTCCCGGTGTGTGTTGAGGTTCGTAAGCTGCCTCAAATCCTTTTTGGGTATTAGGCAGTGGAAGAATAAATAAAAACATTGTTTCTTAGGAGCTTTGCAATGTATTATAAAATTGAACTTTAACAGACAATACAAATAAAAAGAGGAAAACTTTTGTTTTGATCTCTTTTTATTTAAATGAAATTAATCGCTTTTCCAGGGGAAAGTTTTTGTTTGAACACTCGTGCCCAGGGCTGGCCGTTGGGTGGGTGTCTCGCTGCAGCCTCCTCACACAGGCACAGGCACAGGCACAGGCACATAGCCACAGACATGAAGATGCTTTCCTGTGTTATGAAAAAGGATAGTTTAAGTACTTCTTTGCACCCTGCTTTTCCTCCTTAATAGTACACTCTGGCACTGTTACCAAGTTAATCTGTCTTGTTTTTTTTTTGAGATAGAGTCTCACTCTGTCGCCCAGGCTGGAGTGCAGTGATATGATCTCGGCTCACTGCAACCTCCGCCTCCCAGATTCAAGTGATTCTCCTGCCTCAGCCTCCTGAGTAGCTGAGACTACAGGCATGGACTACCATGCTCGACTAATTTTTGTGTTTTTAGTAGAGACAGGGTTTTGCCATGTTGGCCAGATTAGTCTCAAACTCCTGACCTCAAGTGATCTCCTGCCTTGGCCTCCCAAAGTGCTGAAATTGCAGGTGTGAGAAACCAGCCCTTTCTTTTTCCCTCCCCTCCCCTCCTCTCTTTTCTCTCTTTTTTTTTTATAACCTGCTGAGACTTCATTTCTCTTCTCTTCTTTTCCTCTCTCTCTTTCTCCTCCCTCCCTCTCTCTCTCACCCTTTCCCCTCCACCCTCCCTCCCTCTTTTTCTTTTCTTTTTCCCTCTTTCTTTCTTTTCCTTCTCTCTTCTTTCTTTTCTCCTTCCCTCCCTCCCTTTCCTTTTCTTTCTTTCTTTTCCCGGGCAGGGCAGGGGGCAGTGGGGACAGGATCTTGCTCTGTTGTCCAGGCTGGAGTGCAGTGGCTGGATTATGGCTTACTGTAACCTCAAACTTCTGGGCTAAATTGATCCTCCCTCCTCAACCTTCCAAGTAGCTGGGACTATAGGCATGCACCACCATGTCTGGCTAATTGTTTTCATTTTTTGGTAGAGACACGGTCTTGCTTTGTCGCCCAGGCTGGCAAATCATTCTTTTTTTTTTTTTTTTGAGATGGAGTCTTGCTCTGTTGCCCAGGCTGGAGTACAGCAGCGTGATCTCAGTTCACTGCAACCTCCGCCTACTGGGTTCAAGCAATTCTCCTGCCTCAGCCTCCCGAGTAGCTGGGATTACAGGCACCCACCATCACGCCAGCTAATTTTTGTGTTTTTAGTAGAGATGGGATTTCACCATCTTAGACAGGCTGGTCTTGAACTCCTCACCTCATGATCCGCCTACCTCGGCCTCCCAAAGTGCTGGGATTACAGGTGTGAGCCATTGTGCCTGGCCAAATCTTTCTTTTTAAGTCATTCTTTCGATGGCTACATGATATTTTTGGGTGTCGAGACAACTTACTGAATGATTCCCTATTGCTTAACTTGAGGTTGCTTCCCATTTTTATTTTGCCCAAACAATATTACTAGAATCACCTTCGTATATTTATTTTGATGCAGTGATGCTTCTACTTTCCTGGGGACCTATTCCCAGGAGTGCTGAGTGGCAGTGCCTGACTCATATTAAACGCTACTAGATGGTGCCCACCTGTTTTCCACAAAGCCATAGCGCTTATCACAGCGTCAGCAACACCTGCATGCCCTTGGCCACAGGCTTTCCAGCGGTGAGCAGCTACTGTTTTACATTTTCACTCACTCAGTGACATTTGTATTCGAATGACAGATTATTATTTTTCTGGAAAATGTATGCTTAACCATGCCAGGGTCATAACTCATGCTATGAAAAAGATTTTGGTGTAGAGGTCATGGCAGAAGAAATGAGAACATGTGAATCAACCTTCCTGTCTTAGATGCAGACACACACAAAGGTCTTAATTGAGCTTGGATATTAAAAGCAGTGTCAGGGAGAGGGTGGGGAGGTTTGAAGTTAACAGCAGTGTCTGACCAGGCTCAAACGTGGGACAGCTATCCATTGAAGAGCCCTGTATGTCACAATCACCAGGAATAATTTATATGACAAACGTTCCCCTGCACCCTCCCCACCAAATCGCCTGCCACACACAGAAGCACACACAGGCGTACTCTGAAATTAGGTAGAGTATTTCAGGCCAACAGTGTTACTCCCTCTCCCATTGATGAGCTCCTTTCTGTGCTGGGTGGGGCTGGCAAACTTCCCGATGGAGGAAGATGGAACTTGACAGAGTGAGCACTGGCTCCGGTCTGAGCCCCGTAAGCCTTTCTTCTCTCCTCCTTCACCGCCACACCACAAGACAGGACATCAGACATGGCTGTCTGAGTTTCTAGGGAGCTGGGCTTGAGCAGCGTCCGCAAAAGAACTTCAGCCAAAGCCTGCTTGTCTTGGGGAAGCCGCCCTACTTCCCTGTTCCCAAACCAGAGGCATCAGTGTGGCTGAAGGGTAGGTGCTTGGATAGAAGGGGGGATGACCCACACTCCATCTTCTGCCCTGCCCCAACTAAAGCCTGGCAATCTGAAGTCAGGCCCACCTTTTGTGCTGATCGTGTTTACTGTTGCCCTGCCCTCCCCATGTCTCCCAAACTTGGCTGGGGCTGAAGTGAGGGCGAAGGGGTGGGGGTCACGTCCTCCCTTTTGCCTGGCCTGATCCTGCCAGACAGCAAGCCTAGCCCAGCGGGCAGCTTCAGGCTCGCAGGATGCTGAAGGGGCGCTGGGGAGGGGTGTGTGGGGAAGGGGGGCCTCCACCCCACTGCCAACAACACCTCACATCTTCCCCTCGTAACTTTGCCCTCACCTAACCGCAGAGACCTCCACAAAATCTGTGAGAGGCTGTGAACTCCGCTCCCAGCCAAACATAACTTCTTGTGAGAAGGCAATCCATGTCCTTTGCTTGTGTCGGCATCACCCGGGTCTTTCTCTGGTCTGTCTGGGGCTGGCATGAGGTTGCAGCCAGTGAGGCACTGAGGCCACTCACTCTCAGAGCCCTGCAAGTGCCAGCTCTGGGTCTGTGTCCCCACCATGAGAATGAAACCCTGTGGGGTTAGGGACAGCTTCTGCACCAAATCATCAGTGCTTGAAAGACGTGCCTGATTGAGACCTGAGTTACAGATGCTCAGTGCCGCAGAGAAAAACTAGCACTGAGACAAAGGATCTTTCAGCAATGCAATTTTTACTTCCCGGGCTACAGGAAGGGTACCCTCACTAGCCATTGTGCCACGAGAGTACAATGAACAAAGGAAAACACACAAATTTATCCCTTATGCATTTGGGGTCCTCCTTACTGTTGTGTTTGATCTCTGCTGGCTGGAGCCAGACCTCACAATTTAAACTAAAACCCAATTGGCTAATAACTTAAAATTTTTCTAAACAGGTAAAAGCAACGGAGAGCTGGGCCATGCCTGTGAGCACGTCCAGCACAGGTATCTTGGTTAAAGTACAAGGACGTAGAATGTACTACGTGCCTGTAAGCACGGCATGTTTAACAGCTACATAGGATAGCGCTTAACAAAATTATTAGCACACTTATTCTTTAACGAGAAAGGAAACTTTAAAAAGGAACTTTTCTATTTCCCACAGTTCTCTAAGGGGCTTGTCCATCATATTTGGCAGAGTAAACATCCCGAGTGTTCCTCACGGCCTGGAGGAGCACAGAGAGATGGTGGGTGAGTGGAGGAGCCAGCAGGGGAGGTGCTGGGAGGGGCAGCGGAGAGGGAGGGCTGTGCTTCCAGCCTGTGGGGGCCTAAGGACCTCCTATCTGAGCCTTATTCTTTGTTCATTCATTCATTTCAGTTCGGGCCTCAGGCCTAGAAGTGACTTGTACAGGTGGTAGGAAAGAGCCAGAGGACCCCCATAAACATTGGCCCTGGGTGGTAGGCACGGAACTGAGACCTAGAGGCTGTAAGCAAGACTGCAAGCCCTGGGGGCCCAACTGTGTCTATCCTGGCCATGCCGCACCCCTAGTCCCAGCACAGGGTTGGCTGGGCACACAGAAGTTTCCCCAAATAGATATATTTGAACTGGCATCAAGAGACTTAAGGGATTGGGCACGGTGGCTCACACCTGTAATCCCAACACTTTGGGAGGCCAAGGTAGGAGGATTGCTTGAGCTCAGGAGTTTGAGACCAGCCTGGGCAACATAGCGAGACCTCATCTCTACTAAAAATAAAAAAAAATTAGCCGGGAGTGCTGGTGCACACCTGTAGTCCCAGCTACTCACTTCAGTCAGGGAGGTCAGTGCTGCAGTGAGCCATTATGGTGCCACTGCACACTAGCCTGGGCAACAGAGCAAAACACACACACACACACACACACACACACACACATACACGGGAGAGGAAAATTGAATGCAGAGTTGTAGGTATTAGTTCAGTCATAAATAGGGACAGGAGTGAAAATGGTCTACAATTAAAAATGCATGAAAAGGCCAGGCACTGTGGCCCATTCATGTAATCCCAACACTTTGGGAGGCCAAGGCGGATGGATTGCTTGAGCCAAGGAGTTCAAGACCAGCCTGGGCGACACAGGGAAACCCTATCTCTACCAGGAATATAAAAAATTAGCGAGGTGTGGTAGTGCATGCCCGTAGTCCCAGATACTCAGGAGGCTGAGGTGGGAGGATTGCTTGAGCCTGGGAGACAGAGGTTGCAGTGAGCCATGGGTGTGCCGCTGCACTCCAGCCTGGATGACAGAGCAAGACCCTGTCTCAAAAAAAAAAAAAAAAACCTGGCCAGGCCAGGTGGCTTATGCCTGTAATCCCAGTACTTTGGAAAGCCGAGGCGGCTGGATCACGAGGTCAGGACTTTGAGACCAGCCTGGCCAACACAGTGAAACCTTGCCTCTACTAAAAATACAAAAGATTAACTGGGCATGGTGGTGCAAGCCTGTATGTAATCCCAGCTACTTGGGAAGCTGAGGCAGGAGAATCACTTGAACCTGGGAGGCGGAGGTTGCAGGGAGCCAGCCTGGGTGACAGTGCAAGACTCCATTTAAAAAAAAAAATTACAAAAAGAAATGGACATGGTTTCCTTTTAAATTTAGAAGCCTAAGCAAAGCTCCTAAAAGGGTACTCGCAGATGAAAGGCAGTAAACTAACGGGAAAAACAGGATCTGGAGGGCCAACAGTACTGTGCAGGATGTAAGTGCCTTTTTCAGTGCTTCTGCTTTCAGCTTTACAGGAATCACACGTGTCATGCATATTTCTGTGAATCTCAAACCAACGCAGGGTTTCCTTCTGTTTTAGTTGATGCATTGAGTTATGTAGCTGGGAGGACTCCAGGAACCAGTGACTCACCGTCCCTGGAGTGTCAGTGACGCATTGAAGGAGGTTTCCCAAGAAGTGACAGAGGAAATATCCTTCACCCTCCACAACCTTGGAAGGCCTCTGAAGACGGTGCTCTTTCTGTCTTTCCCTTTGACTGGGTGGTAGATTCAGATCAGCTTTGCAGCCCACGTTGGGTCGGGGATCACTTTCTGAAAACAAGTTGCCCACTTCCTACAGACAGAGACACAAGCTTGGGGTGGGGGCGGAGGTGGGGATGAGTAAGGATGAAAGGGAGGCGGGTGGTGTAGGAGCCCCTTTCTTCCTTTGAACAGGCCTGGGTGGGCTCCACACCTGCAGGTGGCTTCCCACTGAGAGGAGTGCGGGGCAGGGGGGTGGTGGGGGGACACCAGTGCTGCTCCCAGACCCATTAAGGCCCACAGAAAAACACAGAAAGGGAACTATTATAGATATTCTCCTTCAGGGCGGAGAACCCAGGCTCACCTAAGGCTGCTGGAGCGAAGACCAACCCCTGCCGCTAGCCCAGCGCCATTCGAACTCCCAGACAAGTAAATGCAATTGCAAATGTAGCTCGCCCAAGGTCTACGGCTAGTGAAGACTCAGGCTGTGCTGTCTGGCCACCTCGGACCTGCCTCACTGTGATTTCCATGGTTCAGATTTTTTAAATTTATGAATAAATCTTTCATTTGTGGATATTTTTGTTGATTCCAATTTCTTACTATAACAATGGCCAGAGGTTCTTTTTTCCAAACTTTGAATTGCTTTTTCCCCCGACTACAAAAGTAATACATAATGTAAAAATTCACACAAGGAACAGTACAAAGCAGAAGTGGAAATTCCCCGAAGTAACTGCCATTAACAGCTAGGAGTAAATCCTTACAGACCTTTTCCTGTACATATACAAACAAATATACCCGGAGGCCTTGATTTACTATTAGAGAAAAAATATCAAATCTGCAGAACAATACTAGAAGATTTAATTTTCCATATCTCTGTTTTATGTATTATATTCTCAATATTTAAATTTTATGTTTTAAAAAATATAGGAAGAAAAAAGAACAGAAACTTTTTTTTTTTTTTAAATAGGGTCTTGCTCTGTTGCCCAGGCTGGAGTGCAGTGGCGCAATCACAGCTCTCTGCAGTCTCAAACTCCCAGGCTCAGGAGATCCTCCCACCTCATCCTCGCTAATAGCTGGGACTACAAGCAAACGTCATTGTGCCCAGAAAAATTTTAAAAATTTTTGTAGAGACAAGGTCTCGCTATCTGCCCAAGCTGCTCTCAAACTCCTGAGCTCAAGTGATCATTCTGTGTTGGCTTCCCAAAGAGCTGGGATTACAGGTGTGAGCTGTACTCCCACGTGTTGGCTGAAGAAACTTCCAAATACCAATCTTACACATTTCTA
Organism: Alouatta palliata; assembly: GCA_004027835.1. NCBI lineage: Eukaryota > Metazoa > Chordata > Mammalia > Primates > Atelidae > Alouatta > Alouatta palliata. Next base: position 277,045 of record PVKV010000461.1, read on the forward strand.
CAATTTTCTGTACTTGGATTTTAAAAATCTCTTTGTTGAAGTATACAACTATATCCATAGCTATAAAGTCAGTCTATCCGAGTGTACAACTTGATGACTTTTACTAATGAAACACACTCATGTAAGTAACTCCCAGATTGAGAGGCAGAAACACTGACCTTCAAACTTCGTGCTCCCTCCCAATGAGCACCACTGGACCAAGGGTAACTGTATCTTGACTTCTAACAACATATATTTGTTTTGCTTGTTTTCTTCTGTGCTTGAATTTTAACAGTGACCACGTATTGCACCATGTATTGTACTGAGAATAATCTATACAGACATTTAAAAAATATATGCATGTCATAACTATCATTTGCTATCAGCACATATGGATCTAGTTTATCCCTTAGCAGCTGTCTAAACCCTCTTATTAGACTGTATCTGAATTTATCTGACCAGTCCCTTTTAATGGACTTTAGGATTAATTCCTGTTTTTAGCTAGTAAGCAGCACTAGAAGGAACAATCCGATGCGTATTTCTTCGTGCGTGCCACTTTTTGATGTGTTTCTTTCAGATAAATGCCAACGAGTGGAATTGCTAGTCAAAAGATGGCTGAATGGGGTTTTGGGGGTATATTTCTACATAACGACCCTATAGAAGGTGGTAGCAGGTTTGTTCCTTCTTCAAAACAAAAGTCAGGTGCTGGGTGCAGACCTTCTCACCGCAGCCCCCACCATTGGCAGCCCAACCTGCTCTAGCTCCTTGGGCGGCCGGAGCTGAGCCCGCCTCGGCAGGTGGCTGCTGCACAGAAAACAGACTGGAGGAGCGCAAACCACCCCTGCCCAGAGCCCAGCCCCATGAGAACTTGCAAACAAGTGCATGCAATTGCAAAGACAGCAGCAGGGAGATAGTCAAATATCAAAGCCTGCAGTGGGACAAGGGGCCTTGCGGCCTGTTCTTACTTCCGCTGAGCACTGGATGTGAGCCTTCAAGGAGGGCAGACCGTGTGCACTGCAGGCCTTAGTCTCTTATTTATGTGTGATGGCCCAGGTAAGGAGCCCATCTGAAACATGAACCCTAGAGGACTCTGGTCCAGCTGACCCCAACCCTTTCCCCTCAGCCTTGGAAGGCAGCCTGTCCTTTGTCCTCAGAGCAGATGGCAGAGCGAGGCAGGAGAATAGGGTCTGGAGGAGGGAATCTAAAGCCAATTCATGCTGAATCAAGGAGAAACACCAATGTCTGGGGGCAGGGAATCTGAGGTCAATTTGTGTTGACTTCCCAAAGCTGGATCAAAAGGAAAATACCTGGGTCTGGGGGCAGGGCATCTAAGGCCAATTAATGCAAATGTCCTAAAGCCAAACCAAAAGGAAAACCCTGTCTCCCCACACTGAATAACCAAGGATCAAAGTCTACTCTCCCTACAACCTTCCCCCTTCTACCACATCTCAGATGGAAGGGAGACTGCCCTGGATTGACCACAGGCCAAGCACGGGGCTATCCCTTCAACCGCATAGGGCATCAATTCAACCTTTAATTAGCCATGGACCAAATCCTTCATCCAGATAAGGGGTAGCCGACAGGGGCCTCGAAAAGGGTACTTTAAACCCAGAAAACTTTGCAATTGGGCCTTCGGGCTGCCTGCTAGGGCCCACTCCCACCCTGTGGGTGCTTTCTTGCTTTAATTCCTGCTTTTATTCTTTCATTGCTTTGTGCGTTTTGTCCAGTTCTTTGTTCAAAACGCCAAGGACCTGGACAACTTACACTCCAGGCCCTCCTTCTGGGAACACTGCATCTATGCCTTTCTGACTCCACCCACCATACCTCGTTCTGCTGCGACTGTACCCCAGATGCCAGAAGATAGCCACACTGCCACCTCCCCAAAGTTGTCTTTCCTGCCCTGTTTTTTGTAACATTTCTTACATTCTGTGGCTGTCACAGGTTTCTGAACATGCCCTTCTTTGAGCGGGTCGGGTAAAGCAGGTGGGGCTGGATTCTCCTTGGACCTGGATGTTGTGCTTCTGTTAAAGCAGTGTTTTATGGCGCAACAGCTCCTATGCTGCTAAAGCTCAGGTAGGGGGTGGCTAAGATGGGTCCCAGACACTTCGTCAAACCCAGGCGCGAGGTCCTGCTCTCCACTCTCCACTCCTGCTCAGCACTGTCTTCTTGCATTTTCCTTCTCCAACTGTCAAGGCTAAGAATCAATAAGAAAATGAATGTGACAGAACCCCTGATGCCTCCTACCTTCTCTTTGGTGCCTGACTTGAGGCCAGGGATGCCTGGGGTTCAACCTGCGGTAGAAATGAACAAGAGCTAGTTCAGCTTGGGAGCCAGGAGATAGGCCCGAGGCACAGGCAGCCTGGCTCTGGGTGCCCTGGGCGCTTCCTAGCCTCTCTAGGACTCTCTACACCTACAACATTGGGGAAATGAGGATCTCGGGTGCAAAAGAGAATGTACAAATTTTATCCTTGTGGTTTCTGTTCCACTGAGCATTGATGTCTTTGCTGTAGATGGGCTTTTGCATGTTTATGTCACAGGAGCCGTTTGTATCTTTAACCTGGGACTTTATTTGTACAACCAAGTCATTTGTATTAAAAGAGCAGAAAGTGAATAAAGAACGAAGCCATGGGAGAGTAGAAGCGGAAGCTGAGATACTTACTAGTGGATGATGAAGTGAACTTCTGTCTTCAAACCCTCATGTTCCCAGCCCCAAAGGTAGCCCTCTGAGACTGACACGCTTTTGGGAACTGGACAGCTCCTCTCTAGAAGCCTCATTCCCAATCTGGGCCTGGCCTCTCTGTAAGAAGGTTAGCCCCAGCCTGGGAAGACCAATGGGGAGCCAACCCAGCATCATCCCATTAAAGACCCAGGACCCAATGTCACTGCCCTATCAGGGCAAAGCAACTTGCAAAGATGCGGGCTAAACGGCCACCACGAAAGGTCTCAGCCCAGGGAAAGTCCAGGAGCCAGAAGCGGCGGCATGGGTGGCATTTCCTCCTGGGTCCTCCAGCACACTCTGTGAAGTGCCCTGGGGGCAACAAAGCCTTCTCCCTAGCATTCCCGATGACTCACAAACAAGTTGCTCCCATGCATATCACACACAGAAAGGACTTGCAGTAGTGAAAAGCAGTCAGCTTCAACAGCCAGTGAACTCTCCAGGGTCGAATGTGTCCCTTCTCTCATTTTTCCACATCATGCTCGTTACTGACCAATGTCTTTTTGTAGCAGGACACCAGAACCGTATTCTCTTCTCATTTGTAAAACCTGAAAACAACAGCAAGTTGTGAAACCACTTATTTTCAGACAAATGATATTGAATTTCCTGTAACAGAGACAAATGGCAGATGAAAATGCAGAGTTCTACTCCAAGTGGACGGGGGCGGGGGGTTTGTTAGTATGTTTTTTGTTAATATGTTTCTAGGGCCCATCGTAGTCATTAGAAAGATTAAGGCTAAAAAACAAAACAAAACCAAATTGCAGCTCAAAGAACTGTAGCTTTGAATTGTGTTACTTCCTGTAGTACCTCTATGATAAGCTGAAAGAGTCACAAATTTACATCAAGGGGCCAGAAGAAATTAGCTTGTGGATGGGATGACTTTCTAAGGACAGTTAGAGGCTGCTGGGTAACATCTACCTCAAATCGCAACTCTGATCTGTGAGCACCAGGGGCTATTTCCTCCAGCCTGGATCATGGTAGCAAACCAGAGGTGGTTTTCAAACTTTTTTAAAGCCACAAACTCTTTTGTTCAAATGACATGTTACAGGTAAGTGTAAGCCCAGACAATAGATGAGAGTACAGCTGTTTGAAATGAAGAGAGTCGGGGGGTTCAAGATCCCCCCATGACCACCCAGAGCCCCTTCCCTGCCTCAAGTTGATCCTGGGCTTGCAAAAGCATGAGGTCCTGCATCCAGCACCCCCCGAAAACTGGCGTCAGATCACTGGGGAGCAAGTTAAAATGAAGGGGTGGGGACAGACCACAGTTAGTACCCAGGAAGGGACTTTTTCTCCATGGAGGGACTTTTTCTCCATGAAAAGTCACCTTGGGAGAGATTTTGAATGGAACTTTTTTTTTGAGATGGAGTCTCGTTCTGTCACCCAGGCTGGAGCGCAGTGGTGCAATCTTGGTTCATTGCAACCTCCACCTCCCTGGTTCAAGCGATTATCCTGTCTCAGCCTCCTGAGTCACTGGAATTATAGGCGCCCGCCACCACGAAGGGTTAATTTTTTTTGTATTTTTAGTAGAGATGGGGTTTTACCACCTTGGGCAGGCTGGTCTGGTCTCGGACTCCTGGTCTCAGACAATACACCCACCTCAGCCTCCCAAGGTGCTAGGATTACAGGCATGAGCTACCACACCCAGCCTTGAATGGAATTTTCTAGAGGTCTGGCCTGAGACAGCTACACTCAAGTTATTATCTCTTGGGTAGGGAGCAGCTTCTAAATCCAACACGCGAGGTGAAAATTGCACACAACCAAAATATCAGTGAAAATTGCTCATAAAATCGAGCAGGCATGATTAAGCAACTGTCAGTAAGTATAAATATGATGTGTACAACAATGAAGAGCATATAGTAATGTGAATTATATGGCTATTGCAATTTTAGAGTATTTAAAAATACATTTTGTTTGTCTGTTGTTGCACTTGCAGAGTTGAATTTACTGAAGTGACTTGAGCTTGTGCTCCAACTCCAGGGGTCCGGGGCCACATGGTCTAAGGGTAATACCCCAGAGAGTCCTCACACTGACTATACAATTGGCCCTGTTAGCTCATTTTACAGATGAAAAATCCGAGGCTTGGAGGGGGGAAGTGACTTGCTGACTGATTGGCAGATGGGATTCAAACCCAGCTCTGTCTCCCCCTAAAGCTGGAGCTCTTGAGCACGAGGCCCTGTTGCCCTCTTCAATTTAGAGGTGTGCACTTTTGCTCCCCCAAACATTTCTGTATAGAGGGGGTTGTTCTGAGGATCAAATGTAATTAATTGGATACACAGATATGAAACAGTCTCTGTCTTGAGGAACAAAAATGTAACGCAGGAATGCTGCCCCCACCAAGGATGGCTTCCAACAGCCTCATGAAAGACCCAGGACCCAATGTCACTGCCCTACCAGGGCAAAGCAACTTGCAAAGATGGTGGCTAAACGGCCACCACTAAAGGTCCCAGCCCAGCCCAGTGAAAGTACAGAAGCTTTCTCAGCTCAGTGGGCCCCAAGAGTGCTATGTGACTCTGCCAACTCCTGGGACCCAGGTGGGGTCGAGGACAGCAAATGGGACAAAGGCAGCTCCTAGGGAAGAGAGCAATGGCTGGTGGAAAAGGCTGATCTTCTAATCCGATTCCAGTAGTCCCTCCACTGATCTGCAAAATGGGGATGATAACCCCTTATCTCACACAGGACCAAGGGGATGAAATAATAGGTGCATGCAAAGCCTGATTGCTCTCCTCAGGAGAGCTAAGAATGTTCTTGAAATACATTTAAGTGATTGCTCAGGTTTTTGTTTGTTTGTTTGTTTATTTAGGTTATCTCTTAGGTGCCTGAACTCTATCACCCCATCTATTTATACAGTCTGATTTTTTTTTTTTTTAGATGGGGTCTCCCTCTGTTGCCCAGGCTGGAGTACAGTGGTATCATCATAGCTCACTGCAGCCTTGAATTCCTGGGCTCAAGTGATCCTCCTGCTTCAGCCTCCCAGCTGGGACTACTGGTGTGTACCACCATGCCAGGCTGAGTCTATGATCTTCAGAAGGCGAGTTCTAACTTTGGCTCCTTGCTGCAGTTGTAGGCTGCGAGCTGCAGCAGGGGCTGAGGAACCCAGGGCCACACCCAGGTCACATACTTACTGTTTCATGAAACGAAGCCGGGCTCTCCTCTGCCGGCCTGGAAGAGGAAAATAAGGGTGCCAGTCAGTGTGGGCTGTGGGTCACTGCGCTGAGTCCCGGAGGCCAAGGAAGATGGTCACAGGGGCAGCTGACACCTCAGGCTACCTCCCTGGTCCCAGACCCTGGCCCAAACACTTTACACATTTTAATCCTCTTAATGCTCACTGAAAACCTGAGTTGGATACTACTTTTAAGATCTCCATTTTATATATGGGGAAACTGAGACACAGGGTGAGGGAGTTACTGGGTAACATGTCCAAAATCATGCAACTAGTAAGTGGGAAAGCCAGAATTCAAACTCAGTTAATCAGCTGCAGAGTCTGTGTCCTTCAACACACCTGCTTGCCCTTCACAGCAGGTCAGTCGTACAAGGTCCCACAGACAGCAGTCTCAGGCTAGGGCAACTGCATTCAGAGGGTGAGCAAGATTTCCCACTGGGAGGTAGGAAGAAAACAGAAGCACATCTATTTATAGTTGTATCTCAGCCTTTATTACTTTTGATTTTTATTTATTTTTTAGGAATGGGGTCTTACTATGTTGTCTAGGCTAGACTTGAACTCCTGGGCGCTGTGATCCTCCCTCCTCAGCCTCTCTAGTACAGGCACATGCCACTACGCCCAGCTTACTTTTTATTTCTGAAGCACATTTAATAACATACAGAAAATATTAAATAAGTAAATACAGCCAACTGCTGCATTTACTTTATAATATTCAAATAGCTATATTCACTTATTTAATATTTTATATATGTTATTACATGTGCTTTAAATTATTTTACCAGTGAGGTCCTTCCTTGATCAAAAGAGTTTGCAGGCCAGGCACAGTGGCTCATGCCTGTAATCCCAGCACTTTGGGAGGCCGAGGTGGGTGGATCATGAGGTCAGGAGTTTGAGACCAGCCTGGTCAACACAGTGAAACCCTGTCTCTAATAAAAATACACAAAATTAGCTGGGTGTGGTGGTGGGCACCTGTAATCCCAGCTACTTGGCAGGCTGAGGCAGGAGAATTGCTTAAACCCGGGAGGCAGAGGTTGCAGTGAGCTGAGATCGCGCCACCGCACTTCAGCCTAGGTGACAGAGCAAAACTCTGTCTCAAAAAAAAAAAAAAGAAAAAAAGAGTTTACAAACCACTGAAATTTATGGGGTTCTAAGAATGGGGTACATGAACCCCTTTGTGGGGAACAATTTTAGGCAAAAGTATGTACCTGGGTACATTTCTGTGGGAAGAGGTCCATAATTTTCTTTTTTTCTTTTCTTTTTTTGAGACAGAGTTTCACTCTTGTTGACCAGGATGGAGTTCAATGGCAGGCTCTGGGCTCACCGCAACCCCCCCATCCCGGGTTCAAGTGATTCTCCTGCCTCAGCCTCCCGAATAACTGGGATTACAGGCATGCTCCACCATGACCAGCTAATTTTGCATTTTTAGTAGAGATGGATTTCTCCATGTTGGTCAGGCTGGTCTCAAACTCCCGATCTCAGGTGATCTGCCTGCCTCAGCCTTCCAAAGTGTTGTGATTACAGGCGGGAGCCACCGTGCCCGGCAAAGGTCCGTAATTTTCATTGTATGTTCAGAGGGATCTGTGACCTATAAAAGTAAAGAGCTACTGATCTAGTTCATGCCCCTGCTGTCCCGCCAGCCCATTTTATAGAAGTTTAGAGAGTGGAAGGGGCTTGCTAGAGGTGGCGCAGGTGAGCGGAAGAACCAGGGCAGAATCTGGGCTCTAGGCTCTCGGGCAGCCATGCGGAGCTCCCCTCCGGCTTCCTGTCTTTCTTATGAACCCAGTGCTGTGCAGAGCCTGGGGTGGGGGCCATAGAAGGAGACAGTCCCATCTCTGGGGTGGCTGGGAGCAGCAGTCATTTCTGAGTTTCCTACAGCCTCATCAATATTGATGGTGGGGAGAGGATTTCTAGCTTCTAGGAACACAACACAAACCCCAGAGGCAATCTCTTCCGGGTATTGGAGTTTGGTCTCAACTGCTCACCTGAGTTCCCACTTACTGACACATGCCATGCGCCAGGCACTTGGGGCAGGAATTTACAAACAGCGACTTTGGGAGGTAGGTAATGTCCTGCCCCCATGTGAGGCAGCTGAGGCTCAGAGAGACCAAGGCGTTGGATCAGGAAACAGCCATGTTGCATTCAAACCTAGGTTTGTCTGACTCCAAGAACAGGGTGGTCTTTGGTTTTGGCTGTGTAGCCCCAGGCCAAGAACTACCTTGGGAAATACCATCAGTTCTCTGGGGCAAATTCCCACCAGGCTGCCACCTGCTCTGCTTCCCTAGAGAAGAAAATATCCCAAGGACACTTCAAACAGCAAATAGGGACATCCCAACAACCCGAGAGGAGACAACTCACTGTACAGGTGGATGGCCACTCCCAGGGACACCAGCAGAACCAGGACGCCAACCACCAGCAGGCTGAGGGTGATCGGGCTACAAAGTGGGCCTGGAAAAAACACGTGACATGTGTTCAACACTGAACATTTTTCTGCATGAGACACGCAGAAAAATACAAGGAGGGAAAAATCAACTGGAAGCCCCATCTCCCAGAGAATACCACCGTTTGCATTTTGATATAATGTATTTTTCCTCAAGTCTTTTTTTTTTTCTCTTTTTTTGAGACAGAGTCTCACTCTGTCACCCAGACTGGAGTGCAGTGGAGTGTTCTTGGCTCGCTGCAACCTCTGTCTCCCTGGGTTCAAGCGATTCTTGTCCTTAGCCTCCCGGGTAGCTGGGATTACAGGCGTGTGCCACCATGCCCAGATAATTTTTGTATTTTTGGTAGAGTCAGGGTTTTACCACGTTGGCCAGGCTGGTCTCAAACTCCTGGCCTCAAGTGATCTGCCTGCCTCAGCCTCACAATGTGCTGGGATTACAGGCATGAGCCACCATGCACGGGTCTAGTCTTTGTATGCACTTTAAACATCTTTGAGATCATTTTACATATAAAACGTCATGTCCCACCTCCAAATTTTTAAGAAGTAGACAATTTTCATGCTTGGTAATGAGACTTTTACTATTTATTTTAAGAACTTTTAATTTCACAAGAAATAGCTGAATATATTTTCATTCTAAGAGATTTAAATATAGGATTAGAGTGCTTGCTGACATCTTTGCTCCTTCACAGAATTAATCACCATTGATAATTTAGCAACTTTCTCTTTGCATGCCTATGTAATTTTTATAGATTATATTATAGTTTTTTTGTTTTTTTTTGTTTTTTTTTCAGATAGAGTCACTCTGTTGCCCAGGCTGGAATGCAGTGGCGTGATCTTGGCTCGCTGCAACCTCCACCTCCTGGGTTCAAGCAATTCTCCTGCCTCAGTCTCCTGAGTATCTGGGATTACAGGTGCCCACCATCATGGCTGGTTAATTTTTGTATTTTTAGGAGAGACGGGCTTTCACCATGTTGGCCAGGATGGCCTTGATCTCTTGACCTTGTGATCAGCTTGCTTCGGCCTCCCACAGTGTTGGGATTACAGGCGTGAGCCACTACACCTGGCCTTAGATACATATAGTTTTAAAAAACATATATAGCGGGTTATACTATACAAATTGTTCTTTCGTACCTTCACTTTTTCAACATGCCTTTATTCCTTCACTTAATCATTATGTTCTTTTTTCAGCAGAGTAACATCTGACAGTATGAATGTGCCGTGAGTTACTGTCAACAGTGGGCATTTTGATTGTTTCCTGTGTTTTACTTTTACAAATAACTCTGCAGAAAACGTCCTGTGTATTTCCTTACAAAGGTGAATTCCTGAGGCAAATACTGAGAACAGGAACTACTAAAACCATAGACTTTGTCCACTTAAGTTGTGACAGATTCTGTCAAATGCTTTCCAAAAAGGCAGCACTGATTTCCACCCCCACCTGCCAATAGTGCACCCTGCTGACGCTTGATACCGTGGAAGTGTTTTAGTTTTTGCCAGTCAATCGGGGGAAAATGCTATTTCACTTAAATTCCCTAATTACTTATGAGCTTTGGCTTATTTTTATATATTGGCCACTTGTGTGATTTTTCTTCTACGAGTTGACTACTGTTCCTTTGTCCATTTAGTGTGCTATTTAAACAGCAGACTTCACACTATCAATGCCCACATTCTTCTCTGACACCCTTTAGGCCCCTGTGACTGGTCCCTTGAGTAGCTGAGGGGCAGAGCCAGGGCCCACGGGTGAAAGGGCAAGGCTACAGATTTGGGCTTGAGGATCAGAAAATCGAAAAGCATTGTGGATGTCAAGGAATGGAGAGAAATTTTACTGAACACATATGTGCTAAGTACATACTAAACGCAAACTCCCATCTTGTGAGGAAGAAAGGTATTGCCATTTTATTTATTTATTTATTTGAGGTGGAGTTTTGCTCTTGTTGCCCAGGCTGGAGTGCAATGGCAAGATCTGGGCTCACCGCAACCTCCACCTCCTGGGTTCAAGTGATTCTCCTGCCTCAGCCTCCCTAGTAGCTAGGATTACAGGCGCCTGCCACCACACCTGGCTAATTTTTGTGTTTTTAGTAGAGACAGGGTTTCCCCATGTTGGCCAGGCTGGTCTCGAACTCCTGACCTTACGTTAATCTGCCTGCTTCGGCCTCCCGAAGTACTGGGATTACAGGCACGAGCCACCATGCCGAGCTTGCCATTATTTTTATCTCTCTTTCATAGTTCAAAAAAAAAAAAAAAACCACACAAGATTCAAAGATTAAATTATATGCCCAAGGTCACCCAGCTACTAAAAGGCAGGACTAGGGTACAGACACAGATCCTCTGAGTTCCAAGCCCCTGAAGGTCCCACCTCAGCTACATGAGGGCATGAGTGGTATGGAAGGGAAGGGAGCGGGCTGCTACATGGGAAGGAGCCCACTGTCACTGGAGGGGAAAAAGCCAAGGCTGGATGGCTGGGGTGTGGAGAAGATTCACACACTGGGTGGGAGGCTGGATGAGGGGCCCTTCTGAGATGCTGAGGGCATCTGCTGGGCTCAATCTCACCTCCTATTTGTTCTCCCAACCTGAATGAACCTCAAAACATGGTGCTACGTGAAAGAAGCCAAGCATAAAAGACTCCATGGTGCACGATTCCACTTCTGTGAAATGTCCCAAAGAGGCCAGTCTGCAGAGGCGGAAGATAGATTAGTGGCTGCACAGGGAATCTTACTGGGGTGATGGAAACCTTCTAAAACTAGATTACGGTACTGACTGCACAACTCAGTAAATTTACCCAAAATCATTAAGTTTGTATGCTTGAAATGGGTGAACTTTGTGGCATGCACATTATATCTCAACTAAATTTTTAAAAACTGTAATGGAGGTGGGTGCAGGTTGCAGAGAGGTACAGGGCAGCAGGGCTCCCTCCTGAGGAGAGGTCATGGTTAAGAACACTGTGGAGGCCAGCGATGTAGCTACAGGTCTCCTCTGAAGCACTGTCTCCCAACCAAAATGTGACTCTCCAGGAAAAGCGGCCGCCACAAATAACGTGCTTGGGTAAGGGACTGTTGGCCAGAGCCACACCAGCGGCACTCCCAGCCCAGCCTTCCTTATCGTGCTCACGCCATTCAGCTCCTGAACTCTGGATCACAGCAACCTGCTCCAGAGTCAGTGGTTTAGAAATTGTCCCCCAGCACTTAAGGGTGTTGTCTCGGGAACAGCCCTAAGCCTCAGGGGTAGCCCCTTCTCAGGGGCCCATCATTCATGATAACAGGCTCTGAGGTCTGTGTGGATGCCCCATAAACTCTGATTGCCTGCTGTATATTAATCCTGCATCCCCTTTAGTTGGGTAAGCATCCTCATTTTACAGATAAGGAAACGGAGGTTTAGAGAGGCTGAATCACCTATTCAGTGTCTCATGGGACAGGCAGTGGTAGACAGAGATTCAGACCTAGGCCTGACTGACTTGCCACTAGGCTACACTGACCCAGGGCTGGTCTCCTCAGAGCAACCTCCACTGCTTGCCTTACACCCATTCCCAGCCCCACACCACTTGGCCACCTTCACACACATCTGGGTTATTCTTAATAAGCTGTTAATGTTTGGTTTTCATTTTGCCCTGGGATTTTACTGAAAGTTGGTATAAGAAATGATGCAAGAGGCCGGGCGCAGTGGCTCATGCCTGTAATCCTAGCACTTTGGGACGCTGAGGTGAGTGGATCACAAGGTCAGGAGATCGAGACCATCCTGGCTGAGGTCAGGAGTTCAAGGTCAGCCTAGCTAACGTGGTGAAACCCCATTTCCACTAAAAATACAAAAATTAGCGGGGTATGGTGGCGGGCACCTATAATCCCAGCTACTCGGGAGGCTGAGGCAATAAAATCACTTGAACCTGGGAGGTGAAGGTTGCAGTGAGCCAAGATAATGCCAAAGCAACAGAGAGAGACTCTGTCTCAAAAAAAAAAAAAAAAAAGAAAAGAAAAGAAAGAAATGATTCAAGAAATCTGCAGACCTTTGTTTTCCCCATTATTTATAAAAGTACAACTGAGTTTGCCGTCAGTCAGCCGTCCTTACATGAAGATGAACAGAGCGGATTGATCCTCGAGTTTAGCACTAGGATGAAGGTTTCTTCGTGTGGTGCCAGGTTGTTTCTATCAGCAGGGTTGGGGTGCCATACAACTTGGGGTCTTCCCTTTGTTTAAACTGACGTTGCTGGGATCTCCACAGCTGCAGCACACAGCCAGTTTTTGCTCCCTCATCTCATTGGCCCTATTGTATTTGCATTTTATATCCTTTTTATTGTAGTCTGCCTGATATCCTTTAGGTGAAGGAGTTAGGGCATGGGACTTTATAAAACAAGGTCACTCTTAAGCTTCGTAAGACTTTACCCTTCTGTGCGCTGGTTCTGATTTTCTTTTACTGTGACCTCATGTGGCAGCAGCTTCCCACCCAGGTGTCCCAGTTCCTATTCGGTACCCTCCTCAATGCTTTCTGGTAGTTAAAATATTTAAGGCAAAGCAAACCGAGCACGCGAGGCAGTGTGGAGCTGCTTGTGGTTTGTTCTCTGGGTCGCAGCAGATGGTACTTTCTGTTTGTCACCAGTGACTTCTGCTGTGCTGAGATCAGTATTTTTCCAGAAACACATTTGGGCTGATGGGTTTAAGGAAAGAAAGTGTGTGTGTTGGGGGAGGGCATGTGTGTCCGTGTGTGTGTGTGTCTGCGTGTGTGTGTGTATCTGTGTGTGTGTGTCTGCGTGTGTGTGTGTGTGTCTGTGTGTGTGTGTCTGCGTGTGTGTGTCTGTGTGTGTGTGTGTGCGTGCACTCCAGGCGAGGTGTCTGGCATAGCATAGAGAAGCAAATGCGCACCCCCCACTGCTAAATTTGACTGGCTTAAAAATAAATAAATAAATAAATTTTTAAAAAAGAGAAGCAAATGTATTCATTTGCAAACAAACATGTCTTCATTAACAAGCACATACTGTGTACTAGGTCCTCTGTTAGGTAGTAAAACTGGAAACTTTTTTTTTTT
>PVKV010000462.1:0-14989 GCA_004027835.1 Alouatta palliata
TGGATATTGGCCTGAAGTTTTCTTTTCTTGTTGAGTCTCTGCTGGGTTTTGGTATCAGGATGATGTTGGTCTCATAAAATGATTTGGGAAGGATTCCCTCTTTTTGGATTGTTTGGAATAGTTTCAGAAGGAATGGTACCAGCTCCTCTTTGTATGTCTGGTAGAATTCAGCTGTGAACCCATCTGGACCTGGGCTTTTCTTGGGTGGTAGGCTCTTAATTGCTGCTTCAACTTTAGTCCTTGTTATTGGTCTATTCAGGGTTTTGACTTCTTCCTGGTTTAGGCTTAGGAGGATGCAAGTGTCCAGGAATTTATCCATTTCTTCCAGGTTTACTAGTTTGTATGCGTAGAGCTGTTTGTAATAATCTCTGATGATGGTTTGAATTTCTGTGGAATCTGTGGTGATATCCCCTTTATCGTTTTTTATTGCATCTATTTGATTATTCTCTCTTTTCTTTTTTATTAATCTGGCTAGTGGTCTATTTTCTTTATCTTTTCGATAAACCAGCTCCTGGATTTATTGATTTTTTTGAAGAGTTTTTTGTGTCTCTATCTCCTTCAGTTCTGCTCTGATCTTTGTTATTTCTTGTCTTCTTCTTGGTTTTGAGTTTTTTTGATCTTGCTCCTCTAGCTCTTTCAATTTTGATGATAGGGTGTCAATTTTAGATCTCTCCTTGCTTCTCATGTGGGCATTTATTGCTATATATTTTCCTCTAGAGACTGCTTTAAATGTGTCCCAGAGATTCTGCTACATTGTATCTTCATTCTCGTTGGCTTCGAAGAACATCTTTATTTCTGCCTTCATTTCCTTGTTTATCCAGTCAACATTCAAGAGCCAGTTGTTCAGTTTCCATGAAGCTGGGCGGTTCTGAGTTAGTTTCTGAACTTGATTGCACTGTGGTCTGAGAGACTGTTGTGATTTCCGTTCTTTTGCATTTGCTGAGGAGTGATTTACTTCCAATTATGTGGTCATTTTTAGAGTAGGTGTGATGTGGTGCTGAGAAGAATGTATATTCTGTGGATTTGGGGTGGAGAGTTCTGTAAATATCTTTTAGGTTTGCTTGGTCCAGATCTGAGTTCAAGTCCTGGATATCCTTGTGAATTTTCTGTCTCATTGATCTGTCTAATATTGACAATGGGGTGTTGAAGTCTCCCACTATTATTGTGTGGGAGTCTAAATCTCTTTGTAAGTCATTAAGAACTTGCCTTATGTATCTGGATGCTCCTGTATTGGGTGCATATATATTTAGGATCGTTAGCTCTTCTTGTTGCATTGATCCTTTTACCATTATGTAGTGTCCTTCTTTGTCTCTTTTGATCTTTGTTGGTTTAAAGTCTATTTTATCAGAGACGAGAATTGCAACTCCTGCTTTTTTTTTTTGCTCTCCATTTGCTTCGTAAATCTTCCTCCTTCCCTTTATTTTGAGCCTTTGTGTATCCTTGCATATGAGATGGGTTTCCTGGATACAGCACACCGATGGGTTTTGGCTTTTTATCCAATTTGCTAGTCTGTGTCTTTTGACTGGGGCATTTAGCCCATTTACATTTAGGGTTAATATTGTTATGTGTGAATTTGATCCTGCCATTTTGATGCTAGCTGGCTGTTTTTCCGGTTAGTTGATGCAGTTTCTTCATTGTGTTGCTGTTCTTTGCCATTTGGTATGTTTTTGGAGTGGCTGGTACTGGTTGTTCATTTCTATGCTTAGTGCCTCTTTCAGGAGCTCTTGTAAAGCAGGCCTGGTGGTAATGAAATCTCTGAGTACTTGCTTGTTCGCAAAGGGTTTTATTTTTCCTTCACTTATGAAGCTTAGTTTGGTTGGATATGAAATTCTGGGTTGAAAGTTCTTTTCTTTAAGGACGTTGAATATTGGCCCCCACTCTTTTCTGGCTTGTAGGTTATCTGTTGAGAGATCTGCTGTGAGTCTGATGGGCTTCCCTTTGTGGGTAACCCAACCTTTCTCTCTGGCTGCCCTTACCATTTTCTCCTTCATTTCAACTCTGGTGAATCTGATGATTATGTGCCTTGGGGTTGCTCTTCTTGAGGAATATCTTTGTGGTGTTCTCTGTATTTCCTGGACTTGAATATTGGCCTGCCTTGCTGGGTTGGGGAAGTTTTCCTGGATAATATCCTGAAGAGTATTTTCCAGCTTGGATTCATTCTCTCCGTCACATTCAGGTACACTTATCAAATGTAGATTAGGTCTTTTCATATAGTCCCATATTTCTTGGAGACTTTGTTCATTCCTTTTTACCCTTTTTTCTCTAATCTTGCCTTCTTGTTTTATTTCACTGAGTTGATCTTCAACCTCTGATATCCTTTCTTCTGCTTGGTCAATTCGGCTATTGAAACTTGTGTATGCTTCGCATACACAAGTTTTTCAGCTCCATCAATTCACTTATCTTCCTCTCTAAATTGTTTATTCTTGTTAGAATTTCGTCAAATCTTTTTTCAAGCTTCTTAGTTTCTTTGCATTGGGTTAGAACATGTTCTTTTAGCTCACAGAAGTTTCTTATTACCCACCTTCTGAAGCCTGATTCTGTCAATTCATCACACTCATTCTCCATCCAGCCTTGTTCCCTTGCTGGTGAGGAGTTGTGATCCCTTGTAAGAGGAGAGGCATTCTGGTTTCGGGTGTTTTCATCCTTTTTGCGCTGGTTTCTTCCCATCTTTGTGTATTTATCCACCTGTCGTCTTTGTAGTTGTTGACTTTCAGATTGGGTCTCTGAGTGGACGTCCAGTTTGTTGATGTTGAAGTTATTTCTTTCTGTTTTTTAGTTTTCCTTCTAACAGTCTGGCCCCTCTGCTGTAGGACTGCTGAGGTCCACTCCAGGCCCTGCTTGCCTGGGGATCACCTGCAGCAGCTGCAGAACAGTAAGGGTTGCTGCCAGTTTCTTCTTCTGCTATCTTTGTCCCAGAAGGATACCCGCCAAATGTCATTCTGAGCTCTCCTTTATGAGGTGAATCTTTGGATATATGGGAGTCAGGGAGCTGCTTGAGGAGACAGTCTATCCTTTATAGGAGCTCGAGTGCTGAGCTTTGAGCTCTGTTGTTCATTCAGAGCTGCTGGGCTGGTACATTTAAGTCTGCTGCAGCAGAACTCATAAACCCCCTTTTTTTTTCCCAGGTGCTCTGTCCTGGGGAGTTAGGGCTTTATTTATGAGTTTCCTTTGTGCTGCTGCCTTTTTTTCAGGGCTGCCCTGCCTAGCAAGGAGGCAGCCTAGTCACTGTCTGCCTGCAGAGGCTTTGCTGAGCTGCTGTGGGCTCCGCCTAGCTGCCGTGTGAACTTCCCTGCAGTCCTGTTTATACGGGTGTAGTTAGGACTGCCTCTGCAATGGCAGGCTGTCTCGGCAATGGCAAACTACCTCCGTAGTGGTGGACTGCCTCGGTAATGGCAGATGCCGCTCCCCCACAGAGCTGGCCTGTCCAGGGTTCAGCTGTGCTTGCTGTGAAACTCTCAGTCCAGAGCCTTTCCAATTGCTGTTTTTTGTGGGGGTAGGACCAGCCAAGCCTAATCACCTGGCTCCCTGCCTCAGAGTGTTTTTTTTTTAGTTGAATGGTCGACTGTCTCCCAGGTGTTCCAGTCGCCTGTTGAAAAGGCACTGAGATCTGTGTGATTTCCCGTGCGGCAAGCCACTGCGCCGGCTGAAACAGCGGCGCTGAGATTCCTGGCGCTTTTTTGCCCAGGAATCTCCTGGCCTGGCTCCCTGTTTTAGTACTCATTTTAATCAGTTGAATGGGCAACTCCACCTTCCCAGGGCTCCAATCACCAGCTAAAACAGCGCCCGGACCTGTGTATTTTGTATGGAGAACACATGCTGGCGAAAACAGCTGCCCCTGCAAAAACAGCCTCGCCGGCCAAACCAGCCACGCTGGTGACCCGTGGGGCTCCTCTGCCTAGGAATCTCCTGGTCTGTGGACAATAAAAATCCATCTGCAAATGCGGCATCCACTCACCCTCCGCACTTTCACTGGGAGCTGCAATCCTGAGCTGCTCCATCTTGGATCGGCCATCTTGGATCCCTCCCTCTATTTTTCTCTTTCTTGAGGAATTTTGCCTCAAAGAAAATTGAAAGTGCTACAACAAATATTTAGGCAAATATTCCATTTATTTATTATTTTTCCAAAAAAGATGATTTGTTGAGCACCTAATATGTACTCGGCACCAGTTAGATTATGGAAACTTCTAAAACATCTTTCTTTTTTCCATTAGTAAAGTTACTTTGAAGAAAAGCTAAGCCAAGTATGCACCTAAGAAGGGCCAAGTTTTGTTACTGTTGGTAATTTTTTGTTTAATTTTTCGGTTTATTTTTCCTTTGTTACTGTTGGTAAATTGGTAGTAATTCTCAGGATCCTATATTTGATAAAATGAAAAGGGATCTTGCTGTAAGATATTTCATTGTTTGGCTGAATGTGCAATCTTGTAGGTTCTTACGCTTATTATTTTTTTTTTTGTCTTTTTGTTTTTTTTCTTTTTGTGGAGAATGGGGTCTCGCTATATCGCCCAGTCAGGTCTCGAACTCCTGGGCTCAAGCTATCCTCCCGCTTCTGCCTCCCTAAGAGCTGGGATTACAGGCGTGAGCCACAGCGCCCGGCCTCTTGTAGGTTCTTCTAGAATTGCCATGTTGACTCTTTTATGCCAGGTATCATTTTGCATTTTTTTCTCAGCACCCCAGGCTGCTGAGTGGCTCACAGATGCATACCACATTTGTTTTTATTTGAGAAGTATAGTTAGTTAAAAGGAAGATTATGCCAAGGACATAAGGCTCACAGTACTTTCTAGTCGTTGCTAGTGGTTTAACTCTGTGCTCAGATTTTGATAAGAATGGTTACTCTAATTTAGAATAGTTGGTTTTTGTGAATTTAAATTATTAAAATTTTTTACTTTGTAAGAGAAAAAAAAGAAAGAGAGCAACTGGATTCCTCCTAAGACATGTTTCTTTCCTTATCTCCTTGACATCTCGAAAAGTAACATTCCTTTGGAATTACATGGAGGGAATACTTGATTAAATAACTGAACCAAAAGGCCATGATCCTAGCTGAGGCTCTTTACTTACTAGCTGTGTGACTTTGGCAAGTCACTTAACCTCTCTACATCTCAATTTCTTTCACTTGTAAAATAGGAACAATAATGTTAGATAATATGAATATATATGGATGATGATAATGACTAACATTTATTGAGAGTTTACTATGCGCTAAATACTTTCCTGCCAAAATTGTTGGCCTGGTAAAATGGCAAGGAGATAGCATAAAGGGAGAAACATATCATGGAAACAACTCATTTTACTCATTCTTTTACTTTTTATGAAAATAATAAACAATACTAGTTAAATTCAATGCAAAGACCAACTACTCTAAATAATTAGACCCATATTCTCATCAAATTTAAAGTATCCGAGATGATGAAATATTCTCATTTATCCCAAACTTTATAATTTTAGGCAGAATTTTTCATAGACTTGTTATTCTTGTGATAATTGGAGTCAAGTTCCAGAGAGAGGGAATGGAAGATGTATTAAGTAGAACAGTCAGGGGGATTGAGGTTGTAATTCTGAGCCAAGATATTTTCATAAGAATTATAGGGATCAAAGTGCAGTGCATGCATGACAGTGATTGAATAACATGTGGGTCCTAAGACCTAAAAGTGGAAAGAGTTAGTGGATTTAATGACAGCTTCTTACCCGTGAGTGAATATATAGGAAGAAGGGCATATAGGAAGAACAAGCAAAGTGTGAGAGAGATTTCCTCATCAACCAACAGAGAGAGAGACATTCAGAAATGAGATAGAGTAGTTTAAAATCAGGACAAGAAAGGAGAAGAGCAAGTGGAAAGAATGAAGGATTTTCTGAGTCCCTGCTGTGTGCCAGCAAGGGCTTGTGAAGGGGGAGCTATGCAGAAAAGTTCCACCTTGAAAGAAAGGAAACTGGAGATGATGCATTTTCGAAGCGAGTGAGTGGTTTTGATGAACCAGTGTGGGCTGTCACAAAAGATTGTCAATCCTAGGACAATGGAGCTGCAGTGAAGGCATCACTCTGGGATCTCCCCTTTGTGATGGCCGCCAGGGCTAATGCAAGGTTTTGAGTCCCATTATTTTCATATCTCCTTCTTTTTTAGGCAGCCAGTCACTGATGATTTTTAACAAGAATTACAGGATTTATATTTAAGAAGTGCATAATGGAAATCGATGGCTTTTTGTTGAGAAAAGCACAGTGTCAGGAAAATATCGCACCTACTCTCTTTCCCCCTGTCACAGTGGTGGAAATTTTACATTTGAAAGTGAAAAGGCTTAAGATATAATTTTTTAATCCCATCTTTCCTGCCCACTTGCATCTCTTCCAAAGCTTGTCAGGGCCAGATCTGGAATAGCAAGAGCCATTAAAAATTTGGCATCTTGCACTCCGTTTTTTGGAATAAACTCAGTGTGGGCCAATTTATGGTAAATTATTCTCTTCGTGTGTGAATTTCCTTTTCTCTCTTGGCAAATTCATGCTTGCTTCTACACCCCTGCACACAGATCTTAAACACACACATTTATTACAGAATCTGTGTGGGATATGTGTGCAAGTGTTAAAGTGTGTGCCCATGGCTGTACCCACAAATGCATATGCACATATTTGCACCTATGTGCCTATATGATGAGCAAATTGACTTAAACAGTTTGTCTTGGAGGTTTGTGTTGCTGTATGTATGTTAGCATACATTCTGTTGCAACCCGCAAACAGTTTCTCAGTCAAGAGATGACAGAATTCAGCGATCATTTTGGGAAACACCATAGTAAATAAATATATTGCTTAGTTCTGTTAAACCAAGCATGCCAATTCTTAATAAAACTGATGGCAAGCAGTGGCAATTCTCATCTTTGCAGTCAAAGACAATTAATTACTGGGCAGCCAAGTCCGTTGCCAACAGGGAAGACGGAGCCAAGGCTTTGCTTCAGTCCGTGTGCTTTGAACACAAACCCTGTAGCCAAGCATAGTTATAACCTGGGACACCAGATTGGAGTCTCTACCTCCCATTCAGAGAGGTTGGTTATAGGATGGTTGACAGAGGCATGGCATCATGGGAAACTGCTTGACCTGTTCTTTGGGGACACTTGACTCAGGGCAATTCAGGGCAAGGTCGAAAAGATCTTCTTTTCTCTGCATGAGAAACTCTGATGAGAGGCTCTTTCCTGGCATATTTGACAGCATATTAGCTCAGCTTTTAAAGGGCAATTCAAAACAGTTTCTTTTCCTTTATGTATGAAGAAGGCACACATTTATTACTAATAACATGTTCCCAATAGATCTGTGTGTTTAGCTCAAATTTGGAAAAGGGAGTGGTAGGAAAACAGCTCACTTACTTCACCAGTGTTGCTAAAGATTTCTCAGAACATCAATAAAGAAGTAAATGCATCACATTCACAAAAAATATAACCATATGTTGTTATTCGTATTTTTCCTCACGTGGTTAAATATTAAAACAATTAAAGATACACGATACAGTGGTTCTATAGGACATTAAAATTCAGCATCTAAAGCCTATAAATGCATCTTATAAAAGCTTTTGCAGTGTTGACCATTTGATGTCATCATGAGCAGTAACTAACTCAACCTAATTAAAAGGCCTTAACGAGCTTACTGCACAAGGAAGTCTAGGCAATCAATACGCTTTCTTACAAAGAGTTCATTCTCTCCATTTTCTTCAGCACTTATTTAGCAAATAATCTACAATCACTTGCCAAGTACATGCCAAGCACTGTACCTAGTGCTGGCAACAAAAGTATTAATAAGACTCAGTACCTTGTCCTTATAAAGCTCACAGCCTAGCAGGGGAAATAAACAATCCAATTACTGTACTTCCAAGTGTTAGCAAGGCAGCAGGCAAAGCATGGTGGGGATGTGTGGTCACTGATCTGTTCTGCCTTGGCAAAAGCCTCAAGGAAGGCTTCCCAGAGGAGGCGGCACCAAGCTAAAGGGTTAGTAGGATGTAATCAGGCACAGGAAGTAGTATATGCAAAGGTGAGAGGCAAAAAGCAACATGCTGCTTAATTAGGAAATTGCAGCTGGGCTGGCCTGGAGCCCAGGTGGGAGATGTGGGGGAACAGGGAAGAGGGGACAGGCCTGATCACATGTATGCTAAGCCATAGGCCTCATACTTTGTCCTCCCCCTTCCCTTCTTTGACCTGTAGTCTCTTTCTGTTTTTGTTTTTTTTGTTGTTGTTGTTGTTTTTCTGCTTTTTCTTTCGTTTTGCTTAAATAGTTGTCTTTTACTTCATCTTTCCCCTTCTGACTTCTGAAAGTTGAAAATATATTTCTGAGGCAGATCATTTGGAGAAACTAGAGTTACAGAGAATGCTTCTGACTTTTATTTTAAATACAAAAATTATTGCCTAAAATCGAAAGGATGAATTCTCCAACCTTCTCTTAGCTTCCTCACCTTCCCAATAGTCACCTCATTTTTATATATAGGAAATAATATGTGGGTGTTCCAGCAAGCAGGGTCAGATTCCAAGTTTATTCTGCATGTATTTCTATCTCCTGGAACACATTATGAACGCAGGAAAGGTAAGATGAAAACCAATGTTACTTTTACATCATCTGCAGAGCCTAATGAAGTACTGAATGTGCGAGAAACTCAATATGTGCATGAGAAACATCAATACGTCCATGAATGGACGCGGGAATTGGTCACATGGTATATTGCTTGTACTTAGAGTTTGAAATAATTCTTTTCTTTAATGTAGAGTAGTAAAACATCTAGCACTGCTTTTATTTGTGTGCTTTATACTTTATACTTTTTATTTTGATCACCACATAGCCAGGTTTAATTCCATATACATGTATCGATAATATATAAGCATAATACTACTTATACATAATACATGTATTCCATATATATAATACATGTATATGGAATTATACCTGGCTATGTGGTGATCAAAAACACAGGTACACAGAAAATTAAATACTTTGATTCCTTTTAGCTATTGCTATGGTTTGAGTATGATACCTGGAGTTTATGTGTTGAAAATTTGGTCCACTATGTGTCAGTGCCAAGAGGTGGGGCCTTTAAGAAGTAATTAGATTGTTAAGAGGAACTAATGTTCCCATGGACCTGGGTTAATTGTCACAGGAGTGAGCGAGTTCTCACTCTAATGGGACTGCATTAGTTGTCGCCAAAGCAGGCTGTGGTAAAGTGAGGCCACCCCTTGTGTTCTGCCCCCTTTTCTCACATGCCATCTTCCCCTTTGGCCTCTCTGCCATGATATGACACAGTATGAAAGCCCCCAGCCAATGCTGCTGCCATGCCCTTGGACTTCTCAGTCTTCTGAACTGTGAGTTAAATAAACTTCTATTTTTTTTAATGTAAAATACCCAGTCTGTGGTATTCAGTTCTAGCAACAGAAAATGGACTGAGACAGGTATGTTTATGCAGAACTAATTATATAGCCATGAAACATATTTGCTCTACTGGCATGTTATCAAATGCATTTTTTTTACTGTCTGTCAACCCCTGAAGTATACATGCTTTTGTGGATATATATTCACAGATTGCATGAAATCAGTGCTAATAAACAACAGCAGCAACAAAAACTTACTGTTTTGCTTACACAACCTCCAGGCAACCAGTTTTTATTATTTACCTACTCACAGAAATAATTATTCACTTGAAATTGTAGTTTTCTGGCATTGTATTGATATAACATGAATAACATATGATACCTTATATGTGTATAATAGCTAGAGAGGGCCATATGATATGTCTTAAATATCAGTGTTGCACTGTGAATATTCTGTTCCCAGTCATGATAAAATACCCATGATGAGTTTCCACTTGTCCCCAGCTCCTTTCAGTGTTAAAAACCAGACACTTGATAATTTCCATAAAAATTTAATATGGTTCAAATGCTGGCACAGAAATAACATATTTCTCTCTACATTGTCTTGTGGCTTCTTGAAAAGTTTTTCCATTTTCATTTTTTAAGTTGAACTCTCATTAATTTGGCAACCTTATTTAAAGGACCCTTTTAAGAATCAGCTGCTTCCTCATGACTCAAATGTTAGAAAGCAACAAATTCCTTTAAACTAATGCAAAACATGTGTGTACTGTCCATTTCAATAACCCTTGTTTTATACAGATTTCTTCATCACAAATAAGCTGAACAACAAGCCAGGTAGTTGTATTTATGAGCTAGTTAATAGGTCCATTTTGTACACCACATTATCATACAAAAGAAAAACACAGTAACTGGAATCTCTTTATTACAGTTTAGGAAAACATTACAGAAAGAGTTTCATATTAATTCTACATTTTTAATAGTTCCAGATAATCTGGGTAAATGAGGACTGTAGGCCACTTCAGAATGCCAGTTGACTGGTAGGCACTCAGTGAGTGATTGACTCATTGAGATCAAAGTGTCATAGCCTTTTCTCTCCTCCACCTGCCCCATTCAAACCCAGGGTCAGGGAAACTTTGAAGATTGTTGTAGGAAATGCAAGTGAAAATCTGTTTAGCTACATGGAACTTTTGGAAACTCAGTTTGGGTTACACTGATTTCACTGAAGCTAAGAGGACTCTCAAATTAACCAGGGACAATCCTATCCTAACTTTAAATAATTTTCCAGTGAGGCAGTTATTATTCTGGATAAAACCTTTGAAATGTTATAAAATCAGTTATTACCTTTTGGCAACCAAAAGGAAACACAGAAACTCCTGAGTACAATGCTCTGTTAAGGACAAGAGGGTGATTTGACTGTAACATGAGTAAAATCGCAAAGCAAGAATACATAAAGACGTGTTCTCTATTCCCATTGTGGAGTTATTAGTCTGTACAAAACAAGGAACAGAAGGAATTCCCTATTATTCCATGTAATCTATTTATGAATTACTTTTGAAAAGCCTCAAAACATTTGAATGATTTTCTTTTTCTCTCCTTATGTAGCATGTTCTACAAACTGATGTAAATATTAAGATTTGCTAGAGCATCCGGTACTATTAAGAATGCATTGGAGGCTGTGCGCGGTGGCTCACGCCTATAATCCCAGCACTTTGGGAGGCCCAGGTGGTGGTCACGAGGTCAGGAGTTTGAGACCAGCCTGGCCAGCATAGTGAAACCCCATCTCTACTAAACATACAAAAATTAGTCGGGCTTGGTGGTACGCACATCTCAGCTACTTGGGAGGCTGAGGTAGGAGTGAGGTTGAGGTAGGCTGAGGTTGCAGTGAGCCGAGATAGGGCCACTGCACTCCAGCCTGGGTGACAGAGCAAGACTCTCTCAAAACAAAACAAACAAACAAAAAGGAATACATTGGAAACAGAAACCAGAGTAGCACAAGGTGAGCCGTATGTCCAAAAGCGAAGTCTGCGGAAGGAGAAACAAAATCAGATGGCCCCAGTGTGCTTCTACAGTCTTTCCTGTGTTTCTTGGTCTTTTTTTTCCCTGACCTTTCTTCTACTTTTATTCCCCCTATTATTTTCCCACCTACATTTAAAAATTAGTTTTAACTGTTTCACAATCTAAGATGTGAAACTGCCGCAGTCTGTTTCTTTCTTTTAGCATTTTGTTAAGTTTCTAGTTCTTTTATGTCATTTCTTCTTTTTAAAATCCCACTATACTATATGTTTTCAAGATTAGGGTGACCTAATGATCCCTAGAATGTTGCTGCTCAAAGTGTAACCTTCAAACATCCACCATTTAGAAGTATTACCTGGGAGACTGTTAGAAATCCCAGATCTCAGGTCCCACCTAGCCCTACTGAGGCAGAGTCTGTATTTTAACAAGTTTCCCAGGTGAAGGTGGGAAGCACTGCTCTAGAAAGAAGCTTCCAGAACTAAATCCCAGCTGAAAAAACACATCAGCTTTCTCACCTCTCCTCAAGTGTATAAGGTGGCCCTTTGACCATCTTTTTCTGAGTCACAGAAGTAATCTTTCGCTTACAGCTTTGAGGTATGTGCTTGATTCAAGTGGACTTGAACTCTTGGGCTTATTGTGGAAGTCACCTTGACAGTATCTGCAGGATTAGAAATATTCGCTGATCCTCCAGCCCATGCCTTTCTTCTCTGTTATCTTTGGTCTGTGTGTGGAGATGTGAACTGCCATATAATTTGTCAGTCAGTCCTTGCTGCATAGCTCGGCATCAGACATCACTAATGGGATTAACGGGTCTTATTGACAAAATTGTGAAAGTGTGTACTTCCCAGGGTTGTAAACACTAAGCCTTAATTCAAATCAAATGTGTATTTTAAAAAGCATGTCCGGCATCATAGACTCCTTTCTGTTTGGATTTCATTAACATTAGCAATGGTATGGAAACCTGATCAGGAAAGGTTTGCTGTTATTACTGCTTTGAATGTGAACTTATGCTTCTCAGCACTCTAAGTAGCTGATTAAGGGAGGGAGTAATATTCTACTTAATTATTGGTTACACATATGGAATAAATCCTATTTTAATGGTGTCTAATGAGCCTTTCATTTTTAGAACCTTACACAAAAGCCTCTAATAGAAAGGGAAAGTAATATTTCAAAGGTCATCTTAATGCCATTTAATGTCAATAATCTGTAATCAAGCCAATATATATATAGATGGTGATTACAGTCCAGTTATGATTCTTTAAATATAAAATAATCTAAATTAGCACAGTGGTACAAGCTAAGGTTCTTTAGGTTTGCAGTAACTTAAACTTTCTAATTAAAGTTTACTACTTGAAAACAACCTCAGAGTTAAATTTTTCTCAAAGTGAGGCTTCATGCAATGTAGTATTTTCAAAACCCATGAGTATAAGTTCTGTCACTTACAGTTTTATGCACCATTCCCGTATATGTCTGCAAAGCCACTGAAGTGTGCAAATAGAAAATGAAGGCTTCCCTTCTGTGCTTTTTCTTAACAGGGGAATATAATGGACAGTAGAAATATGGGATGTTTTATTGGTCAGGAGGCCACTGAGGGAACTTGTGGGCACACCTATTTCAGAACCAGACATCTGCCTGGTAGCAGATTCAAAAGTTGGGAATTTAAAGAGTCTCCAGTAGAAGATGGAGATTCTGAGATTTTGTGTTTTTCGCCCTGCTCTGTAATGGAGGTGACTTTTCCATCCTAGGATAGTTGCTGCTGCACTAGTCCATGCGACTCTCATCTCAATTAGAAATGGGTAAATTCCGCAAAACACTTTACTTTTGTCACAAGATTTTCATCAATAAATGGACAGTGATCACAGTATGAATGGCATTTCCTAACTCACCTGCTCACACTATGGTAGTGTTCATCAGAATATCCAAATCTTCTTCAGGGCTTGTTAGCAGTCAGATGGCTTTCATTTTTAGACCCTTACACAAAAGCCTCTAATGGAAATTTTTCTCAAAGTGAGGCTTCATGAAATGCAGTATTTTCAAAACCCATGAATGTAAGTCTATACACTATTCTATAGGTCCAGGATGGGGCCAGAGTATTTGTATTTCTGACAAGTTCCCAGGTGATGCCAATGTTGCTGGTCTAGGGACCTCTTTGAGAACCACTCCTCAGGGGTGCATCAGCATGTAACCTGCCCAGCTGTACATATTGACCTTGCTTCCATGCCCATAGGGCTTACTCAGTATTTGTTGAGGGAAAATAATGCTATTTAGATAAAATTACTAACATAGGGGAAATTTTCTAGAAAGAAACTTGGTATGGAAATAAGTCCTCAGTGCACACCAGGCCCCTTTTCCACCACTGCTGCTCCCCACATGTTCACCTTGCATTTGTCCCGCTTATGTTCTATTCAGCCACCTTCTGTTTCCCCCCTGGATTCTGAGGGTTTGTTTGTTGGTTGGTGTTTCTCTTGTTTTCCTGTATGTAGCCTGGTTTTGAACCTTGGGCAAACTTTGGCCTGATAATTTGGTCGTGTCACTGAGTCCTGGGCTCATGGTCTACAGCTAGCCCAGGAAGCAGAAGACCTAAAAATAGGATATTGTTCAATTTTGGGTAGGAGTTGTCCAGTGGCACTGATGCAAGCAGTCAGTTGACAATGTGCACCTTAGGTTTCAGGATGGACTTGAACTTTAGGAACCTCAGTGAGAAAGCCTCTGCATCTGGCCAAGCCCAAAGAAACACTCCTAATGGTCCTTGCTTCTCTAAGCTTAGATGTCCGTTTATAAGGTGACACATGCTCACTCATGAAAGATTTGGAAAACATGAAAAAAATAAGAAGGATAAAAGGCATCCATTTGCTCAGACAGCCAAAGAATCCAATTTTGGTATATATCATAATAATCTTTTAGAAGCCTACCTAAACGTTGTTTTATTTTTAATGCATTTGCATTTAATTGAACTTATAAATCTAGGGGTAAAACTGCCTGAGGGAGGGGAAATTCTTGTTATGAATTACAGAGTTGTTCCCATAATAAATGATAATGATTCATGATAAAATTGTTTGCTTTCAAGTTTCATCCAGATGCCATTAGAGAAATGAACAGCACCTCCTTTCTCTTTTTGCAGAATTGTCAGTGTGACAAGTTCATTCAGGTGTGGTACCCTGCATACTCCTGTGATGAGCTGGATATTTTGCACCTCATTAAGTCATTTATTAATCCTTTAGTGCCTGATTTTACTGGCCTTAGGTTCTATCGTTCTTGCAAGTGAATTTTGTCAGCAAGAGTCAGTTGGTGCTGTATGCTATGAGCCCCTGACTATATGAAATTGCCTTTCTTCTGCCTTTATTCATACAACATAATTAGGTCAAACCCTTCATTCATAATCTTTTCCCCTGAGAATATTGTAATACTATTCTATGGTCTTCTGCCTTTTCTTGTTACAGAGGAAGCATCTGATATCAGCTAGATTTTGATTATTTTATGTATAATCTTTTTGTTGTCATTTTCAGTCTGGGTGCCTGTATTTTCTTCTATCCTTGCTATTTGAAAATGGTCAGGATGAATCCCAGGACTTTGGGAGGCCGAGGTGGGCGGATCACAAGGTCAGGAGATCGAGACCATCCCGGCCGACATGGTAAAACCCCTTCTTTACTAAA
>PVKV010000462.1:15089-157424 GCA_004027835.1 Alouatta palliata
AAAATAATGAGGATGTCATTAGATATTGTTCATTTTGCACTGATTTGCTTGGAATGCAGTAAGCCCTTTGGTCTTTGATTATTGCTTCTGTTAAGAGTAATCACAGCAATTAGTTGACTTTTAACTGAACATTTAAGTGGACATTTAACTGGAAAGAACTTGGAAATGGTATTCTTACATATAGTTTATGTCGTATCAAGTGAACAGTTTGAATTCATCAGAGACATGTCTTGGATCCTCCTAATCCCTCTATGGTAGAACTAGGGATCTTGTTTTATCCTATACTCACAGAAACTTCATTAATCTTATTCTAAAGTAGTTCTTCACTCTCATCCTGGTGCTGAAACAATGCAGCTTTCTCTCAGACCAAGATCAGGGGTGACTGTGGACCAGAGTGGATGTGCGGCCTACTCAGGTTTGAGAATGTGCCCCTGGAGCTGGCTCCAAAATGGAATCCACCCTACAAAAGAGCCTTGCTACAAACTCGGCTACATACTTGGTGTGTCTAAAACCACAAGCTCATTTCAGACCTAAGTGTGGTCCACCAGGTGATTCCAAGTCAAATAAACTGAGCTCCAAGAGTTTTCTCTGAGTCGTCATTCAAAGAGAACCCTAAAAACAGAGGTTTGGTCAGCAGAGGCCTCTTAGCTATGAGTTGGGGGTTAATTTTGATTCCCTTTATTCTTAAATTTGAGAGTCACTTGAAAATCTGCAGAAATGAGCCCCCTAACTCCTCTCTCCCTCTAGTGACGTTTCCTTTTACTCTGCTGAAAAAGTAGTTGGCTTCGTCAGCTTTCATCTTCTGTTCAGGCTAAATTTATTTTTATGTGAAATAGAAATCAGGAAAACACCAAAATTATTTTAAGCAAAATATCAAAATTGAAATAAACCAACATATGTCTGTGAAACATGTATAACTCTCAATCAAAAATAAGTGCAACTTTCATAAATTTCTTAAAATACTCCAGCATGCAAAATCTGGACAACTTAAATAGATGAAGTTATGACATGTTTAATTATTTTTTTTACTTAGTTCATCCTTTTCTTAAAGATGAAAATTCCGATAACCAAAACCTGGCCAGTTCTAGGTCATTCTGTTGTGAACAATGTCCTCTACTGTCTATTATAGTAAGAAAACCAAAGAGTTTTATAAAATTTCTTGCAGCAAGGTTAATTCATGCTTGCTAATTTTGAATGGAAACCATATGGAACTTACCTTCCTTCCTTACCTACCCTCACCCCCCTGCATTCCTCTATAAGAAGTGAGTCTTCTTAATTGCTTTAAATGTATTATACTTCATTCTGGTAGGTTTTCCATATTTCTCAGTTTCCCTTCCAGTGGGAACTCAAATGGGATTAAAATTGTCTAAGTAACATAAATATTCTGGGGTTTAGCACCAAAGAGAGAGCTGAAAGATAAATCCCCATCTCACCTTTATGCTTCATTTATAGGCTTTCTCTAACGCGTTATCTTTATTAGATTGTTACTCCAAAGTTTGACCCTATTAATAGTAGCTGATATTTTGTCCTTAGAAGACATTAAGTAAATGTTACTGTCAATAAATGTTATTGACAAACCAGTGACACATTTATTGAAATCTTAAGCCTTTCATCTTCTTTTCCTCGTGAATTAGATAACAAAATGTTTAAAAAATAAAACAAAGATTAGGGTATTACAGTACTTTATTTGGAAAATGGTTTTGCACTAAATGAATTATTTTAGCTTCTTTTATAAAACGTGTTAAAAACTTTATCTTGTTAGTCTTGGCATTACCATATATGTTAACATGGTCACTCTTTTGAGAGTTGGAAAAAACTTACAAATATAGTTAAGGAAATTTATGGTCATATTGATCTAGTGGACACATGTCTTTTTCATCCTGGACTCACGGATCTTCAATTCTCCTTTTTCTCGTGTATCACTCTGATTTTTTATTAGTTTATTAGTTGTCAAAAAGTTTCTTCCTTTCCAGTTCCTTCAATTTAGACCCATTTGGAAATGGAAAAGTGTGTTAATTTTTAATACATCT
Source organism: Alouatta palliata (assembly GCA_004027835.1). Classification (NCBI taxonomy): domain Eukaryota; kingdom Metazoa; phylum Chordata; class Mammalia; order Primates; family Atelidae; genus Alouatta; species Alouatta palliata. Next base: position 17,120 of record PVKV010000462.1, read on the forward strand.
TTAAGACACACATGACTGTTTTTTTATTAACAGAGCCAGATGGCTCACAGTGAATTTTCTCTGACATAAGTAATCACAGAAATCAGTTTGGGACCCAAATCTGGTACAGAAAGTGGCATCTATATTCAGTGGAAAAATGCACTTCACATAAACATTTGGATATTTTTAGAAGCAATATTTATTACTGTTTGGGTTTGATTTTATTTTATCATTTTAGGCAAAGTACAAATGAAGGACATTTTTTTTTTCCTGTCCCCTAGACTCAAACATTCAAGGTCCTTCTCAACAACCAAAAATTGTTTTCTTTTTGCAGTTTGAAGGTTGCAAGAAGGCCTTTTCAAGGCTTGAAAATCTCAAGATCCACTTGCGGAGCCACACAGGCGAGAAGCCCTATTTGTGCCAGCATCCGGGTTGTCAGAAGGCCTTCAGTAACTCCAGCGACCGCGCCAAACACCAGCGGACACATCTGGACACTGTAAGAATGGCAGGAGCTTTCCACTTTGCAGCCCAGAGCCCAGTGTGAGGAAGTGCCTGCTTGATAGTGGGCTGGTGAAATGTTTGCTTTATGGTCTGCAGGTTACAGGGACAATGCCAAGGGCAGCAATGGAGTCTGGTAAAAGGCCAGATGGGGCCCTATTTGGCTGTTTCATTTTTCTGTAGTAGCAGGTTATTCTAAATATTACAACCTCCTGGGACAAAAGGGTTACTTGGTCACTGCTATGTACAAAGCAAAAGCAGTTTAGGGGCTGTCCTGTAGGAGATTTTAGTACAGAGAGTGATCAGTAGAGACTGGCATTAAACTCAGTATTCAGATATCAAGTCGGTAATGCATGCTATTGCTAGGAATATGAAGCAGTTTTTGGTTTTTTTTCTGTTTTTTTATACCCTGATTCTTTTCCTCTTGACATAAGAACTTTGTGGCTGGAATGATTTTCGAGAGTGAATTTGGCCCTTTGCTTTAGAAACCACCTGGTATTTCCACCTTCAACTGATCTAAGAAGAAAGCAAATCTTTCCCAAGGGTTCAGTTTCCTAATGCTTCCTATCTGTTAACAGCCACATATTCTTTGACATCAACCCTATGAGAACAATTGATTTTCATTATGACACCCTTAACTCCCTTAATGCTACATTTTGCTCATTCTCAAATGCCTTTTCTATGATTCTTGTCTTTTATTTTCTCGATTACATTGATAGCCCTCCTTTGCATTTCTGAGGCTTTGATGCCATTTTCCTTACACTAGGCCAGGTAGACTCTAGGTAATTTCACTTCACTTAACAAAGTCATCAGGGTAAGTGTATTATACACCTCACAGATCTCTTATCCCACGTTCCTGCAAATAATGTATTCATGACAGTACTTTTTTGGTGCTAACATTCTGATGTCTATTATTAAACTACACCAGAGTTTGAATTTTGAAAAGATACTGTTATTTCTACATACCTTCTCATACATATTTAAGATTCTTCTGATGTTATAGTTGACATATTTATTAAATTTTATATTAGTCTCTATTAGTCATATCGATAGGAGTCATTTTAGCTATATGTCACATAACCTTTCTAAACAGAATTATCCCCTAATATGCATAAATGTGATGGTTTGCCTAGTGAATATCTCAAATATAATTAGAGCAACATGAGTGTAGAATGGATCCAGTTTCTACTCTACCTGAATTCAGTATTTTGGGACCAATAGAATAGAAAACTAAATGAATAAATGTGGTGAATAGTGGGATTTTTTTAAGTAGAAGAAAAAAATAAATTGTGTTAAAATGCCCTATTTTGTTGTGCCTAAAATGGTCTTGGTAGGATCCAATAAATTTTCCAGTTTGTCATTAACCTTTATCATGGAAGAATGAACATTTATGAGACAAGATTGTCTTGAGAAATTGCTTCTACTCCAGCTAGTTATCTGTAGTTTGAAAGACTATTGTGAGGCTAAGTGTTACAGTTCCACACTGCCCTCCTTTGCTTGGAGCTAATTTTAGCTAATCAAACTAAGAGCATTTTCAGAAATCACTTTGGAATAAAAATCCTTATCTTTTTAAAAAACTTTTGAGGATAGCTACCTAATACAATAATTTCCCGATTTTTGTTTAATGAAATAGCTTTTAAAAACTTGGCTACTTTTTTTTTGGAAAAATTATTTCTCTACTAAATATTTTTAAACCATCTTTTTTCCTTTAAGCTACAAACTAGCTCCTGTTTAAATTTTTACTACATTTAACAAGTTAGTAGGCTCTTTTAAGAGCATATAGAAATCACACACTTGTTTTAAAAAACAAACTCACTTGCTTGAAGAATCTATTATTTATATGTAAGTCCTTGTTCCCTTTCATTAAGCACTGCTTATGCTAATGCTGTCAGAATTTTGGATAAAGTATCTTTCTTCAACTAAGTGGATTCTTTATTAGTAGAAAAAATGGTCTTCCCATAAAGATTACTCAGTTCTTAATTCTAACCCTTAAAAGTTGTATTAATTAATTTCTCTATTAGCATCTCAATATCTAAACAGGGAAAGTAATTGTACAGTACAGGTGGAAAAAAACCAAAATATATGGTTGGATGAAGTGTAGCATGCTAGTTAAAGCTTAGGTAACCTGAGATAAAATGACAGCTGCAGCAGTGCCACTTAACTCAGGACCTGACATTGCTGTTTTGGCATACCAGTCCCTCCCTGGTGGCTGACAACAAGAGAAGAAAATGAAGGTCAGCTGAGAGGAAAAGTGTGTGTGTAGTCAAGCTTTCTCTAGAACATCTCAAAATCAAATAGAAAATGACATTACCAACCTAAATTGTAGTGATCATGGTAATAATAATGGCATCAATGTATATAACTTCTTAATAGTCATTAAGCCTTTTGTACATGCAACATCTCCTCTCATGCTCAAAGCTGAAGTTTTTACAATGGGATTGCCAGCAAAGATCTTAGCTAGTTGTACTCCTGAGGCCAGCACAGGGTAGGGAAGGCTAGTGCAAGAAGGCTATGTGAATTCAGAAAGGATTCCCAGGTTAAAGAAAACCTTTGCTTACTCAGTAGAAACTAATTGGCAAGTGACCTTAGCCAATAATAAGCTCACTATTTTGTGGAAACTATGAGGTATGGAGAAGCTGGTTTATCCATTATTCACTTTTAAATCCCTAATCTGAAGCACAGTGCCCAGCACATCCTGGGATCATACTTTGGAGTGATTCAACCAACCAGTCAAATAATCAGTCAATGAACATAGCATATATCAAACACAGAATTCAAGTTTGGTTTCCCAAATTAAATTATATATTCATGATTTTACCTTGTTCTTAGAATCAAAAAAGACACAAAAATGGAGTGAACTATAAATATGGCTTCTAGTAGGTTAAATAATATAATCCACTTATTTCTCGGCCCACAGAATGACACACTTGCACATAAAAACAGAAACAACATTAAAAAGAAATTAGATATATATATTTTAAAACTATAATAAGTTTCTAGAGCTAGAATCCCGAGATAGGCTTTCAGGTCTCTTCTTTACATTTCACATTATACAAGTGCAACTCAAATACCTTACCTGAGGAGACACTAAGCAGATCAGTTACTATTAATATATTTTACGAACACAGTTAATCCTGTGATTTTTAATTTTTCATTTCTTGAAATAAGCAGAAGATTTTGATTTATCTCATAACTGAAGAGTCATAGTCTCAAATCTTTGATAAGTTTAAGGATCATAACAGTAGGAAGAGGTGCTGAAATGTGAATGGATGTGAGCTGCTCTTATTCATTCATTTCTGTTTGGTACCAAGCAAGAGGAATACAAAAATAAAAAAGGCTAGGGGTGGTGGCCCATGCCTTTAATCCCAGCTACTCGGGAGGCTGAGGCAGGGAAATCCCTTGAATCCAGGAGGCAGAGGTTGCAGTGAGCAGAGATCAAGCTGCTGCACTCAAGCCTGGGCAACAAGAACAAAACACCTTTAAAAAAAAAAAAAAAAAAAAAAAAAAAAAAAAAAAAGCATAGCCTAGACTCAGCTTTAAGCACCACACCTCACATCTTTCAGGAGCATGGGGGAATTGGAATAGCCAAAATGTGTGTGTTCTGATTGCACTCCATCAAGAGCTTATTCAGTTAACTCAGGCTCAATACCAGGACTCCTCTGCAACTAATATTATTAATAATGCTTCTCTGGATGATTTTTCACATGTCTGTTTGAAACCTACTGTCTCTTACTCACTTTACACTAATTTTCTCTTCTTAATTCTCTCCCTCTCTCTTTCTGAATCAGGTTTCTTCTGAAAAATACCCAGTCTTTTTCTGGACTTTTCTACAGCTTCTTTACCTGAACCCTTAAAGAATATATGTTTACTAGTTTCTGACAGTACCAAAGATTATTCTCAGGGAAACATAACTGTAAGTATGACTGGAGATGCTTACTAATAATTTCCACATTAAAAAATGCCACAAGAGGTTTTGTGGTTAGAGTGTACACTAAAGCAATCCCTTAGAAATCATCAAGGATAGGGCATCTCTTTGTTCCTTGAAAGTTTACCCTTCTCTTTACCATCATGCAAAGTTACTAGACTTTGTAATTAAAATGCATGAGTATTAGCCAGCATTTCACATCAGTCAGTTGGTAACAGTTCATGCTCTGAAGTCAATAGTCTTTGAGTAAAACATTCCCCGGTTACCTTTATGATTTAACCACAGCTGTTTCTTTCTTTCTCATTTAGAAACCTTATGCTTGTCAAATTCCAGGATGTACCAAACGCTACACAGACCCAAGTTCCCTAAGAAAGCATGTGAAGGCACATTCTTCCAAAGATCATCAAGCAAGGAAAAAGGTAATTTTAAAAGAGAATTTTCCAGCTAGGAAAAGCATGTTTAAATTATTCTTTGGGTATACAGAACTTCTGCAGGGTGCTTGAAATTCTTAGACTTCTCATGGTGTAACCTGTTTTAGACCATTTGAGAAGGTAAGTCTCCCATGAAGCAAGAGCAAGGCTATGGTTTGCATAGTTGGTCTAGCTATGCAAATTTCTGGGGAAAGCTTGTGTAATAGGAATTAGAGAAAAGTAGTGAAAGTCCCTTAAACTGGAAAGTAACATAAAAGCTTTTATCGAAGTTAAAGTTAAGTTCAGATAGCGAAAGAAAATTGACTTGGGAAAAACAATGTCACGGAAGTTTTTTCTAGAAAGAAGTACTTTTTCATAAAATATCAATTGGCCAAAATCATGAAGCTCTAATGAAGAAGGTAAGTAAGTCTCCAGGACAAGTGGAGAGCTTAGAGAAAAAGCAGATTTGTGGATGTGTATGAAAATCTGAAAAAGGAACTTAAAATCACTTTGATATTAATGAGGGGTTGATGTATTTTCAAAGTTCATAAAAATCATAATAGCTTAGATTTGGAAGAAATGTTAGAGACCAACCAGCCTATCCACCTGGCTTGCTGTCCTAACTCCGTAAGATGTCTAGCAAGTGGTTGGCTGTACTGTGCTTGAGTCCCTCCAGAGACAGAGAGCTTACTACCTTTCAAGGCATTTCCTGATAACCAAGTTTTTAAATTTTTGGACCAGTGAGTATCTTCTATTCATGGCAGAAAACATGTTGAGCTGACCTTGGCTTTTTGAGCGTTTCATCGGTATTGAGATGGGTGCCTGATTCATTTAAGGGCCCTTTGTAACAAATTTAAGGACAGTTTTAAGACTCAATGTATTTCAAGTGATTGAACCCCATGGCAAGGGTTTTCAGGTCACCGTGGCTTCTACTTAGAAATCTTGCATTCTTTCATGGTTTATGGGGATTTAACACTTTTATGTTGGGAAATTCTCTATAGTCTTTTTGTTACTTGAGGTTTTTTTTTTTCTTCCTTGAGAGGTATTAGCACAATGCCAGCTGAGGGTGCGTATATGGAAAGAATTTGACCTTTTCCCTGTGAGTTAGAAAAATGCTCAGTCAGGGGATTTGGTAGATAGTCTTAATTGCATACAAACCCACTCTTATAAGTTAATTGTTAAAATCATTTTTTACCAGAAATATAGTTAAATTTCTTTAATTGGAATCCCAGTAAATTGATATCTGTGATCATTAGACAGACACTGAATATGCTCCTGTGTTTCAGAAAAGCAAAGAACTGATAAGTTAATTAATGTAAATAAGTTAGAAAGCGTGTGCTCAGTCTTCGTAAAATAACATACCCTTTTTCCATACTATTAACTACTTTCAGCAGGACCACTGTCTGTTGTTTTTGTCATTATCTATATACCTTATAAATTTGAAGTAATGATATTAAAAAAAAAAAACCTTCTAGATGAGAGTTTTTCCCCTACTAAGTCTGACCATTTTCTGCCTCCAAGTTGTCCAAATGTGTAAGGTTTTATTGTAATAGTAAATCTATCAATAACATTGGAGAGTACCCTTGTAGAGATTAACAATTGTCATGGACATGAAAGAGTATAGGTCCCCTATCTAGACAAATAAGCAACCCTGTGACGTTCAAATTAAGAAGATAACCTAGGTTGACAGGTTTGGAAACATAACAGGGGATATTTTCAGCAATTATTAATGGTTTCTGTTCAAACATGAGATGTTTCAGCCTCTATATAAAGAAAGAGTACTTTTGATTGTGTGGAAGATTCTTGAAGCACTGACTGAAAAATAAAACCAGATATTGAGACACAAAATATTATTTTATTGACAATTTGGAGACAGCCTTTAACAAGCAGTCTAAATAAACAAGGGTATACTTTTAAAGAGCAGTATTATAATCTCATGTCAAATATTGCAGTGTTCTCTTAATTTTGTCTTATGTACAAGGAGATATTGTCTCTCAAATGGCTTAGCTTTTTATGGTCACTGTTTTCTGCAAGTGGTTGAATTTGATTTCATTGACTTGTTGACTTGCATTGCCCAGCCCTTAGTGATAACTTTGCAGTGTTTACTTTCCAAATTTTAGCCTGCTTTTTATCCAAAGATTATAGAAATTCTTTATGAATCCATGATGGATTAATTTGTGGAAATTAAAATGATGAAAGTTGCTCCATCCAACAAAAAGAGGAAATGTCACTCCCAGGAGAAGCAGTTGCTAATAAACCTGATACTAGTCAACCCACATTTCCAAATCTTGTGCTGATATACCAGTGTGTAATATTTACATGATACAGTGTTGTTACTAGACCTTGGAGAGAATCTAATTGCTCACTCGCATCAGGACTTGGTATTTGAAATATTTCCTGGCAGCAATAATAAAAAAAAAAAAGAAAACAATAAACCTTTTAAGGCAGAATTAAGATTATTTATGACTTTAATTAAAAATTGAAAACTGGCATCATTCCAAAAAAGCCTTTACAAAAATGTGAATTAATCAAAAATAACCGTAAAAATTCCAACCTGATAAAGGCACAGTGGAGTAATGGTCCCAGTCCTAGGGAACTGTTTTGTTGAAAAGAATAAAACCCTTTTCTGTCACACCCTGTTAGTCATGGACTTATTTAATATACCCTACTTGCCTGCCTGCCTCTAATCCTCTTTGTAACCTCCCCCTAGACACTAAATGACATTATTTTGGTCTTAACGTTGCCAGCTTTATGAGTCCTACTGTGGAATTGGAGCCAGTGACAAGGCACCTAGAGCCATAGATAAATGCGTGTGAGGAGGGGCAGGGATCTCAAAAGTGATGCCCTGACTGTGGGCATGTGGCCCTTTTCCACACCTGGCAGATCCTACTGAAAACCAAGAAAAACCTGAAATCTCAGCTAACCATTATTCAAGCTGTGAAAAGAAATAAAAAGAAGAAGAAGAAGAAAAAAAAAAAAAAAAAAACTCTCCTGCAAAGGAATGGGGATAATTTGGTTCATTGCATGCAGAAGAGTAACTTTTCTCTTTGCATAATTCGTGTACACCCACACATCCCATCAACCGATGTACAGACTTCTTTCATGGAATGTGCTTTGCAGATCTCGAGTCCATTAAATCAAGGGCTACACAGATAAAAAATGGGTGGTGAAATACTTAAGTCACCAGCTATGGTCTCCACAGAGAATAGAAGAAGTTAGCCTATAGAGCAAAAGGCAGAATCTGTCCTTCAATTCTGTCTGATAATGAATAAGTGAAATAAGAGAAAACTAAGGCAATAAGCCACTTGAAACTTTCCTCAAGGCTATGAGCTTTATCAGAATTTTTCATTTTCACCTTGGAATTGCCATAAACAGGCAGGTTTCCTTTAACTCCAGCCTGGTATCGAAATGGACTTTTAAAAAGTGGATGCAAAGAATGCCTGGCCAGAACTTAAAGGAGACATGAATCTTTCTTCTATTTCACACCTCCACAAAGATTCAAACTTTAGTTGTGATTTGTTAAATGTTTGTTAAACATTGACCTATGATCTACCATGGTTGATGGCTTTCACTTTTGTGACCTGAAAACAGGCTGTTATAAACCAAGGGCAGCATTTTAAATGGGTGTGAATGTAACACACATTTATATTTCCTACTTAGAGAACAGCACTGTATTGCTTTCTGGTAAAATTAGGGCAGCCTATGAATTGCGACTCTTTATAGAGAACTGGTAACTTTTTGGAATCTGTTCAGAGCCACCACCACCTCTCCCCTAGATATACTCAAAAACAGAAAATTTTCATTAAGTACCACATAAGTTCACCTTGCTTTGTACAGTTATTTGAATCTTTAAGAGCTATGTGAATATATATATATATATATATATATATATATATATATATATAATTAATTTTCCTTTAAAATGAAGCATATATTAAGTGGACCAACAAGGCTCACTTTTTGTCAGATGCTTTTAGTCATGGTCTAGATGGCAGATGGTATATGTACAAGTGGGGTACATGATCAGGGGCCATCCCAGATTTTGCAATCCCTTTTCATTTTTTTTTCCTGTTTCTGCTCAGGAATAAATTAAAAATCAGTCTTACTATTAATAGAATATTAGTAATAGGCACATATCACAGACATATCATCTCAAGATGAACTAGTCCACCTCTTCCTCTCACATTTTAGAAACTATATTGGAATGCAAGTGAGGGAGAGTGATGCTGTTATAGGGATGACATTCAAATAGCACTGATTTTTTAAAAGCGAGTCACAAACTTCTGTACTTTAACCATTGTTGATGATGCATTACTTACCTCACACCTCAGAATGATGGTGAGACGTACCTGAAGATCCTGATGCTCACTCATTTGAAAGTAAATTATTTCAAGAAAGCTCTGGGAGAGTCTTTTGTAAAACAAGTGTTTTTGGTTAGAAATTTTTATGCTAATTAATAAACTCAAATGAAAAAATAAGCCATCTTAAATTTAACCCTGTGCCAACAGCACTGATTTGGAGTTGAAACCAGTTTCTTGGAGGCTTTCCTATTAAGTAGACCCAATATGATGCCAGCTATGCTTTTAAGAGCATTTTGATGCTACATGGTGATGGGAGCTATTTAAAAAGAGGTAAGAATCCATAATTTGCAGGATTTGGGAGAGATTATCAATGAAAGTGACCAGTTAGTGAGAATAAGCTTTTCTTCCTTTCTCGAGTGATCAGAAAAAGCTGTCTTTGGCCTTTCAACAAATACAGAAAAATATCTACCATCATCTCTGGGGTAATGGTCCAGGATCTTAAGTGGTGCTTAAAGCTGTTTCCCAAGGTGTGTTCTTTAGAATACATTCCACAGAATGTTATTAGATATTTCTTTTAAAAAGTTTTTCTTGGTCATATAAATTTAGAAAACACTAAGTTAAGTACTATTCCATGGTTTCTTTCTTGCAAAAGTTCTCAGAGCCTTGGACATGCCAAAAGAAGGAAGATAACGTTAGGCGTTGCTCAAAATTATTTGGCCAACTAAGCCATCTTTGTTTTTCTACAGCGATCTCAACAAACTACTCTTCTACTAAATTATTTGAAAGGTACAATCTCAAAGAATACCATTTATTCCACTCAACTGATATATATTGAGTACTTACAGTGTGTCAGGCACGAGGTTAGATCCACAGATACAAATGTGTATAAGACAAACATATTCTGTGCCCTCATAGATTTACATTCTCTTGATGAAGTCCAACAACAATAAAAAGATAAACAGACAATCAACAACATAAATACAGACAGGGAAACAATAAGGGAATTGATACAGATATTAACAGAGGGTGGCCTATTAAGGTGAAATGGGCAAGTAAGGCCTGTATGAGGAGCTGAGCATATTTTTAGTGGGAACACGTTTAAATGACTAATTTAGAAATAAGGCCAGGTCCAGTGGCTCATGCCTGTGATCCCAGCACTTTGGGAGAGTGAGGCAGGTGAATCACTTGAGGCCAGGAGTTCAAGAACAGCCTGGCCAACATGGGGAATCCCCATTTCTATTAAAAACACACAAAAAATTAGCTGGGCACGGTGGTGTGTGCCTGTAATCCCATCTACTCAGGAAGCTGAGGTAGGAGAATTGCTTGAACCTGGGAGGCAGAGGTTGTCGTGAGCTGAGCCAAAATGTTGCCACTGCACTCCAGCCTGGGTGACAGAGTGAGACTCTGTCTAAAAAAAAAAAAAAAAAAAAAAAAGAAGAAGAAGAAGAAATGAAAAAATATATAGATTGGCTGCAAATTTTTGAAAAGCATTGCTTTAGTCACAATACTGTACCTTCCTTTTTGAGCTTTTTAAAAAAGAATGTGATACTACTAACACCACAGCAATAGATGTTAGGATCATCTTAATTTGTTTTAACCACACCTTTCTGCAGCCTGTTCTCCTTAATTGAGATGGCACTAGAGGGACCACATTCTAGACAATGAGAAGCATAGCTTAGTGTTCCCATCTAAGAAAATGACTCACATGGTCAGTTTGTGATTCTCTGAGCACCCTGTGTCCTCACTTAATGGCCTCAATAGGTTCTTGGAAACTGCAGCTCTAAGCAACATGATATATAACAAAACCAATTTTACCAAAGGCTAATTGATAAAACCAGAATTAAGTTCCTATGGCACATTTCTAGTCACAAAAACATCATCAAACTTCTAAATAAAGATCTCAATCACTTTTAACATTAAACATTGAAGTGAACATGAGCTTATGAACATTTAAAAAAGACTGTTAAAAGCAAATACAAAAGTTATTTTCCCAGTTGTTTAAGTTCCAGGTTGAGGGTAGCTGGATCGTACTCCAATGGCTCAAGGCCTGGGGAGTATACCATCTCATCACAGTGTGTGCACACACACACACACACACACACAGGGACCATGTAGACACACCCATTCACCTAATGATCACATCTTTGGTGTGTGGTAGGAAACCAGAGTACCTGGACAAAAACCCATCGGACATGCGGAGAATGCACAGGCTTCACATAGACAGTGGCTATGGCCGGGAATCGGTTTTTTTCCTCGTCAGCATTATATAGACACCACATTATTCGAGGACCTGCTGCATCAGTACAGGCGAGGCCCTGTGGCTGCTTTGAGGATTTAGAAACAAGACCTGGCCCTGCCCTCCTGAAGATTACATTCTAACAGGAGACACTGAGCGATGTTTGCTTTCAGTACAGTGGAGGAAATGCTATGATAAAGTCACACAGAGAAAGCTTCTGGAACATGGTGCTTGGGAGTTCCTTTGCAAATGATAGAGATTGTTAAGGAGTAAAGTTTTACAGTTTGCTGTCTAAAAGCAATAAGGAGGTCAATATTATTCTTTATTACATTAAAACATGTTGTCAAATGTAGCAAAGTACTTTTATTTCTGTTTCCCCTGAAAATAGGCAATTGGGACCAAAAAATATGTTTTGGGGGCACAGTTCTGGCCAACTATGTAAGGAATGAGGACCGTCTGACAGGTACTTTAATGAGCTATTCAGGCTGTACAGTGCCTAGCACAGCTACATTATGGAAAGGGTTCCTAGATAATTGTTTTTCTGATTGACTGACTGACAGAAGCCTTCTAAGCCTCTTATTCCCTTTCTCTTATTAAATTTTATGCATTCTTGATGAAAGTGATTTTGGAATAAAAGCGTTTAGCTCAGGCTCTCTGCTACCTAAATATCGTATCCTAAAATATCATAATACAGCTCACTATTGCCTTTCTCAGACGCTCCCTCTCCATCCCCACTAAAGTGTTCATGTCCCTTGTGCAATTACTTCTCCCTCTGCTACTTCTGTCTTGTCTTTCCTTTTCAGCTTCAGTTGAGCTTTGTTATTGATATCCATAGGCAGTATCTTCCCATTTGTTTATATCTTGGATCTCTGATCTGTGAAGATTTGTTTTCAGACTGACTTCATACAAGGGCATGGATAAGCCTAATACAAAAACTTTTCACGGTGGATACTAGGCAGGCGGCCGTGTCTTAGAGAGGTGTTTGGATTGGACGTCAGAAGGTATGGTCTTCTTTTAAGCAGTGCCATGAATTGCTTCAGGACCTAGCTTAAGTTACATACCCTTGGTTTTTCCATTTTCCCTTCTTTGCAGCTAGCTTGAAAGGAAAACATGGGGCCCCAAAAGTGAAAGGGGAGCTAGTCAGTATAAAGCATTGTTATGTCATATACCTGCAATCCATGGCAGTCTACCGTGACTAACGACAGACCAGTAGGATCCTTGGAAATATTTTCCTTTTTAAGAACAGAATATTCTTGTAAGTGGAGTCATCTTTCAGTGATTACTAGAGCCAGTCTTTCTGGGTCATATGGATACTCGGACAATAGCACAACAGAAGATCCAGACAAAGGAAAGGAAGCTGGAAGCCAAACTAGAGGGAATTTAAATCAAATTTGAACCTGTGAAATCTAATTATATTCAGGGGTTATTGACTTGGGGCTCATAGACCATGGGCAAAGGCCCATAGATGGCTATATTTTAGGAAGCTCATGAACTCCCAGAAATTATATACAAAATGTATTTTTCTGGGGAGAGTCTCCATAGATTTTACTGAGTCTCCCAAATTAAGATTCTCTGAGATAAAAGAAATGCAGGACTTCTAGTATTTGCTTCACCTGGCTTTAGTTATAATATCCCAAAAGACTTTCCCCAACTAAGAAGATTCTGTGCCTTATATTCCCTGGAGGATTGACTCCTATGTGTACAGAATTTCAAATTATTCAGCAAATACCTGATAACTATTGAGTGTCTGATATTTTCCTAAGTGTTTGAGTGTACAAAAATGATGAGATCAGCTCCTTTATCTTGAGATAATCAGAGATGTAAAAGCTGGATTTTGACAAGACTGACCACGTAGATGGTGAATTAAATCACTAAGTAAAGATAGACTAGGAGCAATTGTACCAGTTAGGACTGTGTGCACTTTTAACAAGATTTAATAGAGGCTTAGACAAAAGTAGTGCCAGTTGGGATGAAAATGAGTGGACAGGAACTGGTGATGGACTGAATGCCAGGAGTGAGGGAGAAGAAAGAGTAAAGATAGCAGCAGAGTTCCTAGTTTGTGAGATTTGTTGTACAGGAGCTAAAACTACAGTCCATAGGTAGAATCCATTCTTCCTCTGGTAGACCTCAGTTCTGCTCTTTAGGCCATTCAGCTGATTGAATCAGGCCTACCCAGGTTATGAAAGATAATCTCCTTTACTTAAAAGTCAACTGATTATAGATATTAATTACGTCGAAAAATACCTTGACAGCAGTACCTAGATTAGTGTTTTGTTGAATAACCGGGGACTACAGGCTACCCGAGTGTACATGTAAAACCTGCCATCACACTCACACACTAAAATTCATTATGTTAAATTTTCACTGAGCTTACTTTATTTGAAGGTAATGCTAGCCACATGAAAATGGTGACTCTCAAATTGTCCTTTATATGAGTACACTAGAAAAACACAAGAATTTTTATTTATTTATTTTTAGAGACAAGGTCTCATTCTGTCTCCCAGTCTGGAGCGCAGTGATGCATTCATAGCTCACTGCAGCCTCCAACTCAAGCTCAGGTGATCCTCCTGCCTCAGCTTCCCAAGTAGCTAGGACTACAGGGGCAGGCCACCCCACTCATTATTGTTTTTTATAATTTTCTGTAGAGATAGAGTCTCACTATGTTGCCCAGGCAGGTCTCAAACTCCTGGCCTTAAGCAGTTTTTCCCAAAGTGCTAGGATTATAGGTGTGAGCCACTTTGCCTGTCTAAGAAGGAAATTAATTATTGGTTATACCTGGTCCCACTCCCTTTCATTTATGAAATTGACTGTTCAGAGCAAAAATGTCCATGACAATTAAGACATCATGCTGGGAGAGTGAAAGATTAAACTTTAAGCAAATACATAGATACTTTATTATTTATTTAACTTAGATTTTGCATTGTATATAAGAAAATTTACACAATACAAGCTTATCACAATATGTTAACTTATAAATCAGTCATTTTGTCATAATTTTATATCATATAATGTTTGTTAAGATTGTATGTTTGTATCGTATTAAATAAGATAATGACAGTAAAACACTCAGCATGGTACCTGACACATTACACATACCCAATAAAGGTTCACTACTACTACTAGAATTACACATTGTCTATTAAGGGTTTTTAAGAGAGAAGACAAGTGGTTGTTGAAATTTCAGTAAACTGGGTTTGTCTACTCCAGACTCCTCCACTAATTAACTTTTTCCTTAAAAAGAGCTTCCTTGTTTAAAGTGATTAATGAAACTTAGATTATGGTATAAATATGAATTAGTTCTATATCTATTTTGTTTCTCCTTTACGCAAAACCTATATGTGGTCATGTTTATGTGTTTTAAAATCGCAGCCAGACAATCGGACTATCCTAATGTCTATTTTCATCTAGAAATCCATGTCTTTGGATCAAAAATCCCTGCCATTTGTCAGTTCTTCCATAGATACTGTTATATGAATGGGAGATATATGAGTTTAGATATTCTCTTAGTCTGTTTTCATGCTGCTGATAAAGACATACTCCTGACTGGATAATTTATGAAGGAAAGTAGTTTAGTGGACTCATAGCTCCATATGGAGGCCTCACAATCATGGCAGAAGATGAAGGAAGAGCAAAGGGATGTCTTACATGGCAGCTGGCAAAGAGAGAATGAGAACCAAGTGAAATGGGTTTCCCCTTATAAAACCATCAGATCTTGTCAGACTTACTCACTACCACAAGAACAGTATGGGGGAAACTGCCCCCATGATTCAGTTATCTTTCACTGGATCCCTCCCACAACACATGGGAATTGTGGGAGCTACAATTCAAGATGAAATTTGGGTGGGGACACAGCCAAACCATGCCATTCCACCCCTGGTCCCTCCCAAATCTCGTGTCCTTACATTCAAAAACCAGTTATACCTTCCCAAAAGTTTCTCAAAGTCTTAACTCATTTCAGCATTAACTCAAAAGTCCACAGTCCAAACTCTCATTCAAGATAAGGAGTTTAAGTTCTTCCACCTATGAGCCTGTAAAATCAGAAGCAAGTTAGTTAATTCCTAGATACAATGGGGGACAAATCATTCCAAATGGGAGAAATTGACCAAAATAGAGGAACTGCAGGCCCCATGGAAGTCCAAAATCTAGTGGGACAGTCAAATCTTAAATCTCCAAAATGATCTTCTTTGACTTCATATCTCACATCTAAGTCACACTGATGCAAAAGGTGGGCTCCTATGGCCTTGGGCAGCTCTGCCCCTCTGGTTTTGCAGGGTATAGCCTCCCTCCTGGCTGCTTTCACAGGCTGGCATCGAGTGTCTGCAGCTTTTCCCAGTACTTGGTGCAAGCTGTCAGTGAATCTACTATTCTGGGGTCTGAAAGATGCTGGTGGCCCTCTTCTCACAGCTCCACTAGGTGGTGCCCCAGTAGGGAATCTGTGTAGGCGCTCTGACCCCACATTTCCCTTCTGCACTGCCCTAGCCAATGGTCTCCATGAGGGCCCCGCCCCTGTGGCAAACTGCTGCCTGGGCATTTAGTCATTTCCATAGATCCTCTGAAATCAAGGCAGAGGTTCCCAAACCTCACTTCTTGACTTCTGTGTACCTGCAGGCTCGACACCATGTGGAAGCTGCCTAGGCTTGTGGCTTGCACCCTGTGAAGCCATTGCCTGAGCTGCCCCTTTTAGTCATGGCAGGAGTGGCTGGAACACAGGACACCAAGTTCCTATGAAGATCTGTGACATACCCTGGAGACATTTTCCCCATTGTCTTGGTGATTAACATTTGACTCCCTGCTACCTATGCAAATTTCTGCAGATGGCTTGAATTTCTCCTCAAAAAATGGGATTTTTTTTTCTATCGCATTGCCAGGATACAAATGTTCCAAACTTTTATGCTCTGTTTCCCTTTTAAAACTGAATACTTTCAACAGCACCCAAGTCACCTCTTGAATGCTTTTCTGCTTATAAATTTCTTCTGCCCGATATCCTAAATCAGCTCCCTCAAATTCAAAGTTCCACAGATCTCTAGGACAGGGGCAAAATGCCACCACTCTCTTCGCTAAAGCATTAACCATAGTCACCTTTGCTGTAGCTCACAACAAGTTCCCCATCTCCATCTGAGACCACCTCAGCCTAGATTTCAATGTCTATGTCATAATCAGCATTTTGATCAAAGCCATTCAACAAGTCTTTAGGAAGTTCCAAACATTCTCACGTTTTCCTGTCATCTTCTGAGCCCTCCAAATTGTTCCAACTTTTCCCTGTTACTCAGTTCCAAAATCACTTCTACTTTTTGGGCTATCTTTACAGCAGCATCCCACTCTACTGGTACCAATATACCGTATTAATCTGTTTTCACACTGCTGTTAAAGACATACCCAAGACAGGGTAATTTATAAAAGAAAGAGGTTTAATTGACTCACAGTTGTACATGGCTGGGGAGGCCTCACAGTCATGGTGGAAGACAAAGGAAGAGCAAAGGGATGTCTTACATGGTGGCTGGCAAAGAGAGAATGAGAAACAAGTGAAAGGGATTTCCCCTTATAAAACCCTTAGACTTTTTGAGACTTGTTCACTACCACAAGAACAGTGTGGGGGAAACCACCCCATGATTCAATTATCTTCCACCAGGTCCCACCCACAACACATGGGAATTATAGGAACTACAATTCAAATGAGATTTAGGTGGGGACAAAGTCAAACCATATCAGATTTCATCATGAAGAGTTTTACCTTTATGACCATCTTAGGCCTTGGCTGTTTCCTGAATCTGCCTTTTCTAAACTGACAGAAGACTTACCATTATTTGTTTATTCTTTTAATTTTTTTGCTATTTTATTTTTTCTCATGTGATTATCTGCTCATTTCTTTGGCATATGGACTTTTGAGTCATGGATCTGGATTCAGATCCCTCCTTCACCAGTTTTAATAATATAACCTTAGATGAGTCACTTAGTATCCCTGAACTTCAGGCCCACATTTGGAATGTCAGGAGGGTAATAGCAATCTTGTAGGATTTTTGTAGAGATTCATGAGAAAATACACAAACAGTGCATGTTGCAGTCCTGTGCATAGATGGAGTTCAGTCATTAAAGGAGGGGCAGTGGCCTCAGTGCTGTTGGTAGTGGTGATGGTTATTATTAGAAGATGTTACAATACACAGGAAAATGTCTTGTTATCCTTCATTTTTTTCTGAGGAAACTGGTATAAGATGTAAAAGTCAATTAACAGCAAGAATTTTCTACGAGAAGAGTGTTTTTCCTACCCTAGCTGGTTTAGCTGGATTCTGTCTTGTGAAAGGAGAACTTGACTACTAAATACATCTTTGAGCCTTCTACAGTCTCCATTTGAATTATTCATCAAGTGGAACCCAATCTCTGATTCAGATGCTTTAATTCAGAGCCATTTTATAAATATTATTTTATTTTTTTGGCCTTTAGATTCAGGATGCATTTTTAAATTACTTCTTCTACCTTCTTTAATTTGTTCTCAAGAAATGAGAAAGTTTAGAAATGGGAAGGGAGCCAATTATGATACCAAAAGGTAGTATGCTGTTTCCTACAAGCCAAAAGACCTGCAGAATATGCTCCAGGATTAGTTAATACTACTTAATGCAAAGCCATCCATTAAGCCTCAACATACTGTTTGCAGTCTTGGCATTCAACAAAATGTTTTGGCAAAAGAGTGTTTTCCTACTCAGCAATCCAGAACCCTCTCTTTAAACTCTGGCAAAGTGTCATGTGACATCTTAAATGCTCACTGTTTCTCTAAGGACTAATTCGAGTTCACTGTTCAAAGACTACAGATGTAGTAGCTGCCTCACTAAGGCTATTCTTTTTGTTTTTCTTTTCTTACTTTTTTTTTTTTGAGACACAGTTTCACTCTGTCACCCAGGCTAGGGTGCAGTGGCACGTTCTTGGCTCACTGCAACCTCCGGACCCCACCTCAAGAGATTCTCGTGCCTCAGCCTCACCAGTAGCTGAAATTACAGGCATGTGCCACCACGCCAAGCTAAGTTTTGTATTTTTAGTAGAGACAGGGTTTCACCATGTTGTCCAGGCTGGTCTCGAACTCCTGACTTCAAGTGATCCACCTGCCTTGGCCTCCCAAAGTGATGGGATTACAGGCGTGAGCTACTGCACCTGGCTCAAGGCTCTTCTTTTAACTAGTATGGAAAGGTCTGGCTCTTAGGATATTTGCTTGCCACTACATGAGGTCTAGGCTATAGCCCATCAGCATTATATGCATCCTTAAATGTAACCTTATCCATCCTGCAGCCTAATATGGGAGTCACATTTAGGAAGTCCCAAAAGATATTCATAAAGCTTCATGTAATCTTAAACTTTCTGACTTTTGTGATAATCTTTTGCGGTATTCCTGTTATTTAGCAAGTCTAATATGTTCAAACATTCTTTATATTATAGAGTAAATTAAAAAAAAAAAAAGCTTTCTGAATCACCTGCACATGGGCTCTACTTTTGTCTTCCAAATGTGCTGCTGCTTTTCTATGGTGACCTTGCTGATGTCTGTGAAATTCTGCTTTAATATCTCTAATTTCCCACGTTTTTTTCTAATTACCCAGATTCCAGGTTATTTGGCATATGGATTACATTTTTCTCTATGCTCTTTATGTCATTCATGTTGTAGAGAACAGTGTCAGCAAGGGTCACATGAGGCTTGCAATGTCATTTATTGGCTATTGAGATAGGCATGGGGGTAAAAAGGTCGACAAAGGAACCAGTGCTAAAGGGCCTTATATGCCCTGCTAAGATGTAACACAGAGAGAGTGGTCAGATCTGTGATTTAGAAAGATAATTATAGTGGTGATGTGGGAAATGAATTAGGTATTTAGAGTGAAAGGAAACAAGGCAATTAGTTCAGTTGGCATATTTCCATTAATCAACAGTCTTTAGATACAGTGGCTCATCCAACTATGACTACACCCAGCCGTGGTGTCATCCGTTCTAGATTTCTCAGTCTTTTTCAAAATCCTGTCATGAGAGACTTTGCTAATTATCTTGGGATTCTAGGAGCATTATATGTGTGGCTTTCGCCTAATGGTATCTAAAAAGGAAATGAGGATTCTCTGGTCGTTCCCAATTAACCCCATCCTAACTCCAACAGACGCCTTCCTTCTTTACTGCTTGGCAACGCATTATTCTTCCTAGAATCTTTCCAAGCACGAAGTCGAAGCTCTCTGGTAATTAGGTACAATTCTAGGCTCTGTCTGTTTTACGTTATTGAAATTTTGGATATGCATCACTTTCTCCATTTTTTGGCCTTATCTCTTTGTATTTTTTCAAAGCATACTTTTATAATCACACTTAAGAGTGTTTTTGGTAGCAGAATTTGTGAAGACTTAGAACCTTGAATTCCTTGACTAGCCAGATGAGCTCTCTTGTTAACTTCTTCCCTGTCCTTCCCCACCTTACCCCCAGCAATTGTTTTTCCACGTTTCCCCTTCAGCACTCCCTCCTGTGGAAAAGATATAAACCAGGTAGTAGCAGATTCGTTATAACATGCTCAGAGTCTATTCTTCTTTTTAAAATTACGTAAGTGATGCCTATCAGTGTAAAAAAAAATGAGGACATAGGCAGACTTTCATTGAAACCAACACACCATCGATAGTAAGACTTGTCTTGATTTCAGAGTCTTACAATCGATGAATCACGGTGGCTTAACATTGGTGCCTATCTTTCTATATATTTTTTTCCTATCATATGTAATCATATTATCAGTCCTTCTGTTTTGATTCTTCTTACCAAGTGGTATATAGCGAATATATTGCCTTGACAGTAACTATATTTTTAATGGCTGCATTTTAAAGATATACTGCATATCACTTAACCAATTTTCTATTTTCAGACAATTAAAGATTGTACTATCATGAACAATTCTATAGTGCGTATGCTAGTATGTAGATCTTAGTATCTGTCCTAAAGTGCTTCAAATAAATTCCTTACAACATGTTGCCAAAATGATTTCCCCAAAATTTGTAACAATTTGAGTTTCTGTTAGGACTATATAAAACAAACTTTTTTCTTATACTTTACCAATGTGAGGTGAGTGTGTGTGTGTATGTGTGTGTGTGTGTGTATATATGTGTGTGAACACAGTATGATAGATGAATAATAGATGAACTATTGATATAATATATAGTTCTTAGATTGCTGGTAGATTTAATCATTTCTTCAAAATTTATTAGCCATTTATACTTCAATTTTATGAATTATCTGTTGTCTTCTCATTTTATGGATAATTTTTATATTGATTTGAAGTAACTATGTATAACAGACATTATCTAGCTAATTGTCATAAATATTGCAAATATTTAGTAGTTTGCCATTTTTGAAACTTGATTTGTTGTGTGGATTTTTTAATAATAGAAAATTTACTATAGATAATATGTTTTTATATATTTTTAGATTTTTCTCCCCCATCTAAAGGTTTCTGTTTTTGTGTCACTTTTACAAAGGCCAACTCATTATTCCATGATTTTGTTTAAAATCCAGCTTTCTCCTATTTTAGTTAAACTACTCTTCTGATGGTGGTAGTTCTTATTTTTTGTAAAGAACAAGTAAGGCTTTGGAACTATGTCTGACTGAGATTGAATCTTAGCTCTGACTCAGGGAGAAATTACTTACCTTCTCTGAGCTTCAGGTTCCCATGCTAAAATGACCTACCTCCATGGGGCGATTGTGTGATTCAGATGAGACCATGCCTGTGAATGGACTTAGTGAAAAACCCAAACTGTAGAATATAGGAGGTGCTCAGCACGTAATTTTTTTTTTCTTTTCTCCTGGACACAGCTTAGTGAAATGAGAAGGGCACTTTCTTATGGGGTGATCTGAATACAATTTTAACTGTCCTCATTTTGAGATACACATCACAGGCAGCTGTTGAACTGCATACCTTATCTTGAAGGAATAATGCATGACACCACTGTGCATAGTCAAAATTTAGCTCCAATTTTCTTTCAGATTCAGTGACAACCATACTGCAAAGTCCTGTAGCATTATGATGCAAGATCATTAAGTTTGGTGATAAAAAGGATAAATTACTATAATGAGAAGTTTTCCTCATTTCATATCTCTAAGGACATCACTGAGCTTTGAAAAAGGATACTGAAAAGGGAAAACGTAGGTAGAGAGCTGGCAGGGCATGAAGACAAGAAGCTCTGTTTCACATCAGTGCTTTAGGCTACCCTAGCACACAAGCACCAGCCCGGCTATAGGAATTTAGGTAATGTTTACCCGTTGTAGACTTCGAATAGAAACTGTATTTTGAGATAATAGTGCAAAGGACATCCTTGACATTTCATTTCCTCATGTGTACATAAGCAAATGCAGAAATCGGATTTCATTTCTGTGTACTGAAAATAGCAACCAAGGATCCAAAAGTGATCCCCCACCTCTTCTTCTTTTCAAAAAAAATCCTGTTCTTTTATATTCAAAAATATGTCAAGAGTAAGTTCCTGAATTTCTGAGTCACAAAGACTCAGACACATAGGGAGCCCTAAATCATGGCATAAATGAACTGAGGAACCTAATGCTTCATAATATTTTCTCCATTTCCCATCTCTACCCTCATTATAATTTCCCTTCTCCATAGAATATTAAGCTTAAAATTGATTAGAGACTTAACATAGCAAAAACATTCACAAACTCACTACATTTTTATCTCTTCAACCATCACCGAAAGCAAGGAAGGGTGATGTAATATTTAAAACATTCAGTAAGAACATAATGCATGCCTTTACCTATTTTAATTCTCTTTACTTATGAAATAATAATTTAAAAGAAGTGGAGGCCAACAATAATAATCACCAAATACCAGTTTGCTGGGTATTTTCATGCGTGTTTACTGTTTCAGTCTCCACAACAATTCTATAAGGTTAGTGTTACAATTATTATTGTGGCCCTCTGTTAGAGATGATGGAGCCTTCATTCTTTGAAGTATCTTTTGCAAAATTCTCCAAGCCCCTTTCTTGGTAACTGGACCAATAGCACCATCCAGTTGGAGTATCCTGATCCCATTTCATTTGATTTTAGAGATGAAAGACCTCAGGTACAGAAAAGTTAAATGACTTACAAAGCACCTTCAGTAAGCAGTAGAACTGTACTCAAGCTGCATTTTTCTAACTTAATATGCAGTGCTCTTTTGGCTTTAACATTCTGACTCTGGCTCTCTGATCTCCCAAAATTGAAAATTTTGTAACTTGTCAACAAGTTCTTGGCATGAGTTCTATAGTGGCTTCTGTTAGAGATAGAGGTAAAGTTTCCCCATGCTTTGACGTACCTAGCTCAAAATTGACTAAGCCCTCCTCTTGGTGGCTAGCCCAGCAGTACCATCCAGGTGGGCAACCTGATCCTACACTGAGACCCATATGGGAAATGGCCCCCCTTCCATCCTTCAGGGCACTTTCCTACCCTCTTCCATATATGTAGGGTCAACTAAGTACCTTAAGGAGCTCTAGAACTCACACCGCTGGGATCCTCCTGGGGCCTTGTAAGCAGAACCTAATTCCAAGAGACTGGTGGGTGAACATTGGACATTGTGGTACCTCTTTGCTGACTTGGTTGAAATTGGACTTCTACAGTGGTGCTGGCATACTGATTGGGGGTGACTCAGATTGATTATATAGACAAGAATCCCATAGTTTTTTTTCCCTTCTTTCAATGCCATGTGTATCCTAGGGATGGCCCTGTAGCAGGCAAGAATTGCTAAGAGTATGAGATTTTACTCTAGGTACACCCTAGCAAGTTAGCCTGCCACTGTTTCATGGATACTGGCAGAAGACATGAGACTCCTGGGTCGGAGTCTCAAAGGACAGTGTATTATTTACAGTAATAGTGGTAGCCAGAGTATCATCATTTTCTTATGCCAGTTTTTTAAGTACTAGTTCCCATAAGGTGCCATAAAGAGGGCCATGCACTAGGTTATATTACAAGAGGGGAATTCTGAGTTTAGGGAACTTGGATCTTTTATAATGGACATAAGCATGCTTGCCTTTTGATCAGGAGGGAGGCACTGTCATGGTTTTTCAAAGCATCTTTGAAAAGATAGTTCAGAAAGATTGTCAGTGCCCTTCCCTGCTCACAAGACACATCATGGAGAATTGCTTTTCAATGTGAAGTTCCTGCTGGTCCCTCTTAATTGCAAAAGTGCAAGGATACCCAAATACTAATCCCAGCCTGCCCTCAAATGACCCCAAATCTTCAGGATAGTCCTGAAATAAAAGTGGTTTCCAAAAGAGAAGACTGAAACCAGGAAAGAGGGAACATGGATATTTGAAAGACATGAGTCATTGTCTTGCCAGTGTGTGTATTTTGCCTTAAACATTTTCATCCACATTTGCTTTAGATTCTATAGCCCTGCCCATGAGTGCCATCAGTTATCTCATGATTTGATAGAAGTTCCTCACTTCCCCCACCTGAAATTTTTCTTACCGTTAGCTTTCTACAAAGCATAAAATTGCTGCCGTTACAATCATTCTTTTCAGTTAGAGGAGGATCTCCAGAAGATCCCTACTAGTTATTTTTTTGTTGTATAGCAAAGGCAGTACAACAGCCGCTTCACTCCCATTAATATCTCAGTATGGCTTCAATTACCAATTTTCAAGAAGCAGCTATGTCCATTTTCTATGGATACTACACAGGAATGGGGGTGTCAATAGGAATATGGAGTTGAAAAAAAGAAACAGAGCATACTTGGACCAAGGTGAGGTCATTTCAGTGGGGTCCCCTGGGAATAAAGGAGTAACTTGAAATCAGTAGATGACAAGGCAGAGAAAAACTCGGAAGTAGAGAGCACTGAAAAAAATGGATGGAGTAGTGTTTTGGAAGTCACTTCACAATTTATACTGGAGTTCGTTCTGCTATTGGGCTTTAAGAATAGATGTTAAAAGGGAATTTTATTATGCTCCATCTCCTCAGTTTTCCTTGGCTTTTTAAAGGAATGTAGGCAGTACATTCAAAAGTGAATTTCAATGGAGTGCTTTCAGAGGAACAATTCAAATGGAGTTGTGTTTGCTCACTTGTCAATGTTACCCTTTCTTCTAGGTGCCTGATTTGGCCTCAGCCAAGTGCACTGTTCATGCAAACATCTTCAGCTCTGACAGCACATGCTGTTCGTGGTATCACCCCTTTGGCCACACTCCTGTGGCATGTCGGTACCAGGAAAACTAGCAACTTGGATACAAAGCAATGATATTTACATTGTTATGGTTAAGTTAATTTTGTGGTGGTGAAAACCTCAGTTTTTCCTTTCCGGCTAGTATTTCCAATTTGGAATTGCAACACTACATTTACGTGCATTTTGCCTTTTAAATGTTCTGTGGTATTGCAACATTTGAGAAATTCCCAGGGACCCTTAATCTTCCTACAAATACTGGTTTGTCATCTAAGGACCAGCTCACTATCTCAGTTATCTCTTTGTGCCCCTGCTGAATAATTCTGATTTTGCATTGTACATCTTTAGACTGTCCCTGTACTGTCTTTTAGTTCAGGTTTCCCTCTTAAGTATACTAATAAAAGGACAAAGAAAAAGGATTTAAAAAAATATTTAGCTGCTTTTTTCGAGAGCAATTGAACTTAAAGCTACTTTTCCTATTGTTTTCCATGAAGCCTCATTTAAAATATTTTATTAATGCAAAGAGATGTGCATTCAGGGCTAAGGACCAGTGAACAGTAGCCATGGCAACCAGGAAGCCATTCGGGAGGAGAAAAAAATGCAGTAAAGAGTAAGTGTTTTAATCCTTAACTTTAATCCTTTTACTTCCTGTTCTCAAAATGAAATATAAATCAGGCACCATGCAGTGCTGCAATTTTTCTCTGAAAGGGATGTTGGCAAAAGAGGATTAGTAATGGACAGACGTGTTTAAGGAATTTAATCACACAATTTGTTGTAAAACTTTTGAGAAAACGAGTGACCAGTTCCTTTGAGTGGCGTCAATGAGAACCAACAAAACATACTTTGAACCTGATTAGAGAGTTGGTGCAGGGGGACACCCCTGTTTGCTGTTATTGTTACATCATTTCAGGCTGTGGTAATGACACGAGAAATCAAGGAATTTGCTTGGTCCCCCAGTGGGGAGGTAGAAGGCTTGGAGTGTCTCCTTGGTAGAATAGAGATATTCTTTTGATCTTTGTGATGCTAGGGAAAAATTAAGTCGCCTGTATTTCACATACTACCTTTCCTTGATGTTCGATTACTCTGGGAGTTTTACAAAGGCATGTGCTTTCTATTGTCAACAAACTCTTGGGTTTCAGCTAAAAAGCTCAGGCTTTAGTTGCTATGGACAGTAAAACGCATTCTCAGAAGGATTGATTATTATTTCTTAATGTTTCTACTCTTTGTTTCTAAGATTTTCTTCTACATGGACTAGACTTGTTCTACTTGTTAATTTCTAATTGTAAAAAAAATCTGATTTTCTTTCTTTTAAGTCAGATAAAAAATATGGCCTCACACTGACTGGTCATGCCTAGTTCTTTAGAGGGTGGTTGGGGAAGAAAGAGAGCTTTGTCTTTTTGTTTTGCATTTTTCCTTCCCTCAGCATATATAAATTTATTTCTTTGATAAATTTATTTCTAGTGAACTAAAAGTTACCAGCACACATGGCTCTTTGCAGAGATCTGAGGTACCTACAACTTGTACTAGCTTCCTGCCATGTCAGAATGTGAAATTCTTCCAGTAATAGCATCTTTCCAGGGGGCTGCTGATAATTATGACAGACAAGCAACATCATGAGGGCTAGAGCGTTTGCAAGTGGAGTTAGACGGCAGACTGCTGAGCTTGGAGTTTCTTGTAGACCTCGAGAACAAAAATATACAAGCTAAAACCTGAAGATAACAGGGCATCTGGAAAAGAAAAATACTATCCTGTTCTGTAGCTTATAGGACAACATGCAAGGTTGATCACCTGTTCCTGATTCCTCTTCTTGACCTGATCTCATTTCTCCCCATTCTGTCAGAACCAGAAAGACTAATGTGATCCTGGGCAGTGCTCCTGAGATGGAATCTGTACTCTGTGAGCGGCCACTGGCTGTCCTCATCACCCCTGCCATCCTTTCCTTAGATTTTGACTTTCTAGTCTGAATTTCTGGGATGGAATTTTGTGTTTTTGAGAGGGGATTGGTGTAATTGCAGGGAGTAGATGATAAGAAAGATAAAATGGTGTCAGTACCTAAAGGAGGAATGGTAGATGATAAACATGAAGATGACTTTGGCAGAGTCTACATACGCTGCAGGAAGGCTCTGAGAGAATCTGGTCCCCATCTTGAGCTTCACTCTGAGGTACTTCTTCAAGCCAGTCCTCTTTTCTGATGAACAAGGAGAGGAGCTTTATTTCACCAGAGCATAAAAAGGTTATGTGATTCATGCATTGCTCTAAGGCATACACTCCTTAGATAAGAAGAGGGAAGTAACTGACAGCAATGATGCACTGAGGAAAACTACACCACGGGCAAGCTCTTACTTTAGTAGCATTACATCAGGAGGAAAAATGGCTTTGGGACAGTGTTAAAGATGGCGTGGAGCAGGGCCAGCGTGACCAGGGTTACCAGCTGGTCACTTACTTAATCCGTGGTCCAAAGGAAGGTTCCCATCTTGGCTGTGTAGTCTGTCAGACAGGGGACTGGAGTGTATAATTTGGGACTCAATCAGTTTGAAATTTCTGTTTTCTACTTATCGAATTTATATTAGACATGAACTCTTTAGAAGCAAGGTGGAAAATTGGATTTGTTCCCGGACCTTCCAGATGAATGAAAGAAGTATAATGTAGTGAATTAGCATTTCCTATTGGAAGGATTGCTCATTTGCGCATTCCAAGAGGCAACATATAAATGTGAATAGTGTTATCTAGTGACATTTGACATGAATGGGGGCTGAATATTATAAAGAAATAAACTTCAGCTGGGTATGGAGGTTCATGCCTATAATCCCAGCACTTAGGGAGGCCAAGTCCAGGGGAACTCTTAAGCCCAGGAGTTTGAGACCAGCCTCAGCAACATAGTGAGACCCTGTCTCTCCAAAAAAAAAGCCAAAAATTCAAAAATACTTAGCCAGATTTAGTGGTGCACAGATGTAGTCACAACTACTCAGGAGGCTGAGGCAGGAGGATAGCTTGAGCCCAGGAATTCAAGGTTACAGTGAGCTATGATCACGCTACTGCACTCCAGCCTGGGCGACAGAACAAACACACTATCACTAAAAAAAGAAAAAGGAAGAAAGAAACTCCCTAAGTGTCTTTTTAAAAAAACTTCTGTTCAATATCACTTGGCTATTTTCTGTTTTATTGTTAATTGATAATGTAGGCATACTTAAATTGCCCCAGTCTTTCTTCCCCTGGGGTTGCAGGAGACATGATTTCATTTTTCTTTGGGACCTGCCCCAAAGGTTAAGCATGGATTAATAAACCCTCAGCAGTCATTGACTCATTTGTCATTCATTCATTTACTTATTCACACATTCCCCAAACGTTTATTGAGTACCTTTCATGTGAAAAGAAGGACTGTTTTAGATTGCATGATTAAACACTCAAGGGTTTATAAAGCCCTTTTTGTCTTTTATGATGTGCATACATATAGATATAATTTCTAAATAGCTATTATAAAATGTAGAGTGCCAACAGCAAGATGAAGAGAAATTGCTCTTAGAATGTGAAAAAGAATGAAATTACCTTGGAATGGAAAGGCCTGGTAAAACTTCAAGGGACAAGTGACATTGAATTGGACCTTGGAGAATATGTAGAATTTATTGTAGACATGTAGAATCCAGAAAAAAGGGGACTCCAGATGAGGGAGGTTTGTGGCCAGAGTACAGCATGAGACTTGAATGAGAATAAACAAAGACTACAAGAATATCTGGGTTCTGCATGACCTCCAGCATGGACATGAAGCCAAGGGAAGCTAGGTGAGAGCTAGCGTGTTAAAGCCCATGAATTTGGGCTGTAGGTAACGTCTAGGGGAGAGTCACTAAGGGCTTTGAATGAGAAGAAACACTAAACTGACTGTTGAGTATAGAACGGATGGGAGAGGAAAAAAGCAAGTGTTCTCCGTTGAAACAACAGCCTTCAACTTTTAGAAGTAGGTACTTTTAAAATTGTCCAAACACTCATGCACGTGAAAATCAGCCTTAAATCTTCTTCACTCAATCTGTTGTAATTAAATGAAAGGCAGAAAAAAATGAGATCCACTGACTTTTACAGTCAGTCCCTCCCCACACTTCCTAAGCTGTAGCATAGGCAGGAGCGGTAGTCAGAAATCAATTCAAGGGAAGACAATACGGAGCTGGTAAGATGGACGGGGGAAGTAATTACTAGATAGCTGGCTGCTTTAATTAAACCTTGAGAATACTTGAATAGAAAGAAAAGTTCTACACTTGAATGGATGGGATGGGATGGAATGTGTGTGGTCACATTAGTGCAATGAACCAGTGTCAGAGGAATTTATGAAGCTGTGATAAAAGTAAACCCTTCATCTTGCTTTGAGTCTTCACAACCCCATAACCAGGCCCCAAAGGGTGAAGGGGGATGTTTTTCATGGCAAAGTGAAATTCTATATTAACATTTCTCTGTTTTTCTAAAAAAAGAATGCATTCTTCAGTTTAGTGTTCTGCTTTTAAGACGTGCCTCTGAATGAAGCTTGAATTCACCTTTGACTGTGTCATTTGTGTATCATTTTCCAGTTAGAAAAATAAATATAAGACTCTCAGTGTCAGTTTTAGAAAAATATTGACTTAGGAAGAAAATTATGTTTTCACAAATGTAACAATGCAAAAATTACAAGTTGCATGCCTTTCTGATTTCAACATCCTTTTGAACCTCAGCTCCTCAACTCTGTCCAGCATAGCTAGATAGTGGGACAGATTTTGGTATTAGGACATCTAGATGAAGTTCTCAGAGTGCTCTAAAAATGTTTTGTTGTTGGTTCTGGTTTCTAATATGTTTTAGTCTCTTCCAAGAGGGTGAACACTGGCTGCATTCTCCTGAGATAGAATAATTCCATAGCTCTATGTATCCTTGAAAACTGTGCTCGTATCTTGATTAGGACACTGGCTGGGACTCTAGTTCTGAGGCTAAGCAAGACCCCAGTGTGTTACTAACAAAGGTCTCACTCTTAATGAATATAATAGCCTCTTCTTGAGTAAAAAAAAATAATTAATTATATGTAACAAGAACCATTGTCCTTAGGTCACCACATATAATTAAGTTATAAGCCTATGGAGTTAATATTATCACTCCATTGTGCAAAGGTTCTGAAACCTTGAGAGGTTATCTTGCCAAAGGATACATAGCAGTAAGTGGCGGAGCTGAGATATGAACCTGTAGCTATTTGATCCCAAAGTCTCCATCCATTTCCCCTTGCCATGTTGCCACACTATGGCTTACAAAAGGAAGAAGCTGATAAAGAAAGAGAAAATATATCCCCCAAAAATGGGTGAGAGAAAAAGGAAAACAGGAGTGCATGCTATGGAGCGTTAACAGCACTTCTACACTGAATGTTAGTAAAAATTATAATAGAAATGGCAGCATGTGTTTAACATTGATTATATACCATGTATTGGTGAAATGCTTTCTTATCTATTTGTGATCCCTAACAGCAGCCTTATTAATTAGGTGCCATTATTATCCACATCATACAAAGAACTAAGCTAAAGAGATGTTAAACATCTTTCTCATAGTTGTGTAACATTTTGTTAGTAAGGATACAAAAGTTCAAATCCATGTAGTCTGAGTCTTATATTTTATGATCCATATTGTGGATAAGCTATTATAAGTGGTTACTAATGACTTAGTGTGATTCATAGGGTGGAGACAATTTTTTTAGATAACTCACTTTGGGGCAGACATTTAACATCATCCTTAATGCCAGAGAATGTTTTAATCACGTTTTCACAAGGCACTGAAGAAGGGTACACGGTAGCCCACTGAGTGCTTGAGTTGAATGATATGTAACCAAGAAGAGGCTCTGTACCACTCAGTAGCAATGCAGCTTTAGAAAAGTAGCTCCTTCCCAGGATAAAGAGCCATCCGAAACAAAGAGCATCACATCTGGAAAAAGATCTAAGGATTTTACTTGATGATGAGCTTTATTCATGCCACACTGCAAACTCTGAGAGAGCAAGGAACTTGTCTTACGCACCACTTTAACTCCTGGGCCCAGCGTAGTTGGGGTACATGGTAGAGAATCTAGAAATATGTGGTGAATGGATGAATGAATGAAGGAAACAACATGGATTTTTTTTTTTTTTTTTTTTTTGAGACGGAGTTTCGCTCTTGTTGCCCAGGCTGGAGTGTAATGGCGTGATCTCGGCTCACTGCAACCGCCACCTCCTGGGTTCAAGTGATTCTCCTGCCTCAGCTTCCTGAGTAGCTGGGACTACAGGCACGTGCCACCACGCCCAGCTAATTTTTGTATTTTTAGTAGAGACGGGGTATCACCACATTGACCAGGATGGTCTCGATCTCTTGACCTCGTGATCCACCCGCCTCGACCTCCCAAAGTGCTGGGATTACAGGCGTGAGCCACTGCGCCCGGCCAACAACATGGATTTTTAAAAGCTATTGACTATTTTAGGTTGTATGAATAGAGACAGAAAGTCTAGAATAAGGGATGTGTTTGTTCTGTTGTATTCTGTTCTGGTCAGACAGCTGGTTAACTCTATTAATATATGGATGTCATTTACATGTAGGCCATTGAGCCTCAGTATATAGAGTAATTAAGGTGCTGAATGGAATAACATGTTATGTGAGAGAGCAGGACTAATGTTTTAGTAAATGACTCCTGTGTTCCAAGCATAGTGTTAGATGCTTTCTGTATCTTTTTTGTTTTTTGAGATTGAGTCTCGCTTTGTTACCCAGGCTGGAGTGCAATGGCATGATCTCGGCTCACTGCAACCGCCACCTCCTGGGTTCAAGCGATTCTCCTGCCTCAGCTTCCTGAGTAGCTGGGACTACAGGCGCACGCCACCACACCTGGCTAATTTTTGTATTGTTAGTAGAGATACAGTTTCACTATGTTGGTCAGGCTGGTCTCGAACTCCTGACCTCGTGATCCTCTGGCCTCGGCCTTCCAAAGTGCTGGGATTACAGGCATGAGCCACTGCGCCTGGCTGGTTTCTCTGTCTAATCTGATTAAGTTCTCAAAGCAACCAAGATCTACTGGTATTATCCTTATTTTACAGAAGGGAAACTATACTCAGGAAAGTGAATATACTTGCCCAGTATCACACAGTAGTTGAACTAAAAGCCCCAAGCTCTTTCTACCTAAGTGTCCTCTTATCTATATAAAAAACTTGGCCCACTTGTAATTTCAGCACCTTGGGTGGCTGAAGTGGGAAGATTGCTTGAGCCCAGGAGTTTGAGACCCTGTCTGAGCCTGAGCAATGTGGTGAGACCCCGTCTCTAAAAAAAATTGGTTTTTAATTAGCTAGATGTGGCCCATGCCTGTGGTCTCAGCTAGTTAGGAAGCTGAAGCAGGAGGATTGCTTGAACCCAGGAGACTGAGGCTGCAGTGAGTCATGTTCATGTCACAGCACTCCATCCTGGGTGACACAACAAGACTGTCTCAAAATAAAAAAATAAATAAATAACAAAACAAATTTTTTTTCCTGTCTGGAGAAAAATCTGCTAACAGGGAAGGGTCAGCAAAGAAGCTAAACCATGGCCCCTTCCATGGCTGAAATTCTGTAGTACTACAGCATTTTGAAGCTTCTCAGATACTAAAAATCTGTAAAAGTAGACTGTGAGCAGTTATTCTGTGTGGTCTGAGGGACGAGGGGAGGAAGAAACCCTAGGGGTGTGGATCTACAGTTGGCAGATTATAGTTCAGCTTGTGGCAAAACTTTTTAAATGATGAGATCTGTTTAGCAATGGAGGGTGCTTAGTGGTAAGGAAGGAAGTTCCCTGTCATCAAAAGGATTTAGACAGAGACTGAACTGCTACCATGGTATGCAGTAGTGCTGTGCACTTCATTACTATAAGTTTAAATTTAAATTAATTAAAATTAAATAAAAGTAAAATTCCTCAGTTGCATAAGCCACATTTCGAATGCTCACTAATCACATGTGGCCAGTGGCTCCCAATGAGTGCAGTGCAGATGCTTTCCGGCATCACAGAAATTTCAATTGCATAGCCTTGCTGCAGAGCTGGCGGGGAAGAACTTTGTGCCTAGTTCCTTTTTGCTCTGAAATTCTACGTTTCTTTGAACAATTTCCATAAATCATCATTTTTTTACTAAATAATTAGTTTTATTGTCTCCTACTGGCACTGATTTTTCATGATCTTATTGAGATACACCCCAGCATGTGCACTCATTCACATATTTTGGAATGTTCATTAATTAGCCATGGATAAAATTTTGGACCTTTGGAGTCACTCCTAACCCAACAGGTATCCCCTATACAGATGTTCAGAGCACCGAGTCGGACATTTATGTTCTCAAAAAGATTTCTTCCCATGCCATTTCTCTAACTCTTCACTCTCATTTCTATTTGCAAATTGGTCCTCTCTGCAAATTGGTCATTCCTAAAGGAAATGAATTTAACAGCAGATTGTTGGAGATTAATTACCTATCATATGCCAAAGCCACTTCCTATATGCAAGTGCTAAGGAATACTCCAGAGATGGAATTCTTAGATTCAACTGAAAATTAATTGTGATTAATATAATGGGTTAAATCATTGTAATTATTTTTAAGCCTTTTGGCAATGAGTTAATTCCCCAAGATCTACATTGCTTGAAGTGTCATAGAGAACACTTGATGAGAATGTTCTGGTAATAAACCTTAACCCTCTGGGAAAAAAGTCCTACTCGTCTTTCCTTCTGGCTTAGTTTCTTCAGAAACATATTTTGGTGGCATTTGATTTCTGGAGTACAAAGGGATCCCTACAAGGTGATGCGTAAACATGCATGGCCCAGATGGACTATGCTCATTGGAGAAGGGAAAACAGGCCTCTGTGCCTCGTTTTCTTTGGAAGTATGTCTCACTTCAGACTAACAGAATACCTTTCCTCCTAGAATAAAATGTAATGGAACTGAAAATTGAAGATTCTGGGCCTTTTTCCCTTTCCTAATTATTTCCACTTGACTCACTTAATCTTGGACGATTATTCAATCATATCTGAAATGAGAAAATGACGGGAGTGAAATTTCCATCTCTTGTTGCAAGAGCTTATAAACATTAACAGAACAGTCTCATAAAAAAAAAATTACAAATCACAATTGATGGTGCCCTGTTTTTATATATCAGAAGAAAAATCCCTGCATTGTTAGGGAAGCAGCTCAAATCTGGGCATGCAGGAACCCTGTCAAACCCTGATAGGTGATTTTACTATTAAGGTTGAAAAACTACATTTTAAACAAATATTTCATATTGGGAGATTGTATAAAAACGAAGGAGCCAATTTGTTTACTTGTACCTGGATAGGTTGGGATATTGGGCTGTAAAATAGTTCCTTGAAGACCAGAATCACTAACATTCAGAGGCTCACAAACTGGTTTCCGAGACTCAGAGTTGTTCCAAGTCTATGTCCATGAGCCTTCCTGCAGATGTGTGAATAAAAGGATACAAGCAATTCTAATAGTTTCTGAGGGTCAGATTAGGACTCAGTATACAAAAAAGTCTTTTTGACTATGGGAACTGTCTAAAGTTGTGGCTAACAACCAAAATGAGGATGTTGCCTCTTACTATACTGTATCAAGCAGCAAAGTCTGACAAGCTACTTATAGGTTGCTGTTAGGGAAGTCAGGCATAAGACAGAGGTTTGGACACAGTGACATCTGAAGCCCCTTTCAGTCCTGATTGTTCTGGCAAATTGGGGTCTTATTTTTAATTTAGTCTCCACAATTATGCTTTTGGTATTATCCAGGATGGTTTAGAACACCCCACTTTCATTAAACATCTACTTTCCACACTCCTGGCATGTAGGCAAAGCAGGTACAGAAGAGAAATGAATGGATGTGATCAGAGTATCCTTTTCAGTGCTGCTGATTGTCTCTCGACATTCTTGAACCAAATCAAAGTAAGTTTGGAATGTTTGCTAAATTGGCTGCCCCACAAGCCCACTGTGAGCCAAGGATTCAGGTGCATGTAATTTATAAAGGACGTGCTTGCAAGAGAACTCAGGAGAGGATGGGGGAAGGGGAAAAAGCTAGTCACGGGTGCCAGTTCAGGTGGTCTCAGCCTAGCCCAATCCCACAGGGAGCTCCGGAGCATAGCATCTCAGCATTTGCCTCACTTTTAGGCAAAAAAGTACTGTTTAGTTGTGTGTCTGTGTGTGTGTGTTAGGGATGGAGAATGCTAGACATTGGATCTAAAGTACACAGAAGTTGGGGCACGGACACACCAAAGCAGAAGGCGGCAGCACAGTGCTAATTGAAGGGATCAGAGGGGAGCTGGGCAGAGCATCAGTAGTCTCTCTGCCACATTTATATTACCTGTAATCTTTGAAAATTCTCCATTAGGAAGATAAATTAAGAGAGGATCATATTGTCTATTTTAAACATATTCACTCACCAAGAGATTATAGCTTCCTTTGCGTAAAGAATTGTGGCTCATTCTTACAAATCCACTTGGCAGTTAGTGATTAAATGATTTACCATGATGCTGGTCCCACACTGCTAGGTGCTGTGGAGTTTTGAAAGCTTAAGAGGGAGCCAGCCTGGTCCTCTTGGACTGACCAACACAATTGTGCAGATTAAATTTATAACAAGAAACAAAGTGTACATGTCCAATCATAGGAGTGTTGAAAGTGGATTCTGCAGTTCTTCTTGTACCTTGAAAGGCCCAGTCAGGGAATGCTTCATTTAGGAGGTGAGTCACATACGGGATCTTGGAGGAGTTACTTAGGAGGAGCAGTATGCTGTTCATCCCCCCTGTCCATTCCGGGCAGGAGGGATGAATAGCATACTACATGGGATGTTTGCAGACAGTGAGATAGGCTCTTGTCGGGACCTGGGGAAATATGCATCCATGGTACATGGTGCAGTCACAGTATGGAGGTGCTTAATGTCTTAGCCTTTTGGGATTGTATACTAAGCAATACATGAGGTTATTTGCACCTTGGATATAGCACCATAAACTCAATTTTAGGAGAGTCCATTTGATATCACAGGATGGACTGGTGAGAGAAGAGAGCAGGAGGCAGAAATGTAGCAAGGAGTCGCTATTTGTGGTCTGGCCCCATCGTGCTTTGTGAACCCGCCCTCTCTGTGTGCAGGTGCCTGCAGGTTCTCTCTGCCTGGATGTCTAGAAGTCATCTCAATGTTAACACATTCAAAACCAAATTACTGATTTACCTCCAACCTACAACTTCTCTGTTCTCCTTTGGTGTTCCTCAGGCCAAAACTTATGGCTATGCCTAACTCCTGTCTCTCTTTCTCATATTCCACACTAAATTTAGCTCAACCTTCCAAACAGAAACTGACCACTTCTCACCACCTCTGTTTCCCTTAAGCTGTTGGCATGTCTCATCCAGATTGTTGTAATAGCCCCTAACCAGACGCTTGTCCTCCTTCTGTTTTCTGCACAGTAATCAGAGTGAATCTTTTATATGATAAACCACTTGCTTTCCTGGTCACACTCTTCCAGTGGTTCATCATTATGAGGAAAGCAAATACCGAATCCTTATGTTCTTGAAGGCCTCACACGATCTGACCTCTTGCAGTTTCTCCAGCCCCACGTCCTGCACCCTTCCTCTTGCTCCCTTGCTCATTCCTCCCCATTGGCTGTTTTCAGAACCCATCAGTTTGTTTCCTTGGTAGTTTTCATGCCTTTTACATGTCTTGCTCCCTTGCTTCATTGGAGTTTGAGCCCAGAATGTCCAGTCTACAGAGGCCTTCCCTGACCTTCACATCTAAAATAACATGTGGGGAGCATGGAGATAGAGGTGTGCATCATCCCTACAGAGTCTGACTGAGCTCTCTGGAATGAGTGAGGTCCAACAAAATGACAGTGGAAGAATGGGAGGAGGAAGAGAAACCAGGGAAGGAAATAAGAATCAGGAGAAAGAGTAAAGGAAAGTATCCTCTCTTAGCAAGGGATACTGAGGTCAGTGACTCCCTGGGTCAGGATCATCTCATTCAGAATGAGAAAGTCATGACAGTGCTCCCATCCTGAGAACCAAGGGTGATCAGCAAGGGAACAGAGACGGGGCCCTGGGACCACTGTGTGTGTGTGTGCTTAGGATGCAGATGGTAAGGAATGATGAGCACTATGTTTTATTTTTGTCAACTGCAGACATTCATGTTACTAGGCTAGGATGGAACCAGGTGTCAAACCTGCAAGGGAGAGGACAGTGAAAACCAAACAGAAGAGGTCCATTCTGTTTTGTTTCTTCAATCTCTACTCCAACAAAGACCGCCTTCCCTAAAGGGCATGGTATCAGAATATACACAGTGGTGACAAGGTATGCTAGAGACTTTTCTAGAGAACCTGGTTACCCAGGTTCTTTCCCTCCTAGAACAAGCTCTGAATGACAGGCTTCGGGCTAGAATATAAAAGAATCATAAGACGAAGAGAAAGTGTGTGAGCCTGTACAGTGTAGTATGGTGTGGACACAAGGAGAAAGCTGGAGGTGGGCTATTTCTTGAGCCAGTATAATGTAATGTCTGAAAGCCTGATTGGGATTCTAACACACCCAAATCCACGCCTGACATTTGGTAGCTGTGCAATTTATTTTCAATTTCTTATCTCTACAATGGAAGTCACAATAGTATGTACCGCATACAGTTGTTGTGAGGCACACATTATCCAACATAGTGTAGAGATTAATATCTATTTAAATGAAATGCAGTCTTTAAAAGCATTTCCTGTTGACAGTCCACATCCAGCCCTTTTCTGTGGGATTCAGCTGCACGATGCTCTTTCCTTCTTGACCAGAAACAAAGCATCATATGGTAGTGGTTTTAAAGTACATTGTAATAGTATGTGTATCAGTCAGAGTTCTCCAGAAAAAGAGACTTACCAAGATAAACATCTATATATTATGTGTGTGGGAGTGGGGAGAGAGATATTAATTTCAAGAAATTGGTTTATGAGATTATCAGGGTTGACAAGTCAGAAATTTGTAGGGCAGGCCAGAAACTCTTGGGCAGAAACTGCTGTGATCCAGAGGCAGAATTTCTTCTTTTTTATTGAAATTTCTGTTTTTTTGCTCTTCAGGTCTTTCACTGATTGAATGAGGCCCACCCAGATTGTAGGGGATCTGTTTTTAAAGTCAACTGACTGTAGATGTTAAGCCCATCAACAGAATTCCTTCACAACACAGCAGTCACACACCTAGATGAGTGATTGAATAACTGGATATTAACCAGTTATTTCCAAGCCCCCACGTGGAAATCTGCTTGGGGGTGTTCTAAAGTAGTAAAGAGTATATGTATATCATACACCAGTTTCTCTGCCCCCGTGGCTCCCTCGTGGAGAACGCTTTCTGATTTGTCTTTGATCAGTGGTAAGCAAGCACCAGCTGCCTGCGTAGTCTATCTTGGTTCTATGAGAAAACACAGAACACCTGCCCATTAACACCTAAAACAAACCATCACAGTAGTCATACCTCACAGCTCATATGGGCTCTCGAAGAAGGGGAGACAAAGTGCTTATGAGACTGTGGATATAAATAAGGATGAGATGAGTCTCAGGAAGCAAATGGTGGATCTCCTGTAACAGTTTCCTTAGCACCAAGACAAAGAACCTTATTGAGGGCTACAGAGTGACCTCAGACCTCATTTCTTACTTCTCTCTATGTTACACCCCACCCTGGCCATGCTGACCTCCTTGAAATTCCCTCCTTCTGGAACTGTCTTCCTCTTCATCTTTAGCTGATTTCTCCAATTCTGAGACAAGTCCTAATGTGTGTGGTGGAGTATATTGTTTGCTGAGAACGGTGGCAAGGAAAACCTAGCCGACCCCTGCAAGGGGAAAACTGCTTAGGGGTATTCTAAAGTACTACAAAGTATATGTATATCATTCACCAGTTACCCTGCCCCCATAGCTCCCTCGTGGAGAATGCTTTCTGGTTTGTCTTTGATCAGAGGTAAGCAAGCGCCAGCTGCCTGCCTAGTTTATCTTGGGTCTATGAGAAAACACAGAACACCTGCCCGTTGATAATAATCACCTGTTCAGAGAGGATAAATACGTGGGTCAGCGTCTACTGGACGCACTCAGCTCAGAAGGCTGTGTATGAAGTATGGCGTTAGATGCTTTCTCTGTGTTTCCCACTTTGCTCTTCTATCTTTGGGTTTGTTTCCTAATACTTTCAGTGCTAGATTTCTATTTCATGACTATTTCTATGCTATACAGCTCTCTCTTGGAAATTTTACATAAGGTTTCTGAGCGCGTTTAAGAAGCAATTTCTGGAACCATGCCTGGGTGGGGGTTTCCACAATCGAGCTGGTCTCGATACTGCAATTTTTTCAAGGTTTTCTTCAAAAATCTCCTCTCAAGAAGGTCCCAGTTTCCTCCATCAATTCCAATTACATATATTCTGTCTTTCCATAGCACTTGCCACCTTTTTTACAATTCAGTTTACTGTTATCTGCTTTCCCTTGAAACTTCTCTGAAGTCTTTTTTGATTGTTGCTGTATTTCTGGCCTCTAGAACAGTGCCTGGCATGGAATTGAGGCTCAAGAAATATTTAAATGAGAAGGACAAAGTGGGGCAGAACCCCTCGAACCAGTGGAGTGTGGTTAGGGCAGAAGAGCTGAATGATTTCGGGAACAAGGTTCCCATACATGACACCAAGAACCTTTGTTTGCATTGTAGTAACAGTAGTCCTTTGAAAAGTGAATTGACTCTGGCTTCAAATTCCACTGCTTTTCTGCAAAAAGCAGTCAAGACTTTAAGGGCGAGTCCTTTGCTCTCTACTAAGAGCACATAATCTAGATTGAAACTTTTTAACCTTTTATTCCTGTGAAAATACAATCCAAACTTAAGATAACCTCATTTAACCACTTTTTATTATGAGGTCTGAAGAAAGTCAGATTTGTTATAGGAAGTCTAAGCATTATTTTGTGTGTATGGCCCTGGGCTTAGTGGTTACTTCTCACTGGAGGTAACATTACACTTTAAAGGTTCAGGTGTCCTAAGGAGGTTTCTTAGAAAATTGTCGATATTTTGTAATGACGACCTAGAAAACACGACATGCTCATCC
The DNA here is from genome assembly GCA_004027835.1 of Alouatta palliata. Classification (NCBI taxonomy): domain Eukaryota; kingdom Metazoa; phylum Chordata; class Mammalia; order Primates; family Atelidae; genus Alouatta; species Alouatta palliata. Next base: position 56,615 of record PVKV010000462.1, read on the forward strand.
CTGCATGAGCTGGGATTTGCCTTCCTAGACTTGGAGATATTCCTAGCTCTAAGATATATTCTTTCACGTGGCTTTTTCTAGTATCTGCTAACTAGAGTTCTAAACTCACTGCTTCAGAGATCTTTATTAGTCACAGCTAATTAAGGAAAATGAGAAGGTTTCTGTTCCCACATTAAAAAATAGTAGGTTTTTATAATTCCTTGTTTCCACCGTTCATTTCCTCTTTCCATCACCAGAAAAATCTTAGGTTCTCATCAAAATTTTTAGAGACTAGTAGTTCCAAACGTGTAATTCCGAGGCCAGTAGAAGCATCCTCACCTGGGAGCTTACCAATGCACGGTAGACTTAAAATCGGCAGCTCTGGGGTGGGGCGCTGCAGGTGATTCTGATACACGCCTAAAATTGGAAACCACGGGTAAAGACCCTCCCTCCTGCAACTGAAAAATTTTCCTTTGTTCCTAATGGCTAAGATGTTGGTAAAATATTCATCATGCAACTTTTTTATCAATAGTTGGGCTTCATATTCCAAATATAAAACTGAGAGACCAGCATCCCAAGAGATTCTGCTGTGTGCCTCCTGCCTCACCCTTGAGATAATTCCTGTACTAGAGAATGTTTAAGAACCTTAAGGGGTCTGAAGATCTGGGAGGGTACTATACTTCATATGATGACTGCATTTCTATGCATTCGGCTCTCCTTTGGAAATTTTGCATAAAGTCCCTAGGGGTGTTCAATTTAAGAAGCACTTTGTAGAACCATGCTTAATCCCAAAGAAAACCGAACTAACTCTCACCATAAAGTTGTGTGGAATCACACTGTTGGAAAACATGAATATTTAGTGAAACTAAAAGAACTACCCGCCTTTGACGCCAGGAGTAACCCTAGCCGTGAAATTCCTTGCAAAGACCTCATTGGTACTGATAACTGTAAAACCCTAGAGTAGTTGGTAATAGAAAGCAGAGAAGCATCCGTGTCTGCCCTTAGTAAAACATGTGGATCCCAGATCATATTTTAATGATGGAATGTAAATTAAAAGTGATCGCCAGAACTCATTCCAAGCCTTGATTTCCGCCCCCCACCCCCTAGTGTTTCTTACATAGCATGTGTTAGGTTAGTATTGAAATAACGAACATACCTTTCGAAAGTCCTGAAAGTTAGGCACTAACACAGTCTTAGAGATTCCAGTGTGTCACAGCTGAAGAAATTATAACAAAGTCACGTCTCAGTCCCTACCTGTGTTAAATGCCACTTCCCTGTATTTAGGGTCACTGTGCCGCGTTCATATTCTTGGGCTAAAACCAGGACGTGTGTCTATGAAGCTTTCTGAGATCCAAGAAATCTCTCTAAATAGTAACTTACTCTGATGTACGTGCGTTTCTTTCTGATCAGAATTTGGTCACTGTCACTGCCAGTGGTGTGCTGGTAGTGTTTAACAACTAACCCTTCAGATGAAAAAGCCTGTTTGTAGAATTGCCAACTTCCATTGGTATAACCACTTCTCTATGACCGATTTTGAGCTTTCTGTCATCATTGCATGGAAAGTTTGGAAAAGATGCACACGATTGGCACGTCAGGTTGGTGCAAGCCAGCTTTGGAACATTAGTGGAATATAGAAAACTTGGAAAGCAAAAAGATTTTAAAAATGGAAAATTATGGTGCTACTGAAAGCAAAAATCAGTTTTAATGTTCAGTTACATTCTGATACTTTAGCTGTTTATTTTTATATAACTCTCATTTTGTATCTTTGCTTTTATGTTCATGAATATCATTTTAATGATTGCATAATACTCTATCAAATTGATGTAAAATCATTAATTGGCTCTACTTATGGACATTTAAGACATTTTAAGTTGCAATACCAAATTGGGAACTGTTATAAATGCTATTTATTTTATATATTTGTATATATTTTGGGGAGGTACAAATCTTTAACATTTCCATTTCTTTGACGAGTTCTAGAATCAAATTGCTTCGATTATGGACCTTGAAAAAATTCTCATACCATCTAGACTGTTTATAGCAGTATTCACTCCTATGAACAGTGTTTAACAATGTCTCACTGTACCCTCACTGCTGTTTGTTTTTGATAAGTAAAAAGACTTTTTAACGTCGCACTTCGCAAGTGTGCCAAACATTTTTCATATTTATTTCGGTTTCTTTTTGCTTGAACAGTTTTTGTTCATGTCAAGGCTTTAATCCAATGTTTCCTTCCCATTTCCACCTCCCCACCTTTCATCTCTACTTTCACCTTCTATTTCTCTTCCCCAGGTCCCAGGCTCACCCTGCTTGACCCTTCTCCGCACAATATCCAGGCACACTTTTGGGTAGGCAGGTTCTCCCATAGGTCTGCAGGGCTTATTCCTCACTTCCTTCAAAGCTTTTTTATGAATGCCATCTCCAAGAGGCTTTCCTTGATCCCATGTCTAAAGTTGCCATCCCTTACTCCTACTCACTGTCTCACTTCTCTGCATTGCTTTTCTCCATAGTATTTATCACCATCTGAAGCTGTATGTATTTTATTCATCTGCTTCCCCACCTAGTCTAACTTTCATAAAAGTGAGTATTCCTAGGGTCTAGAGAAGTATGTAATGCTCAATAATTGCTGAATGCATAAGCATACTGTAAAGGTTTAGTCTGTATAAATCAATTTATACACACATGTTTTAAATACCAAAGATAATTACCATTTGCAATATTTGTAATACATTTCTAGATTGCTTTTAAGGTATTTTTGCAGAAGCAGAATGTAAATATTTTTTGTCACAACCTCTTCCATTGTTATTTCAATTACACTTAAAAAAATTCTTAAGAGATCAGATAACTTTTCACCTAAAAGTTTATTCTAACACTTATTTGGCTTTATTTTTTTACATGTAACTCATCAATGTATCAGATCTAAATTGTTCTGTTTTTGTTACTTACTGTTCTGTTGCTCTTAATGATTTATCTTTGAATCATGTTCCATAATATGAAACGAGTATTTTCCTTTCATGGAAAATCTATAGGAGCTAAATCTCGATGGGCATTTCTTAATCATTTCTGGGATGTTTTCCTGACTGTTTCTATTATAAAAGCACTTTCCAAGATGGATTAAATCTACTTGAGTTTGTTCTTGTTATCACTACAAGTTCTGATAAGATAGAGCAAATAAAAGGAAGTATAATAGGAAGTTGAGTTCCCAGAAGTGGAAATGTCAAGGACTGAAGTCAAATCCGCCTCTAGCCACATTTTTCCGGAAGCGCTTGCCAGGTGTTATTAGGATTGGAGAACTGGCCCTTTTATTGACACTTGGTTAATCGCTATGCCTCACCCACAGTTGCTGCTTGATAAATTTTTGTGGGTTGAATTATACTGATAGAGCATGATGCCTTTCCAGGAAAATATTCCAAGGAACAGCTTTCTTTATCGATGTCTCTTCCATTTTCTTCTCAGTTGCGGTCCAGCACAGAGCTCCATCCAGACCTGCTCACGGATTGCCTAACTGTGCAGCCCCTGCAGCCAGCCACTTCCCCTAGAGATGCTGCTGCTGAGGGGACTGTGGGACACTCCCCGGGACCTGGGCCTGACCTGTATTCAGGTAAAGACGGCAAAGGAAGAGCCAACCACAACTCCTTCTTGAGGCCCTTTACTCTGCTTAAAGGGAATGCTCACCCGAGAAAAATTTGTTAAGATGATCTGTTGCTTATCAATGGGCTGCAGATTGTCCTCCACCCCTTCTGATTCCTGAGCTGGGTTTGGCAGCAGATTGTTTTCTCAAATAAAAATAATGCATTACCTGTTTTAGTTCTGGACTTCTGCCAGAAATTCAGTGCGCCCAACCCTCACAGGTATGTTAAATTTACTCACTTGATTTAGACTGAAAGGAAATGTTTCCCCTTAAGCAGGTAGCGGGCTGCATGTGGATTTCTTAATGAAACAGTTGTTGTCATCTTTGTTTTAAAAGGAAGCCCCAGGTCTCTAAGGAAATTTCCACATCAGCAAACCAACTTGTAAGAATGTTTATTCATGTTTGCCAACCATTGTGGGAAAGGAGATGAAATGACACGCCCAGACCATCTTCCAACTGCCTAGGTTTGAATAGGTGACTGTATTTGAAAAATTACACGTATGTAGTAAAGAGAAACAAAACATTAATATGCAATAAGGAACTTTTAGCCTGGATTTTTTGTGCATTTTCTACTCTGTAATTGTGACATACTTATGCAAACAAAATTAGTGGTCTTACATATGAAATGCTCTTACTGTCATGCTATGAAGATGAGAACTTACCAGTTCCACATTCCAGACAATGAGAATTTTCTGTTTTCTGTGGGTTGCAGATACCACTCCCACCCCCATCTGATGCCAGGTTTGGCAGCAAACTGTTTTTTCTTTCGAAAAGTATGAATAAGCCATTTGAATTTAAAACTTACAGATGCATTGCAGTGGAATGGGAAAAAGACATACTTGTCTAACTTTTTTTAAACTTGACAGTTCTCAGTTGATTCAGATGCAGGGGGAAAGGGCAGTAAGCAAGTATTTCAAGAGTCATTTTCCATGACTGAGAACACTTGAAACAGGCAGAGGCCCATCTTGTTCAACTTTGTTCCCAGAATTTTCACTTTTCCGGGTAGATTATCACTGTGAAAGTGTACCCTCTCTACTCCTTGCCTTTTTAAAAAAAAAAATAATTCAGATGGAGTCGTGCTGTCACCCAGGCTGCAGTGCAGTGGCATGATTTTTGGCTTACTGCAACCTCTACCCCCCAGGTTCAAGCAATTCTGCCTCAGCTTACCTACTAGCTTGGATTACAGGTGTGCACCACCACACCTGGCTAATTTTTAGTAGAGACAGCATTTTGCCATATCGGCCAGTCTGGTCTCAAACTCCCAACCTCAGGCGATCCACCCTCCTCAAACTCCCAAAGTGCTGGGATACTGCACCCAGCCCCTACTTCTTTCCTTATTCCGCCTTCCTCGAGTATAATTTTGCTTTCTAACTTTTTTTTTTTTTTTTTTTAATCTCTTTAGCAACAAACCAAGAGGCAGAACCAGGCAGGAGAAAAAGTTACAAAACAAAAATTGTAAGCCTTTCTCTTAAAGTTCCCGAAATGTGCTTGTTGGAGTACATATTAACATCTGCAAACCTTTTCCCTAGATCTATGGAAAGAAGCCAAACCGTGAAAAATGGCAAAGGTGCAAAAGGAAACTTCATCAGTTAAATGTAAAATCTGAAGTGTTAAGACAATTTGAAGATTAAGACTTGGCTTAAATAGCAAAAGTACTTGGAGTTTACTCCCTTTATGTTCTGTTTTACAGAATCAAAAATGATTGTTGGGCACTTCTACGTTTTAAGTGCTAGTAAATTAATTTATCACAAATATTTTGATGGAAACCCGTTGAAACCCGTTGAGTATGAGCATAGAACAGGCAGTTAAATTTGGCATTGAACACTAATCTTTCAGAAGCCACAATGATTGAGAACTTGGGGTATGAAGTAATGATTTTGTAATGGAAATTGTCAAGTAGATGATGCTTTATGCAATTCTAAAAGGAGGATAGTTAGTTTGCACAGCATGAAGATGAACAGGGAAGATGGCAGCTTTGGCACATACAAGTCTTGCACATCTCCTGAGGCGTTGCTTTCCCTCATTGAAACAAGCTTTTCAGGTTGAAAAGTCAGAGCTTGATTAGAAATGATTACCTGAAAAGACTTTTCTGTGAAAGATGGTGTCCCAGGTTAAAGCAGCCAAATATTACTTGAGCACCATGCTGAGGATGACTTTAATAAAATTAAGATTTATTGGTCTACTATTCTGAGAATCCCAGGGCTCCCCAACCCTGCTCCTGAGCTAACCTGAGAGCAATGTTGTAACCTAACAGGAAGGCCAAAGCAGCAAGCAGGCCTTAAGGATGGCTCATTTGTGTTTTTTGCCCATTTGTTCAAAGGTTCTGTGTTCCAGGTAATGCCACAGGCCAGGCCTATAAACTTAGGTGATTTTAACTGATAATCTAAGAGGAACTGTTTCATAGCCAGTAGATGAAAATGTGAATGCCACTTTCAAGAACTGGTACTTGCACAGGTCTTCTGGTTGAACACCTGTGATGAACTAATGATGTATAGAAGCTCACAACATGGTGAGTCTGAGGTATCATGGACTGTGTGGACCAGTGCCTGGTCTTGGCAGGGAATCCATTTTTTAACAGTGAATGATATATGGAAGATCTGTCCCATGAGTGATCACAAAAATTATGGCTTTCAAACCTAAGCTGTACTGCAGATTCAGTAAAACATGACCTTAATAACCTATGCTATGAAGACATTGTAGAGGCCGATGTGGTTGATTCGAGTCCCACAAACTACTCAAGAACAAACACAGCTGGAACAAGAGAAATCTACAAAAACGGAATTTTATAACTTCTCTTGGGTTATAATATAGTTAAGTTTAGAGCTTACAAGTCCTGCTGAATTATCCAAAATTTGAATGTAACCTTAGATTTTTCAGAAAAAAATAGGTGCTTTGTTCAGATAATACAGGGAAATGTAGAAGCAAAAAGACTCTTTGGAGCAGGATTATTTGAAGTCATGTGTTATTCTCTTCCCTCTACCCTCCTTTCTGGGAGGTGATGGCTTCTCTTACAACATTACTTTTTGTAATAGCTTCATATAAAATCTAAACAGGATTTAACATGAATTTGTGAAAGTTAATATTTCATTTTAATGTAATTTTATGATTTAATATGTTTTCTACATTCTTAAATTGAGTATATTTGCTGTCATGGACAACTTAGAGTTGTTAGAAATTTTCTGTAAAAGTGCTTCATATAGTCTGTCATCCAAAAATGGTAATTAGCGATTTATTAGAGGTCCTAAACTAACGCACACTTCCCAGTAGTTTAAACTTTATAGGAGAGTTGTGAAGATTAAACAACACCGCTATATAGAAGTCTTTAAGAAGTCTTAATAGAGCATTATAAAAATGCATAGTTATTGCATTAACTTCAAAATCACTGCTTTGCTTGGAATTCACAAAGGTGAAAGCGGTATCATTTTGGAAATTGGTGGTGGTCAGAAGGAGGTGGAAACTCAAGGCACGAAAGAAATGTAAAGGGAAACATTTGGCAAAGTCTGTGAAAGGTTTTGATAGTTCAAAAATGATTCAGTTTTTGTAACCTCTCTCGCATCTGGATTGTCCACCGAGTTAGATGGGGGAATGCGGTGAGGTCTGGAGCAAGCCTCCAATTTCTGTTGTAGGCACTGTTCATTTTAACCTATTGATCGAGCCCTCCATAGTCCTGAGCCAGTCCTTCAGTCCCAGGAATCTGAATTTCTGCCAGACGTTTCTAACAAGCTCCCAAGTGACACCACCAGGTGCTGCTGGTCCAAGTGCTGCTGGTGAAATGGTTTTTACCCTTTGAAAACCATTGCTCTGGATCATAAAATGTAGGAATATGACTTCTGGCAAAACCATGACCTGAATTTTGACTGAGAAGAGTTAGAATTGTACTCTAGTGTCTATTTGTCTATTGCTGCATAAAACCTATAGGTGGATTTTGCTTGTTACCCCACAGCAGCGTTATAATGGCACTGCTCATGTTTTGGTTAAGAATAAGATCTTGTAACCACTTAGCTGAATAAAATGAAGATTCTGATTCCTAGCCAGCACGGGGCACATCTGCATGTATGCAGCTAATGTTAATGCCTTTGTTTGCAGGCTGTTTAATTTGGTGCTTCAGTTTTTCATATCCACTTATTCCCTTGTATTCATGCTGGTTTTCACGCAAGATTAAGCTGAATTACTCAGTTTTACAATATGTGCAAGTTTTTGCTGTAAAAATATTTTTGTGGGTGAGCAAAAACAATTCTCTACCTCACTGAGGAGGAGAGGCAAGTAGCAAAGCTGGGAAGCTATAGCTTTATCCTTATTGGGAAAAATACTGGTTATTATATTTCTCCTATCGGAAAGCAGAGGAGAGGAGGGGGAGGATCGGGAAAAACAATGGGTACTAGACTTAATACCTGGGTAATGAAATAATCTATACAAGAAACCCCCATGACACAAGCTTACCTATATAACCTGCACATGTACTGATGAACTTAGAAGTTAAATGCATATAACTTCACCTGTAATTAACTGGCATATAAGAAGATGAAAGTTGGCTTTATTATACTTTGTGGTGTACCCAAAGCAGGTCCTAAGGGTGGCAAAACAGAAGACAGGATAGAATTTCTGGAATGAGAAGCTAATACTTATGGCTAAGAGGTTGTAGACCAGACTGCTGAGTCTAAAGTTCTGACTTTGTGCTTCAACTGAATTTACCTCCTAAGGAAGGAAAAACATAGGTGGTTATTGTCTCTTTCACATGAAGAGTTAAGAAAAACTGTTCATGTTCAGGGTGTTTGTAGCCAGTGAATTTTCATCTTTTTAATACTTCAATGGGTACTGAAAATGTTAAGAACAGCAAAGACTCTAAGGGACATTAATGAATTACAACTTGGCTATTACTTGCCATATTTTACAGTAATAACATGTTTCAGGCACTGAAGGGGGAGGATTGTGGAATTTGTTCATTCAACACAGCTATCGGCACTGTCCCAGAAGATCAGCTTCTATGGTGTCTTCCACAACATTGTCATAGGCTGATCTGCTCGGGTGCGCTGGCCATGACTCAGTCCATTAATGCTCCCTTCACAGCAGCCATTGATTCATCAGAAGCTGCAGCTGCCTCCTTGGAGTTTGTTTTTCTACCTAAATTTCCAGGACGCTTTTACCTTACTTCCAGAACTCCGTTTCTAGTTGTGACCTGGGTTTGCTCCTGAGACTCCAGTCCTGTTCTCTCCAGTGAACTTACCTGCTCATGTCCTGCTTCTGCTTTCACTACCCATCAGATCTGAATTTCAGAGTTGAGTCTTACCCTGAAGTTTCTACTAACACCTAGTCCCACCTTAAGTCAGGGGTCTGTGAGCTTCACTGGAACCTTTCCTTTGGAGACATAAAGTCCTTTTTTTGTCTTCTACGAGTGGGGGATTGCAGAAAGGGAACTCTTCAGTATTGAAAAGAAAATGGGATAAAGTCTCATCAACGTGCATAGGAACTTACTCAGGCTGGCTCACTGGGATGCCTATCGAGCATTTCTGAGAAGTCGATGTACTTCATGAAAGATGCAGTGCATCCGCTACCCTAGAAGATTTTGCAGTTGGGAAGTTAATGATCTACGATTCATCGTTCTGGAGGACTAAGGCAGTTTGGAGTCATAGCTGTACAAAGAGTGGACAGTATTTTGTCTTTTGAGACATCTCGTTCTGCCACCCATGCTAGAGTGCAGCGGCATGATTGTAGCTCACTGTAACCTTGCACCCCTGGGCTTAAGTGATACTCTTGCTTCAGCCTTCTGAGTAGCTGGGATTACAGATGTGTGCCACGACACTTGGCTAATAGATTTTTAAAACTATTTTGTGTAGAGACGAGATCTTGCCCAGGCATATGTCAAACTCCTGGCCTCAAGTGATCCTCCTGCCTTGGCCTCCCAAAGTGCTGAGATGAGAAGCATGAGCCATGGTCCCCAGATCGTTTTTTCTTAAATTTCATTGCTGATCGTTTTGGACAATCCCTGTGATCATCAGTGTAGCCACTTGGTGCTCAGATGTAACATTTACAAATGGAAATATTACTTCTTTCTGTAACTTAAATTTCCCTCTTAGTGTGTTCAATTGCTGGATTAAATGACAGTAGTTTAAACATAGTAAGTGTTCAGCGTCCAGTCGTTATCGTGTCTTTTACATAAATGCTAGAAAAACATATGCCATAGTTCTGAGAAGTAGAGAACAGGTGCCACAGATTACTGATTACCTACCTCTTTTTTTTTTTTTTTTTTTTTTTTTTTTTTTTTTTTTTTTTTGTTGTTGTTGAGGAAAATGGAAACCTAAAACATTGGGAATATAATCAACATCATTCAGTGGAATAAAACTGAAATGTTTCTTTACATTTTGTATTCCAGTACTTTGCCAGTAGTTCACATGGCATTGTTCTAATGAAGAGAATCTAGCTCTCTAAAGGAAAACAAATTGGAATTTCAAACCCATCACTGGGGTGGCAATGCCCTCATTCACAATGTCAAAATTGTTTTGATGGTTACTGGGGTTCGGGCATTCAAAAATAGTGGGTTTTGTTTTGTTTTTTAGAGACGGTGTGCTGTGCCAGAAAGAACATGGATCTAAACTCCAATTCTGGCTCTCCACTCTCTAGATGTTCAGTTTGGGCAGGTTACTTTTTCTTTTCTATAATACTGACTCCATAGGTCTGTTATGAGAGCTTAAATGAAGTAAGAGTTCGGTACACTCCTTGGCAATTGGCAGATGCTCAGTTGATGTTCTTTTCTTTTTTCCCTTCCTCTTTAAAATCTTAATTGCTTGTGAACCAAGTCAATGTCTATGACAGTGAATAGAACTTCTATCGATCTCTTATACTGGGTGCTACTACTTGGTAGTCAGTAATAGATGTGCTGAGATAAAGCGTTCCTTCCAGGAATTTAAGTCAAGGTGAGGACTGGCGCTTCTGTATTCTAAGACCCATTTTCTGGTCTGCAAATTGGACTCTTTTTCTGTTGTCATGAAGAGTAGAAGTATGCTTATACTAGTTGTACAGAGTGCCATTGTCTGCTTGAGAAATGAATTTAATGAACAGTGAATTTGTGAGGGTGAGGCCAGGTGGAGGAAAGAAGAAATAGAATTAATGGCCTTGGCCAATGCAGTTTTACATCCTTGTTTTGGTATTGCTGGGGTGTAGCCCCTGTCCTGATAACATTTTGTAAATGGGCTCTTTCTAAGCCATGTCATTTATCTCAAAATAAACTAAGTTGTCTTAAAAACTTTTCTTGATCGTTGATTATCTCATTTACTTGCCATATCTCAAAAGCAGTTCCCTAGTCTTTTCATGATAGTTCTTAGTAGTTAGCATGCAACAGGCAGTTACTAGATCAAGAATCGGCAAACTATGGCCCACAGACCAAATCTGGCCTGCCCCATGTTTTTGCATGGCCTGAGAACTAAGGATGGTTTTAAGGTTTCTTTAAAAGTGAAAATTGGTTTAAAAAGCCTTTAGAGGAGAACAGTTGCTTTGAAGAATGTAAATATTGCTTCTTACCTGCAAAGCCTAAAATATGTACTGTCTGTTCCTTCACAACAAACGTTTGCCAAGCCCTGTTTTATGAGACATTCATCAAAATGACGGAGCGAAATCAAGGCATCCATAAAGTGGATTAATTAAAATGAATTAAAGAGGAGAATGTATAAGACAGTTGAGGATCATGTAATACATGCAGGTTTTATTGATACCCATAACATTTTAGATTTAGCAAATGCTTTAGTGGTCTTCTAGTCCATAGGTTTTTAGAGATTTTTATGAGGCTTAATATTGAAAACAGGTAATGGCAGAGCTGTTTCTATTGAAGGCATCCAGAACACGTGTACTACACAACACTCCTAGTTCTCCCCAGGGCACTCTATGGAACCCCAAAAGAAGTGGACCTCAAATGGAACTATTAGTGGTTAAAGTCAGCAAATGGCAAGAAGACATCTGCAGAAGCGGCCTGGGCCATTGTGGGAGCACTTAATATGACTCTCACTTAGGAAGAAGCTGCTGTAGGTTGGGTTGGGGCTCCGATCTAGTTAGAGGTGCTAAAGGCTGGCAGAGAGGATCATGGGAGCGGTCTTGGTTTTATTCTGCCCAAGATTTTCTTTCCTAGAAAGAAGTATCTCAAACTTGTGAATATCAAGAATTGATGTTGAAAATCTAAGCCTCTCCTAGACATACAAATTAAAGCCTAAAAGTAAAGCAAATAAATACTGAATTTCAGAGACCCATCTGGTCATACTCTAACAGGGATGTCACTTGCTTCATCAAAATATATTTTCTACCAGCAACAAGGATGTTTGAATTGGATAGAACTGAAGGCTGAACCCTCCATTTCAGATACAGATAAAAGCCTTTAAATACTTGGAGAAATGTTATATAGGGGCATAAACCCATGACAGCGTGTGAATGTCTTCTAGCATCTACCTTGAGAGTAAAGCAAGCTAGGAGGTAACACAAAGCACCTGATGGCCAAATGGAAGAGAGTGATCAGAGTGTGAAAAACGAGGAAACGGGGTTCTCTGGAGTTAAAACTAACTTGATTGTCAATGCAGTTTTGCCTAGGGCTCACGATGATCGAAGCTGTGAGTTCCTAACTATACCATAATTCTCCAGAAGGACTGTCGTTACTTCATTTTACAGATCTAAGAGAAGCTTTTTGAAAGAGTTCGGAGTTGGTAGATCAACCCTGGACTTCAGCTGGAATAATAGGGCATTAAAAATTGGATTGGCTGTCTATGCCAAAAATCTGTTTCCAAGAAACCATCACTATGAAGTGTTTTTAGATGTCATGTAAAAGAGTGGGTGGGATTGTCCCAGCAGGCTCTGAAAGGAAGGAAATATCTTTTGTAGTCAACATGGTACAGGTAGAAGATAATTGAGGGATGAGTAATGAGACTGGGAACCTATTATTTTTTTACGGCAACGTTGTTTTTTGTGGCCAAGTAAAACTTTTTTCCAAAAGATTTCAGGGTTCTTTCTGTAAGAGCTTCCAGGAGTGATTGGCCATGTTTGCCTCATCTTTTTTTCTGCTTTCCACTCTGCACCAATGAGGGTTAACATAACACACAGACCGGGAGGAAATGACAGATTTCCCAGCGGCTAGTGTGAATCGTCAGCTTGTTTGTTATTTTACTGACTTTCTGTGTAATGAATCCTTGGAGTGTGAGTAGCAGGTAGGTTGGGAGGTGGAGAATAGATATGAGGTTAGCTGTGTCGTACATTGTCTGGAAAGATCTAAGAGGGCTGTATGAAATATTGGTCTCAGAAGTTGAGAGAGCTGCCAGATGATGCCATTCTACTGAAAACAATACGTCTTTGTTCTGCAATGCAGATGTTTCCAGAGGTTTTCCTAACATGAAGTTAATTAGACTTGGTATTTAGGAATGCTTCATGGTACGTTCTGACGTTTATGTGGATGGCATCAGACATTATCTTCTAGTTGTATTGCAGGGTACTCCAGAAGAGCGTATAAGCCTGTATCCTCTTCCAAACACCAACACCTCTTCCCTGGCTATAAATCCAGCTGCATGATGTGGAAATGTAATTGGGCAGCCTACACAGAAGTTTGAAGCTCATGGGGGAATATCTATTTGTAAGAGAACCTGAATATTCATGCAGCTGTCCAGACATCAATAAATTCTCATTTTGCTTTATTTCTGTTCACTAGAGAACAGCAGCATGCTTAAGCTGAAAGTTAATAGACATGTTCTATAGTGCCATACCCTCACTTACTTTAATAGAACGTCTCCCTAACATATTTGTTTATCCATTGCCAGGTAGCTCTCCCATCAGGTGACATGAGGATGTTTTCTTTGTCTTAGTGCACAGGAGACAGTTGCCATTGTTTGCCATCAATTAGCATGGGGAAGCATGTCAAGGATGTACGGGTGGTGTCATTTTAGTGACAGCAATCTGATCCGGTTGAGAAGGGATTGTTTCATTATCCTCTTATCAGGGCTGCAGGATAATGATACTTTACACTGCAAAGTGGGAAGGAAAAAAAAAGCAAACATAATAGATTTTAGGGATTGGCAATATTGAAAGTATTCATGCCAAAAGGAGAAGGGAAAGATTAGAGAGATGACTGTGCAAACCCCTTAAGAAGCTATTTTTTCCTAATATAGGTGGAATATGGAGAGGCAGGGGAAGGGGGGAAAATGCTCAGACATTAAGAAAGAAAAAAGAAAACCAGCTCCTTTTCACCAGCAGCAAGGCTACGATTAGCTGAGGCCTCTCTCCCACTCTCCAATTAACCTCAATATCAAATGCAGCCTTCCAAGCGACCCTGACAGGGCGTTTTCCTTGCTAGAACTCTTTGTAGTTTGTGAATTTAGGTTTGGAGAGCATTTTTCATTGAACGACAACATTAAATTCCTCCAAGGTGAAATGCAAAAAACCGCAGAAGATAACAGACCTTGTATTTTCACTGATGGGGCCAAAACTTGAGTCACCCCCAATATTAATAATATTCTTCGGAATGCCTGAAGGGAAAGTCTTTCCTGAATCCTGAAAATTTTGGATTTTAATACTCTTGGAGAAACAAAAGGAAGTGCTGAAAGTGTAAAAATACTTCAAGATAAACTAAGCTTCAGGAGGGGCAATCGTGTTGACATTTTAGTAAGGGCCCATTTTCGCTCCTTAAAGAAGTGCTCTCATGCATGAAAATGACTTGTTATCTTTTAAACAAACACATTATGGGTTGTAACTCAAAGGTGTGTATTACTTGCGCAAAAGAAAGTACAGTTTAACCCTTGAGGATTCTTTCACAGGCCCCACTTTGACAACTTTTATTTAAAAATGGAACAAAAAGCTTGAGTATGGTGTGTAAACTTCTGCATTTTTTAATATATATTTTTGCATTTTAGGTTTTTGGCTCTTCATTTTTTTTTTTTTAAAAAAAAACACAGTTGATATTTATATGAATTCTTCCATCTGTAGTTTAGATAGGCGATCATACTTTGAGATTTACCATTTGGGAGCAACACATAACCTTCTTTCCCTAGTTCTATTAATAATGGTAATAATTACAATAATATAAGTAGCCAAATAATAGCAACAGTGATTTCTTGAGCACTTAACTGGAGTTCAGGCATATGCTAAGCGTTTTCTGTTTGTTCTGTAATTCTCATAAATCCAGTGAGGTATTATCCTTATTGAAGAAACAAACTTAGGCTAAGTGATTTTTGCCTAGAACACGTTGCTATTAATAGCTAAGGCTAAGATTCAAATTCAGGTCTATCTGTCTCATTGTGTATGCTTTGTTTTGTTAATAACCACACTGATACAGTCTCTAGAGTGCCCAGTTTCTGATGAGGCCAAGGGAATCGATGTGTACTGTTGTCCGACTGTTCCTGAACATTGCCCAGCTCTAAAATTCTCTGGAGAGAGAAGACTGAGCTCGCCATTGACCTGGGGGCTTCTCATTCTTTTTAGTCCCTCTGAGAAAGCTCATTCACTGTGATTTCATTGATTAGCTTACCCTCTGTGCCTTGACCCTGAAAATACTGCCCAAGAGATGAATGGTGAGCCGATACCTCTTCCCACGTACCGGCCACCAAGCAACTAATGTCATTTGTCAGGATCTCAGTATTACTCTGGCACTACTTAAATGTGAATTAGCAGTCTGCGGGTAATACTGGTTCCCCCTTTTCTATGGAAGCAAGCCTGCCATGAGGAGCGGCACCATAGCTGTAGTACGGCCATAGGTGACTCCAGTGCACGCTTACAAAGCGGCTCAGTGGCTGCAGATCTGCACAGTACACCTCCCCTTGGTGCATCGACCATGGGTGGCCTTCCAGCCCAGAACATCATTCTTGCTTGTGGTAAAGGATGCATGTAACTAATTGCTCATGAATAACCCTTCCCTGCCTGCCTTTCTTTTGCCAGCAGTGGATCAATATGCTTCTAGCAAGTATCCGAAATTTTTATTTGGGAAAAAGCACATTTCCTGCTAGCTGTTTTCTAAACCAAGTAATTCAGTTAATTTCTCGCCTGAAATAATTTTCAGAGCTGGAAGACTTCTCTCATCAACACCGAATTGCTTTGAGGATAAGCAGAAAGCAATGGGAATGTCGTTTTTGCATTCTAACCCACAGTTTGACGCTAAAGCTGCTCCCGTGTGTTGTGTATTGTGGCGGATTAGTGGCTATTGGCAGCAAGCAGCCTCTGCAAACAGTGTTCAGGGGCTCTGATACACCACTCTTGTTCTTTTTCTTGAATCCATGTTGCCTTTGGAAAGCAATATAAGGTGGTGGTCAGGGTCATGTGATCTATTAAAAAAAAAAAAAAAAATCAGGCTTACTGGGTTTCAATTCCAGCTCCACTATTTGCCCACCATGTGACCTAGGCCAGGTAACTTAACCAGGAATCAGAATAGGCCTCAAGTTCATCAGTAAACTGGGGAATTGTTTACAAAGAACTTGGCACATTATAAATGCTCAATAAATCTTAACTATTGATTCCAAGATACCAAGGGGCAGCAAGAAGATGAAATGAAGCTGAGACAAGCACCTACTACTGAGTGCAGTTTCCATACCAGCAGCCTCAGCACTGCCAGGGACTTTGATAGTTTGTTAGAAGTTCAGAATCTCGGCACCCCCAAGACCTAGTGAGTCAGAATCCATATTTTAGCTTGATTTATTTGCACATTAAAGCTTGAAAAGCAGGACTGTTGCTGCTCACATAATTTTAAATTGGAATGCATATTGGCTGATTTTAATATACTTTAGCCTGATAAGAGAGGTCTTCATACTTTCCCTCTAAAATGATGAAAACATAGTTAGCCAGCAATGCCTATGGTAGTCTTCCTCCGCTCTGGTGATGGTCTGAGACAAGTACTCTTCATTTTTGGATGCTGCTAACACTCTTGGCTTCCCTCCATCCACATAATAAATGTTACAGCTAAAGTAACCCTAAGGGGTGCCCCGTTTACACATATTAGAAATATAAATCAATAGTTTTCATTTGGACAGAACTATATAGTAACCAAATTAACCTGAGCTAAAGGTGCCAGCCTAAAATGCCCTGGTAGCTGATGAGATGACATCTGAGAACCACATAGATCAACAGATGCTGCTTTCTTAAAAGTACAAAGCTCAACTGACTTACCTCCACCTACCTGTACTGTAGATGGATGAGGGACTGCAGTGAGCCAGGCCACTAAGAGAAACTTCATGGCAGGAGGGAGGCCAGTTCCTGGCCCTCTGCTGAAGACTGGGGTCATGTATTCATTTCAAGCACAGGCTTTTATTTCCTTAGGGAGACTACCATGTCTTAATCACAAAAGCAATAAGAATTTCCAATATGTTCCTCTGCTGTACTTAATCAGTTGTTGCAGCTGCCAGTCATCAGCTACGTCTGGAAGTTCACTTAAAGCCCTCTTCCAGCCTTGAAAGCAGTAATGACCCCTGAGTTGACACAAGGCTGCTCCTGTGGGCAGCCTGTGTCGGCAGATTTGATCACAACAGTTTTGTTAACATTGCCCTGTATTCT
This sequence comes from Alouatta palliata, assembly GCA_004027835.1. Lineage (NCBI taxonomy): Eukaryota > Metazoa > Chordata > Mammalia > Primates > Atelidae > Alouatta > Alouatta palliata. The sequence goes on from PVKV010000462.1 coordinate 73,719, forward strand.
GGAGGGATCAGCTCTCTTCCATAGGTTCTGATCAATAGGCCACATTGTGTACCCCATTGGTGGAGTTTGGAAAATCATTTTGAACGTGGATAGAAGGAAATTTTTCCTTTTGTGAATGACATTACAGTTTTATTCTAAGGTGGAGATTTTATTCCTGAGGTTAAAAATCACTTGGCAAAACCTGAACATTTGTCTGGAACCATATGTTGTGGTGGGCAAGTCTGAAGTCAGCAGGTATTCAGACTTAAAATATTAAGAGGTTAGCACCTGCCTAGTGCAGAGTAGATGCTGGAAAATTGTGTTTGAAAGAATTAATGAATAGGATATTCCTAGACTGTAGTAATAAAGATTGAATTCTGGATGCATGACTGTGATATGGTCAGAAATTCCTAGAAGTCAGGATAAGAGTCATTTCCTGTGCCACAGTGGATCATTGACAGAGACCAGGGACAATTCTGTTGAAGCAACGGCTCTGACTCCAGAATGTCGTCCATTTTTTTGGAAGGGTATATGAGATGAGGATAAATGTTGGAAAGCATGCTTGCGTCTCTTGTCACTTCCTCCAAACTTCTGGTGGTCATCTTGGTCACAAAAGACATCTACAATGAGCAGTCGTGGCCTGGACTCAGTATGCAAAGTGCTGTGATGTAGACACTGACTTACAAGCTTCTACTAATTTGTAATCTCACCAGAAGAAAGATTTTCCTATACTATAGAAAATAAAGGCAAGTTGTAGATGTCATTTTGCAGAGAAGTGATTTCCTACACCCTACGTAAGAAACTATTCAGTACATTTTCCAAATCCAGATTTTACATTGAACCCTAAAGCCCCATCTGTCTTGTTCTCATTGGGTCCTAAAAGAAGACCACTGCCCATTTCTGTCCCATTCACTAGCCACAGCATTCAAGGGAAGAGCTATGGAGGTGGGCTTGACTGGTGATCAGTCAACCCAAGCACAGCTGGAGGACATATTCCGGACCCTTAAGCCCTATACCAGACACCTCATGTACCCCACCTACCATCCCCTTCACCACCTGTTTCTACTGGCCTTTGCTAATGCACCAGGTATAGCTTGATAGCTCCTCTCCTCAACTGTACCATGTCCCTCTAGCTTTCTGTGCTGAGACTTTTCTGATACCCTGATGAGCATCTGAGAACATTTAGCCACTCTGGTACATGTGTTCCTGAAAGGGTGAGCAAATTAACCTTGACTGATGGGACAACCTTTGAAGAGTAGGAGTTAGTGGATAAATGTTCCCTTGTGTCCCTGTCCTAGTCACTGAGCCCCTAAATTCCATTGGCATTTATATCTTGTTCATCTTTACTCAGTGAACATGAGACATTGGAGATACAGGCACCAAGGATAGCTTGTTTCCTACCCTGTCTCAGGACCTAACTCTGTCTCCCACATGATAGGTACCCCATACATATTTGTGGAATAATTGTCTAAGAATAAAAACACAGTTAACTTTGCATATAGAGCAAACATAAGTAGAAAAAGGTAGAGGACATCACATAAAAAAGCACAGCAGATAAATTGTAATACATTTGAGTGTGGTCAGTTGGTTTGGCCAGAGTTTAGGATGCATTGTGGGGCCACAAATAAGACAATGTGTTAAAGTGCTTTTAACACTGTCCAGTGATTTACACTAATAGGTCTTGGTACTTTAGTAAAATCGATGAGTAGAGGTCTGCTCCCTTCACTAAATTACAATTTCCCCAAGGGCAGGAACCCACATATAGTATAGTATCTAGCATGTAATAGATAATAAATATTAAATATAAAAAACAATGGCTGAATAATAGATGGGGTGGATAGATGTATGAACAGTTGGATGATGGGTGGGCGGATGCTGGATGCTTGTTCCTGGCTCTTAGATGAGAGGTCCTAAACCAGTCTTAACTCTGAGTGGCAGGCTACAAGCAATCTCCAATTTCCCAGCCTACATCATTGTAGCTAATGCCAAGTGTAGCCAATATAGACCTCTGGTAAGCAGCATACTTTCTGTTCGACCATAGAGTAGAGCACAGTGTGAACACCAAGTTTTCCTGTTGGCTATTGGGTTGTAAACAGCAGGGACAATGCTTCCTTTGTGATAAACACATGCACATACATAAAAAAAATCCAGTGGGGAAATAAATACTAGGTGCATTCAGCAACTACAACAAAATAGGGGAGCTCGCATTTCTACACTGAGGCAGAAAAAGCTAGCTGTGTTTTCACAGTATCTCTGTAACCTTTATTCCATTAGATTTTGGAATAGTATATACAACACCGAGCTCCATGCTGACAAACACCAGTTTTGAAACTATTGCCACAGTCAATCCAAACAGCCTTCTCCCCTGGGTGTAAAATTATTTGGAATACAAGCAGAATTGTGGTTCCCTGAGCTAGCTGAGCATAAGTGAGGGTAGTGATTCATAAGGTGACTAGCGAGTTTGCAAATATGCAACTTGTGTGGAAGCTGACACACACAACAGAAGCTTAGCCTTGCCTTTCTGAGCTGGTAAGCATTTTCAGGCCTTACCACCTCTTTGGAGGACTGCGGTGGATACAGCCTTCTGAGGACAAGAGTTAACCTGACAGAATGCTGATTTACCAGAAATAAACTCTTCAAATCAGATCACACCCCTGTCAGTAGCTTTTTGAGCGGGAAGATGGTAATTCTGCCTCTTCACATGTTCCTTGAAATACTTGAACTTTTTGGGGGCTGGGTCATTTGGGGTACTCATTCTATCCTGGAGAGGCTGGGGAAAAGTACTGGTGTAAAAATACAACTCCCTGAACTTTTAAACCCTCAAATCTTTTTGATAATGTGGCTGCTCGCTCTTAATCCTGAACCTGATTTCTTTTTAAAAAATCCATTTATTCTTTGATATTAGTAGAGTAAGTTTAAAAGGAACAGAAATGGGTATGGAGCTCAGCATAACTTTGTACAAAGAAGGAAGTTAAAGAGAATCGGCCTAATGCTGCTGCTGTGATTGCAGCATAATGAGACGTCTACGGAGTTGGTCCCAGACACTGAGGGAGCCTTTCTGATAGACTCTGAAAGTGGCAAGCCCCAGTTTCTTCGGTGACATTGTACCAATTAGTGGATCTAAATGGGCACATATTCACGTTGGAGGTCACATACAGTTCTTGAAGGCGAGGCTGCCCCTACGAATGGGGCTTAATTCACTGTGTCATAATAGGCAACAGTGGGTAAAAGATTCCAGAGCTGTGTTTTCATAGTTTGAGACTCCTCTTCTGATGAAGGCCAAGTATATTCATCACACCGTTGGGAAAATTCCCTGGGTTAGTTAGACTCTTAAGAGTGTAGGATACTATGTTCCTGCTAGGATCAGTGAAGCTCCAGTTCTCATTACACTGATTTAGCAGTGACAGAGGCCCCAGCCGACCCACCATGGCTCAGGACAGCAGTGAAAAGAGGAAAAAGGCCTGTGCTGTGCCCTTCTCGGTCAGCTGACCAAATATTCTGTTGCCTGACTCTCATCCCCTGTGACTGAAGAGTGCTAATACAGAGGCCTTGGCACAGATGCAAATGGTACAAGATTGACTAATTATACAGTGTCCAGACAGGGAACTGGCAGGGCACAGCAGTATTTGGGAGACAGACCGAGAACGTCAGCCTGAAGCGAGCTGAACGTGAGCTCCGGGGGAACCTGTTCCACCACGAAAATAAAAGCTGTGTGTACCGAAGAAGGGGAGAACTGTTCCCTGAAAACCAGCCAGAGAAAAACAAGCCCCTCAAATATGCTTACTGTCAGCCTTCAGTATTTAAAAAATGTGGGCTTCCTTGGGGGCACGGTCTCATGTTTGTTCTCCCTTGATTTCAGCTCCCATTTTCTCCAATTATTCAAGCCGAAGTGGAACAGCTGCTGGGGCCGTGCCACCCCCACATCCTGTCAGTCACCCTTCTCCGGGACATAATGTACAGGGGAGCCCCCACAACCCCTCCTCCCAGTTACCTCCACTCACAGCTGTGGACGCGGGAGCTGAGAGGTAAGGCCATCTGTCTCTCTCCTAATAGGTGTTGCCGCTAAACCTCCCTCCAAGGAGTAGTGCTTTGACAGTTGCTGAATTTTATTAATAATCCGTTGGTGGGTTGAGTTACCCAAAGGTGACATTTTAAAAGTACATACACAAAGCACGTGGACCAAATAATCTCATCTGTTTTATTTTTTCATGGGAAAACAAATGAAGTGATACTGGCAATAGCCAGCTCAAGTTTCAGATGCTGGAAACACCAGAATTTCCGTGTCTTTCTACGTTTGTTCGATCTGTTTCAGAGACCCAGTTTTAAGATAACATGTGCAGGTCAAAACACTTTCCCAATGTCAGATGGTGCTCTCCCCATATAAATCAGTATCGTTAAGGCACAGGATTTTACATAGGCTGTTCATTGAATACTCTATATTAGTATCTCTCACAAAGGGACTCTGGGAGAAAATTTTTAAACAACGATGATCTTCATATTTTTACTTCTGAATTCTTCATTGGCCCCAGAAGCCTTTTCAGGCCCTTCATCTTCTTGCCAATCTCGTGTGTGCTTCTTGGGACCACAAACCAAAACAGGAGTCTGCATCTCTTGCTTCTCCATCCCCTTCCCCTTTTGCGGAGCAGGTTCTAATGAACGTCCCTTGCCTAAGGGCAGGTGTATGGCTGCATCAGTACAAGTAGCTTTGGAAGGAGGTTGGATGCTTCAGTCCTAGCTGCCCAACACACCTCTTGTCACCTTTCTCCACTTGTCATCTGGCTTGAGTTGACCTACCTGGGGGTTACTCCCAGACATCCACAGGATAAAAAGTTCTTGTAGGGACTCTGTGCAAGCCTGGACTAGTGGGCAATTGACTGAATGGGCAGCAGGAATAAAAGTTTTGAATCTTGCATTTCACCAGCAATCTCTGGTACCATCATTGTTGGCCTGATCTATGAGTTTGTTAGTAGGTGGTTTTAATTCTGATAAACCATATATTTTATTTATACCTTCCTCCCTTTATTAATACTCAACAGACATTCATTAAACAAAGTACCTTCTATGTGTCAGATACTGTGTTGGATACTGGAGTCTAACAGGTTATTAAAACATGCTCTTGCCCTTACAGATTTGAATGGTGAGGACAGGCATGCAAATGAAGTATAATAAGGCTGTTTGGTTAAATGAAAATGATGAAACAGAGATAACACAGGAGCCTAAAGAGGATGTCCCTAAATCTATATCGGGGAGTGAGGGAAAGACAGACACAGTGATGTAGGCATTGAAGGAAGACTAAGGCTTTTCTGGATGCCTCAATGGGGGCAGCAGCCCAGGCAGCAAGAAGAACATATGCAGGATGTGAGTAACAGAGGACACCGCTGAGGGAGGTCTCAGTAGCTTGGGATGACAACATCCAGGCATACATGGCTGATGACGTCAGATAATAGTAGGTTGCCTCATGTGGAACTCTGTATTTGATGCTAAGGACTTTGCCCCTTATCCTACTGGGAGTGAAGAACCATTATAGGGTCTTAGGAGAGACATACAATCAGATTGACATTACAGTAAAAGAATCCAGATGACAAGATAGTGGAGTAACTGAACCTGGAATGAGAGACAGGGTGGGGGTGGGGGCGGGGAACAAGAAGAATATTGCAGGAGTCCTTATAAGCAGTATGGTTACTTGAAGCAAGGCAAAGCAGTGAGGATGGATAATTTATTCAAGAGCAATTATTTAGGAGCAGAATTACTAATCATTAACATACGTGGAGCAAAGAGGAGGGACCAAAATTCGCATATGAGTTTTACCCCTAGACACCAAGATTGGGCCATTAATAGAAACTGAAAAATACAAAGTGTGGTATTGTGGAGGAATAAACAATACTGAGTGGAGGGGAACGGGAAGAAGGAATAATAAATTGACTTTTAGGAGTCAGTTTTAGGTGGTTATAAAGATCCATGTGGATAGATCTGATGGGCAATTAGAAATATGAATCGGAAGATGTTGGACTTTTTAAAAATGTTTCTATGCACAAGGTAAAGTGTAAACAAATCACTAGCCTCCTCGTATAAAATCTGTCAGCAAACAGCACGAATAACCATTATGTTCACAGACAATAGGGACAGGAAATCTTTCCCTCCACTTATCTATTTTTATAAATTAAGACTTTTTAAGCATTTTACGTGGTTTTCTGTTGGGTTCTAAATCATATTGGCCATGGAATTTCATCGTCCCATTTCATTCTGCCTGGCTGAGAATCTTACTCCACAATGTTTCGAAGCTCAGATACGATCAATCGGCAACTCCCTTTACATATAGTCATAACAACTCTTAATGAGAATATAAGACAAAAATAATCTCCTTTTCGTACACAGCCTTTAAAAGAATACATGTAGAAAAAGATTTTACTGATTATCACAGTCAGACAACGACTGTCACAACCCTAATGCCTGAAGTTTGCATCCCTCTGACAGTTGCTAATTGTGAGGGCAAGTTCCCTAGCTGCTCCTGCTGCTTGAGGTTTGTGTGTTTCTTTACCATTTTATTTTGTATTTCTTATTCCTTCTTTTGAAAGTTTGTAACATATAAAAAATGGCAAGAGTAGTACCAGGAATACCCGTACTTACACCCTGCACTCATATTCATCCATTGTCAATATTTTGCCATTCTTTCCCTCTGTCTCTCTCATCTTTGGGAATACCTTGTTTTCTTGCCTATTGTTGCAGAACCATTTGACAGATGGTTGCAGGTATCACTGAGCTTTACCCCTAATAACTTCAGTAGGGATCTCCTAAGAAGGACATTTTCCTACATAAACCCAATATAATCACATTCAGGAAATTTAACTTTGATATAATGCTGTTCTCTAATAGTTACTTACTATTCAGATTTCCCCAATTTTGTGAATGTTTTTGTAACTGGAGTTTTGTTTTTTTATTAGATCCCTAAAAGGGAATCTAATAAGGATCTCACAATGCATTTTACTTTTATTTTTCATCTTCTTGAATCTAATGAAGTTCTCCAGCTTTTTATTATCTTTCAGGGCATTGACAATTTTTGAAGAATTTGGGACATTTATTTTACAGTGTTCGTGTTCCGTGGTTTGGATTTGTGTAATTGTTTTATCCTATAAAGATTCATTGTAAATATTTTTGGTGGGAATACCATATAGATGTGGTGTTTCTTAGCTTTTTTGGAGATTTAGATTGCAACTTATGAGGAGTTGGTATTAAATAAACCAAAGTAGGTAAAGTACCTAGCAAGTTAACATGGTGTGAAGCAGGCCTTTCATAGCTGCGGATACTAACATATAAAGGCAGGCAACTTTGGCATAGCTGAGTGATTCAGTTTGGAAGTCAGAGGATGTTGTTAAATGATCCTAGTGGCTGATAATGTAAATAATCATGGAAGGGGAAATGGAGAGGAAGGAGGTACTTTATATGATGGGGAATGAAATGGACATTTGCACTTTGCGGTTTTGCTTTGCTGCTATATTCTCTCCTGGATGTGTGCCCCATCCCTTGCCTGCCTAGCTGGAGTGGGCAAGCGTGGCAGGTTCTGTCTTCCCATCAGGTTTGGAAAGGAGTGTGACATGAAACAGCCCTGCCTTATTCACCAGGTTTGCATTGGTGTCCAGCATAAAAACACTAAGGGGAAATGTGCTTACCTTCCGTTTTTGGTTTGTATATCTTTGCCTCTGTTTGCCTGGGAAACCCCCCAGTAAAAACTCCAGCAGTTTTCTTAACGGAAATAGGTGTATCACACTCCACGATTTTTAGTGGGAAACTGGCATCTTTTCCTGCTTTGCGGGCGTTGATTCATCATTTACTTAGCTTTAACATGCTTAAAAAAAAAAAAATGGGCTGAGTCACTGTCAGAAGTCAGGAAAGGTCCACCACATCTACCCAGTTAGCATCAAGTTTTTTGATCCTTACCATCATAAAATAAATGCAAGTAATCTCAATCTGACAAGGCTCCATTTTTATTTTGAAATATTATTGGAATGACACATTATTTCAGTGATTTTAAGCAGCACACCACATCACCCAATGTTGATTTAACTTATTACGGGAAGTGGTGTTTTACTATGTCATGTTGAATGAGCCAGTGGCACTTTGTGACAGTGGCTTCGCATGAGAGGAACTCGGCGTCTTTGGAAATGTTAATTCATTGAGTTTCGTAGTATGTCAGTTAGACCAGAGAAAACAAACAATATCGATGGGAGTCTCTTTGAAATGGAGAAATCTTACAGTCCCAAGAATAAATCCTCTGAGTTTGTGTTACTAATCTTTTTACAAGAGAATGTCAGCTGCCTCCATTCTGAAGAAGACCACAAACGTGTACTCTGTCATGCGGGTGATAGAGCTAAAGGAGGCCTGTGGATTGACCATAGTGGAGAAGCTTATGAGAGCTCCCTATGAGCCCATGGCGGAGCCTGAAAAGTCTGAAGAGAAAGTGTAAATGTGAGCAAAATGTTTTTCTGTTCTCTCACTTGACAACAATCAACACAGAACAGAATGTCTCTGTAACCAAATGCATGGGGGTTTCCCCCAACCCACAAAGCACGCAATCAGTTCTGCAGTAGGTATCAGCTGGGTGTTCTCTAATTGCAATCTGTTTTTGGAGAGAGTGACAGATTCCACACGTTGAGGACACAGTTCCACAAGACTGCCCCCTACTTCTGATGCCAGTTGCAAGACTTGGGTCGTTTTGCCTGTACATCTTACTGACTATAAATCAGGGCTCCCACAGCCCCCTCCTTGGGTTCTATTTGCTGGAGCAGTTAACAGAACTTGGGGAAACCCATTTACTGGTTTATTATAGAGGACATTATATAAAGGATACCAATGAAAAGATGTATAGGTCAAAGCATATGGGAAGGGGCACAGAACTTCCATGCCCTCTCCAGGCTTACCACTCTCCAGGAACCTCCATGTATTCAGCTATCCAGAAGCTCTCTGAACCCTGTCCTTTTGGATTTTTATGGAGGCTTCATTACATAGACTTGACGGATTAAATAATTGGCCATTGGTAATCAGTTTGCTCTTTGGCCCCTCTTCTCTGAGGTTGGGGAGTGAAGCTGAAAGTCAACCCTCTAATCCTGCCTTAGTCTCTCCGTGGCCAGTCTCATCCTTTCAGGCAGCCAGAGGCTGCCAGCCATCAGCCAACTAATTAGCATACAAAAAGACACTATTTCTTTGAAGAGTCCAAGGATTTTAGAAGTTCTATGCCAGGAATGGGGAGGAAGACCAAATACACATTTTGATTATCACAGAAAGAAGGGATATGTAGTCTCTTTGGAGAGTATTCATTCTAGTGTATGAATCATTAGAAAATACGAGGAATAGTTGTTTTTGAAAAGTAGTCAAAGCACCTTTTCCAAATAAGGAATGCCAAATTTTTTAGTCTCTATGGAGTATTGGGAAGCCTTACTCTTTTCACCCATACTATATTTCAGATATGGCATTGCTAGAATTCTAGGTACTTTTATACATGTGTAATCTTTCTAGGCCTTTCAGTAACCAGGACTAAGTTTTTTTGTTTGTTTTTTTTTGTTTTTTTTTAATTTATAAGGGTATATGATGTGAAATTTTGTTACATGTAGATAATGCATACTGATCAAGTGAGGGCATTCAGGATGTCCAACACCAAGTACAATACATTGATTTAACTATAGTCGCCTTATTCTACCAGACATTGACTTTGTCTATTTAACTGATGATTGTATGTCTTTTTGCCCCCTTTCTCTTAGTGTTATGTATCCCATTTATTGATATGCACGTATTGAACCATCCTTGCTTCCCTAGTTGATGTGCTGTTGGATTTGGTTTGCTGATATTTTGAAGATTTTTTTTGTCTATGTTCATCAGAGATACTGGCCTGCAGTCTTTTTGCTGCTGTTGTGACTTTGGTTTGGGTATCGGGATGATGCTGGCCTCCTGGAATGACTGTGGGAGAATTTTTTGGACTAGTTTCCAAGAATTGTTGTTTGTACACTTGGTAGAATTCTGCTGTGAAGCTATCTGGTCCCGGGCTTTTCTTTTGGGGAGACGTTTCAATACTGATTCCATCTCATCCATTATTGGTCTATTCAGGTTTTTTATTTCTCCCTGATTCAGTCTTGGTAGATTGTATGTTTATGAGTTTTATTTATATGTTCAAGTAACCAGCTTTTAGTTTTGTTGATTCTTTGGTATATTTTTAGTTTCTATTTCATTTTGTTCTGCTTATATCTTTATTTTATCTGCTAATCTGGAGTTTGGTCTGTTCCTCCTTTTCTAGTTCTTTGAAGTATGTTGCATTGTTAATCTGTAATCTTTCTACTTTTTTGATAAAAGCATTTATTGCTACAAACTACCCTTGTAGCACTGTTTTTGCTGTGTTCCCTAGGTCTGGGGACTAATATGGTTTGGCTCTGTGTCCCCAAATCTCATCTTAAATTGTGTTCCCATAATTCCCACATATTGTGAAAGGGATCTGTTGGGAGGTAATTGAATCGTAGGGAAGGTTTCCCCCATACTGTTCTCTTGGTAGCAAATAAGTCTCATGAGATCTGAGGGTTTTATCAAGGGTTTCCGCCTTTGCATTTTCCTTATTCTCTTTGCCTGCTGCTATCCATGTAAAACAGGATTTGCTCATCCTTACCTTCTGCCATGATTGTGAGGCTTCCCCAGACACGTGGAACTGCAAGTCCAATTAAACCTTTTGTAAATTTCCCAGTCTTGGGTACGGCTTTATCAGCACCGTGAAAACAGACTAATACAGTAAATTGGTACCAGTAGAGTGGGGTGCTGCTGTAGATACCTGAAAATGTGGAAGCAACTTTGGGACTGGGTAAAAGGCAGCAGCTGAAACAATTTGGAGGGCTCGGAAGAAGACAAGAAAATGTGGGAACATTTGGAACTTTGACAGACTTGTTGAATGACTTTGCCCAAAATGCTGATAGTGATAAGGACAATGAAGTCCAGGCTGAGGTGGTCTTAGATGGAAATGAGGAACTTGTTGGGAACTGGAACAAAGGTGACTCTTCTTATGTTTCAGCAAAGAGTGGTGGCATTTTGCCTCCACCCTAGAGATTTGTGGAACTTTGAACTTGAGAAAGATGATTTAGGGTATCTAGCAGAAAAAACTTCAAAGCAGCAAAGCATTCAGGAGGAGACTTGGGTGCTGTTAAAAGCATTCAGTTTTAAAGGGGAAACAGTATAAAAGTTTGAAAAATTTACAGCCTGACACTGCATTAGAAGAGAAAATCCCATTTCCTGGGGAGAGATTCAAGCTGGTTGTAGAAATTTGCATTAAGTGAGCCAAATGTTAATTCCTGAGACAATGGGAAAAATGTCTCCAGGGCATGTCAGAGGTCTTCACAGTGGCCCCTCCTGTTACAGGCCCTGAGGCCTAGGAGGAAAAAGTGGTCTCCATGGCCTGGCCCAGGGTCCCTGTGCTGTGTGTAGCCTAGGAACTTGGTGCCCTTCATCTCAGCTGCTCTAGCCATGGCTGAAAGGGGCCCAAAGCTTGGGCCATGTCTTCAGATGGTGGCAGCGCCAAGCCTTGGTAGCTTCCATGTGGTGTTTGAACCTACAGGTACATAGAAATCAAGAATTGAGGTTTGGGAACATCCACCTAGATTTCAGAAGATGTATGGAGATGCCTGGCTGCCTAGGCAGAAGTTCGCTGCAGCGGTGGGTGCCTCATGGAGAACCTCTGCTAGGATAGTGTGGAAGGAAAATGTGGAGTTGGAGCCCCCATACAGAGTCTTTACCTGGGGGACTGCCTAGTGGAGCTGAGAAAGAGGGTCACCATCCTCCAGACTCCAGAATGGTAGATCCACTGATGGCTTGTACCTTGTGCCTGGAAAAACTACAGATGCTCAATTTGAGCCTGTGAAAGCAGCCATGAGGGAGGTTGTACCCTGAAAAACCACAGGGGCACCCATGGGAACCCACCTGTTGTATCAGCATGACCTGAATATGAGGCATCGAGTCAAAGAGATCATTTTGGAGCTTTAAGATTTGACTGCCACACTGGATTTTAAAATTGCATGGGCCCTGTAGCCCCTTTATTTTGCCCAATTCCTCCTGTTTGAAATGGTTGTATTTACCCAATGTCTGTAACCCCATTGTATTTAGGAAATAACTAGCTAGCTTTTGATTTTACAAGCTCATAGGCAGAAGGGACTTGCCTTGTCTCAGATGAGATTTTGTACTGTAGACTTTTGAGTTAATGCTGAAATAAATTAAGGCTGTAGGGAACTTGTTGGGAAGGCATGATTGGTTTTAAAATGTGATAACATGAGATTTGGCAGGAGCCAGGGGTGGAATGATCCGGTTTGGCTCTGTGTCCTCACCCAAATCTCATTTTGAGTTGTACTCCCATAATTCCCATGTGTTGGGGAGGGACCTGGTGGGAGATAATTGAATCATGGAGGCAGTTTCCCCTGTACTGTTCTCATGATAGTGAATAAGTCTCAGGAGATCTGATGATTTTATCAGGGGTTTCTGCTTTTGCATCTTCCTCATTCTCTTTGCCAGCTGCCATCCATGTAAGATAGGACTTGCTCCTCCTCGCCTTTGGCCATAATTGTGAGGCTTCCTCAGCCATGTGGAACTATAAGTTCAATTAAACCTCTTTCTTTTGTAAATTGCCCAGTCTCAGGTATGTCTTTAACAGCAGCATGAAAGCGGACTAATACAGGGATGTTTTCATTTGTTTCAAAAAAATTTTTAAATTTTCATCTTAATTTTCTCATTGGCCCAGTGGTCATTTAGGAGCATGTTGTTTAATTTTTATGTATTTGTATGGTTGCCAAATTTACTTCTGGTATTGTTCTATCATAGCCTGAGAAGATACTTGATATTATTAAATTTGAGACTCATTTTGAAGTCTCACAGGTATCATTTTCTAATTAATCATTGGGAATGTAATGTTGCTTACCTGGATGCTAAAGGGTCAAAGACGGCAACCATTTTCAATTCAATGACTTTGCAGTTCTGTAAAGTTCTTTAGTTCTGCTCAAACTAGTCTGACTTCTGACTTTTTTTTTTTCCCCCCTATGTCCTATTTCAGGCTTTGTTTCTGTATAAAGACTTCATTTCTCTTCCTATCCTTGATCAAGTGTTCCCCAGCCTTTGGAGCTCAGTTTAGTTCTCAATGCAGGAAGCTGCTTTTCTGCCTCTCACAATTCACAAAATCAAGTCCCCCTGATGAATCTTAGATCTTATCTGTTTCTTATATGTACCATTTACCAGATGTCACCTTGCTAACTGGATTGTTATTGGTGAGCAGGAACCTTAAGATTCCTGGTGACCTCCATACTGCCATGTACTGAGTAACACAATAATAGGTGCTAAGAAAGGTTTGACAAAGAAGACAATCAATGAGGGGAAAACCTATGAAGCAAGAGATCATTATCAAGTCCCAGGGTCCTACCAGAAAGCAGTAGTTCCCTTGATTTATTGATCAGCAGGGCAGTAGCCCTAACTCTCAAATTTCCTACCATATTATATAACCTGCATACTTTGATACAATGCATAGCTGCTCTAATATGTACATTCATGCATACCCACACATTGCTAGGAATCCATTAGTGGGTTTTCTACATTGCTGGCTTGAGATCTTGAATACTAGTGCCTGACACTCACTGTTCTCGTTTATTTGTATATGGAGCATCTGAACAAAAAACCAAGCCTGTTGCTTTGCTGATCTTTCCACTCCAGGACTTCGAGTAATCAGGGATATTGGTATCTGAATCCACTCAGCTTTTTCACACACACACAGCCCCCCAGGTAATTTTTTCTCACTCTTTAATGTAGTCTATATGCAATAGTCATACACGTCATATCAAATATTAAAGCTTATCAAAATCCCAGCACTAGAGGTTTATTTGTTTATTGAGTCTTTCACTGGAGTTTATGTACCAGGCAGTATACTGGACACTGAGGCTATAGTGGTAAATAAGACTAAGAAGTCTTCTTGCCTTCTCAGAGTATCCAGTCTAATGGAAGACAACCAGGCCAATAGTTAATCATAGTTTAGAACATTATGAAGCGGTGATATAGGGGCCTATGGATGCATACAGAAAGAGCACATAACCCACAATTCTGGGAGAAAGGACTACAGGAAGAAATTTATTCCTGAAATCCGATAGTCTACAGTCAAGAAGGGAATGTACAACAAGTGTTGTGTACAAAAGCTAAGAAGGAAGAGAGCCAGCAAGCATGGAGCTTAGTGTAGAAATGAGGACGTAACCTTATCAGCCACATTAAGGGGTTTGGGCATTAACTTAAGGACAAGAAGGCGTGTGTTTGGCTAGTAAGGGGGCTGTAGTGACTCTTGTATACATTCCAAATTCCTCCATAGCGTGTTACCCACTCAAAGAGTTCAGAATGCATTCTCTGGCTGATAGCAGAAAAAAGGCAAGGAATTGAAAAATGGTTCATCCTGTTCTCAAATAGCCAAAGGCTCTGTTTTGTACCTCCTGGACTGGTGAAGCAGCACAGTGGGTGTTATTGTCCTTTTGATACCATTTTTAAAGAGTTTTATCCCTTGAAATTCAAAGCTTATATTTTATAGTCATGACCTACCAGGGTTTCAAAGAGTCATTGAGTGTCAAAATAAAATTCCGTGTTAGAGACAAAGTGAAGAACTTCTGAAAATTGGAGCTCTAATATCAGCAATAACTTGGTCTCATTTGTCTCCATTATATCAGAAAACTTGGATATGACAAAGTTCACTGCATGACTATGTGTCATCTTGTTGAAATTTGTCCAGTGAGCACTGCTCTGTGGTCATTGACGTGTATCGCAGACTCTTCCACACGTACAGAAATGTATCTAACTTCGAAGGTAACTAACACAGGCAATTATGTTTGTCAGTCTTGATCACTGGAATAGTTGAGAAAAGCCTAGTCAAAAGACAAATATAAGCCTCAAGTGACGGTTTTTATCAGCCTGTATGTTGACATCGACATCATCCTCTGGTGGAGCCTGTCATTCTGGGGCTCACCTGGGGTCATGTCATCACTAACATCATTCTCTCTTTGGGCCACAACACTTTTATGCAGAAGTAAAGCTGCTAATCCTCCTTTAGCATCCTATGAAGGGACCAGCTTATCTCTAAAAAGGTAACTTCCACAGATAAGATTGAGAGGTGGGATCCAAAATACACCCCCTACCCAACACATGCACATGCATGCATACACACACACACACACACACACACACACACACACACACACGAGAATTGCTGACTAGTAAAAGTTGTTGCTGATCTCAATGTTGTGAGCAGTACAGAGGCAGAAAATTCTGATATCCTGTTTTTGAAAGTGAAGATGAAAGTTTTGGGTCTTAAATTAGAAAAGATTGGTGGCCTCTCCCTATTTTGTTTTCTTTAAATCTATGGAAAGTTCCTGGTATTTCTCAATGTTTATTCCAGGGTAGAATGGCCTAACAGTCTTTAAACCTCTTAACTATTGAGGATCCATGGCCAGAGCCATGCTTCATCCTCTGTGGTAAATATCAGGTCATTAGCCTTTGGCATGAACTTTCTCTTCTTTGCTAATATAAATATATTCCCCTGATAAACTCCTAGAAGTCATACATACACTTACAGGGAAATAAATGACATTAGTTACTTTGTTCTTACGAGTCTAGTGATTGTGAATGGCTCCAGAGGAAAAGAAAAAAATAACCAAAATCATTGCTGACTGGCTTCTCTAGTCTTCTCTGACCTATCTGATTTAAATGTCCATGTGTTTCTCAAAAGATTCATGAATGTAATTTTCAGTCTAGTGTGTTTCTTGATAATGGAGAAAAATCAAGAGTCAAGTCTATATGGTTATCTTCAACTTACTGTTAAAAACCTAAAAAGCCTAGGAGTCAGCTGGGATTTCTCTTTTCCCAAATACTCGCACATCTAACTTATCTGTAGGTCCTGTTACGTCTATCTTCAAAATACATTTCAAGCCTGTATCAACTCCACTCCTCCACCCTAGTTCAAGCCTCCCCTCCCATTGCAAGCAAAATAGCCTCCTTACTGATCTCTTTACATCCAATCTTGACTATCTACGATCGTCTACCCTCATTCCAGCATACACTTGGTATTGCTCCACACCAAAAAAGCTATCCTTTAAAATGTAAATGGAATAATCTCTTTTCTGTTCACAGCTCTCCCTGCTTAATACTTGGAATAAAGTTCAAATTCCTTTTTGTAGCGTGCATGAGCCTCTGTGGTCTGCCCTCTGCTGAATTCACCTATTGTCAATTCCCTTATTTCATCTGTTCCAGCCACACTGGCCGCCTTAGAGTTTCTAGAAAACACTCACTAATCGTGCCTTGGGGACTTTGCATTTGCTGTTCCTGAAACTGAAAGCCACTCTTATCAGAGCGTCACATGACTTGTGGCTTCCTCTCTGGTGTCTGCTCAAATAGTACCTCTTCGGAAAGGCCCTTCTTGACGATCTAAAACTTTCCTTTCCCACCTCCCTTTAGTCTTTAACTCTGCTTTAATTTTCCTTCATTGACTTCTCGCTCTCTGGAATTACACTGTTTGATTGTTTCCATTCTACTACAGGGGTCTCAGTCTCCCTGAGCACAGAAACTGTCAGGTTGATGGTTACCTTGTGCAGAATGCTTACCCTTATAGGAGAACCCTAAGGAATTTTGTGAGATGAATGAATGGATGGAAGCAGGAATACTACTCTCATTCCTTTGTTATTTCTGAGAGTGGTTACGGTATCCCAGAGCAGGCAATTGTTCTCCCACCTTCACAGTCTCCAGGCCACTTCATGGGATGGCAGGAGACATTGACGTGAGCTTCCATGGGCACTCTCTAAAGCAAACACCTCCACTTGTGGTTTCAGTGTTTGTTATATCAGATTCTTACCCACGTATGTTTTTATTTTGAAATGCACTAGTTCTTCATTTTAGATTAATTACAATCACATACCAAAAACCAACTATTAGGATGCCTGTAAAAGAAACTAATTTTTAAGTGCCGAGGAAGTCATTGGCCTCCAAAAGCCGAATCAACCATCTTTATTTTGTTTCCGTATTCCAAACAAACCCACCTCGCGTAAAGCCCAAGATGATGATTTTGTAGTCCCCGTGGATTTTCAGTCAGGAAAGTGAGTCATGACAGTAACAAGAAAGGCTTAGTTAAAATAGAATTTGTCGTCTTGCAGCCTCTACTTCACTGCATTAGCATGAAGCAACAGTGGAGGTCAGACTAAGCCATGATATTATTCCAGCGTGTTAGTATGTTCTTGTCATGTGCTGTCTCTGAAACAGCAAGTCATACATAATCAGAATTCTCAAAGCAAAAGCCCGCAAGCCATTCTAGCCTGTGCCAAGACATCTACATATTCCAAAGTGCTTCCTCTCTGACATAGAATAGGCTGGTCAAAGGATAGCCTCTACTTAATGTTTTAAAGGTATGATCTAGAAATCTTCATGGTCTTTTCCTAAGTAGTGACGGTCAGGAGACTTAGCTGCTAAGAGATTATCCTTTTGCAAGTGAAGAACTGTGTTGATTGGCGGTCAAAGTATTGAGGTGAGCAGAAATCAAGGGGCAAAGTTCGTGGATGAGCGTTTAGTGTTTGTGTCCTTTTCTGGGAAAGTCTTTGGTTGCTTTTCTGCTTAGTTAAAAGGAGAAAAAAATAATTGTTTTACTCATCCTTCCTGTCAGAAAATTATTAGGCTAATTCTCTTGAATAGAAATTCTCCCCTCAGAACCAGAAGCTGTGCAAATACAATATCCAGATGGACATTTGCACCAATTGGGAAAATGTATCATCTACCTAGGCACAAGAATTGGCACCAAGTTGAGAACCACATCTGTGGAACCATGTTCAGCAGAGTATTTCAGCAGCAATGACCTATAGTTGTTAAATACTTACCTTCTCGTAGGACTAGATAAGGTGCTGGAGATACACAACAGCAGCAAGTATCTGAGAGTTTATGCTCTATCTGTAAGCGACAGAAGCCCTTCACTAATTGTGAATTTTTAAAATATATGCTGTTTCCTTCAATTCATTTCACTAATCAAATGTTGAGTCTTTAAGAGAAGGTGCAGAAAATTCCTGCGTCTGACATTCAATATATGGAAAAACTGCACACATAAACAGCACATGTTATTAGTGACTGAACCATCACCCAGCAAGTTTCTTTCAAATACATGGATTATATTGACTTAAGTCTTCTATGGCTGTGGCTTCCAAAAGCACCTGACCATACTTGGCAGGAATATTGTTGGTTCTTCTGATGTGTTCAAGAGACTTGTTTTTGCATTTTGAAACCGTGAGAGGGATATTGGATAGTCCATTTTTTGTAGACCTATGTCTCCATTTCTCATGCTTAGAAAAAAATAACTTTTTGTCTTGTTCCTCATGTGATGTTCTTATTACATTCTCTTCTGAAAGTTTTTCTTTCATCTAATGCATTCTCTTGTAAAGCAGATTGAATGCTATGTCTGATACCATGCTGAACAAGAGAAAGATTCTTGCCTTTACTACAGGACTGTGAGTTAATCCCATTGCTTTCACCTACTCGGAGCAACCCAAGAAATTATATCATTGCAGATTTTTTTTCATAGTAGAATTTTTTACATCAAATGTCTAGGACCACTCTGGATAAATTTTCTTCAGTGTGGTGCTTTTTTTTTTTTTTTTTTTTAAGAGGATTTGGCAGAATCAGCCTTTCTTCCCTCTCTCTCCGTGTCTGATTCTGAAATAGACAAACAACTGAGTCACAGCCAATTCTGCAGTCAAGATATTCCAGAAAACTCCTCTCTCGGTCCTGCATAATTCATTTCTCTGACATACCCTAGACATTCTCCCCTCCTCCCTTTTTATTTCCACAGGGGAGAAACATTGCAATCTTCTGGGTCCTACTGCAGCATTTGGAAGAAAAAAAATACACTTCTCTGCCTTGGGCATTGATTACTTTGTTTTGTTTTGACTTATAGCTTGCTCCCTATACCCAAGTGGAGAAACTTGCCTCCAGAAAACGTTGTCCTTTGTTTTCACCAATGCTCCTTCAAAGCGCATTGGTGATCATTTCACCTACAGCCAACTTCACAGACTTCATTTTGTCATGCTCAATGTAGACTCAGGTAATCATTTTTTGAGTCCCGGTCTTTTCCAGCCTGATGAAATACTTGCAGTTAATATTGACTCAGTGTCTCATAAGGAACATCATGTTCTTCCAGGGAATGGGTTCAGCTCTTGGACTATTTTGGGACGGAGTCCTCAGATGGACACGCAGCTCTTGGCCTGCCTTGGTCTTACCTCAGTGGACAGTGTTGCAGTTACCCACACTTCCCAGCGGCTGTTTCTTCTTTACTGAAAGCTGGTCTTGATTGTCTCAGAAGCCGAATTCAATTTGCAGTTCCCCCAGTAACGTGCTGTGATTCATTTGGGGACAAATCTGGATTGAACCGAGTCCAAGTGTCTTTTGTGAGACAGAAGGAAAGTATAAGTAGATACTATAGTCACCCAGATGAGTCAGCCAGGAATTCATGAAGTGATTCATAAATCGTTATAAAGACCACTAAAGTCTGCTAAAATGGAGTGCTGTCTGGCTATACAAAGTGGGGTATTATCACTGCGGGGTTTTTTTAGATGTTAAATCAGATGTGAAATCCTTAAAACTGGGCTTTTCTTTTTAAGTTTTGAAAAGGATTCCTTTCTTCCCCCTCTGCAGTTGGCCAACTGCTACAGCCATTTTTCATTGATTAGTTTTCACAGATGAATTTTAAAACCACCACAGATGATACCCCGCAATTCTTCAGGGAAATAAAAAATACCTCCCCAAATCCATCGTAGACTAGTTTAATCCATTATTTCTACTCCCTGGCAGCAAATCAATAATAATTTTCATGTGAATACAATGAAACAAGCTGTTCTAATGCATTCTTCCTTCTTTGGGAGGTCTATAGCCGCCGTAGAAGAGATGGGGAGAAAGAAAAACTATCCAGAACACATATCAACTTTTAATCTAGTTGATCATGTAAACACATAAATTCTTTCTTTTCAAAGTGTTAACCCCCAAAGCAATGCTAAAACACACAGTCCTACATTGCTGGCTGGAACTGCTTGTGAGTACAGCACAAATGAAGAAAAGTAAGAAATATTCATGACATGCTTAACTTGTAATGCAACCTATTAGTAAATTTTGTTATATGTGTACATTCACAAAGAAATACTTTGGACTTATACACAGGGGAAAGAGCCCTACCTGAAAGGAGTTATCCAGTTGGAAAGACTAATATGCTACATTGTGCAAGAAGAACTCCAGTTCAGGACTCAGCAAGTTCACCAAAGCACACTGAGCAACACTTGCCATTGCTAGATGTTTTAAAGGTGGTAGGTTGCTCACAGGCCTCCCACTCGCCTACAACAAAGTTTAACATTCTTCCCTCCCTCATCCCACCACTCTTGCTTGCTTTACATCTCCACTACAGAAGTCCTTCTTACCTGTGACTTTAAGCAAATTATTTTACCTCTTTGGGCATTTGTTTTTTTCATCCATATAAGATGGTGCTCCAGTGCCCTTTCCAGTTCTACTGCATGAATTTGTGGACTAAGGATAGTCCATTCGGAAACCCAGTACCAAGACATGAGATCTATACACAAGACCAGGATTAACTACTTATAGAACTCGAAAATCAGTCAGATAAGTAAATGCTTCACTTTTTTAAATTTAAGTTCTGGAATGTGTGTAGAAGATGTGCAGGTGTGTTTACAGAGGTAAACGTGTGCCATGGTGGTTTGCTGTACCTGTCAACCCATCACCTAAGTATTAAACCCCACATGCATTAGCTATCTTTCCTGATGCTCTCCCTCGCCTGCTCCTCCTGACAGGCCCCAGTGTGTTCTGTTTACCTCCCTGTGTCCATGTGTTCTCATTGTTCAGCTCCCATGTATAAGTGAGAACATTCAGTGTATGACTTTCTGTTCCTGAATTAGATTGCTGAGGATAATGGCTTCCAGCTCCATCCATGTCCCGGCAAAGGACATGATCTCATTCCTTTTTATGGCTGCATAGTATTCCATGGTGTATATATACCACATCTTCTTCATCCAGTCTATCATTGGTGGGCATTTAGGTTGTTTCCATGTCTTTGCTATTGTGAATAGTGCTGCAATTAACATATACTTGCAGGTATCTTTTATATGATTTATATTCCTTTGGGTATATAATAGGATTATGTATCCAAAGTAATGAGATTTGGGTATATAATGGGATTTCTGGATCAGATGGTATTTCTGGTTTTTGAGGAATTGTCACACTGGCTTCCACAATGGTTGAACAAATTTACATTCCCACCTACAATATAAAAAATGCTTCATTTTCTTTTGACCCTTAGTGTTTATATCTGAATAGTCAAAGAAAAGAGTCTTAAGATTTTCTAAGAATTCTGTAAATGTTCCAATACGTTGCTGGGACCATAGCAATGCTGGTTACACAGCTGTCAAACACGGGTTACATGTTAATGTCAGGGATGCCTTAAGTGTACATTCAGTCATTCCATCAACATGTACTGATCACCCAGAAGGCATCAGACATTCATTTTATTAAGTACTTTGATATTCCTGACTTCCCAATTTAAAATTATTCCCAATCCACCCCACCCTTTGCTATCTCCCTGTTTTTCTCCATAGCACTCATTTCCTCTAGCCCAGGAGATACATTGCTTGCTTAAATTTCTTCACTGCCTGCCTCCCCTTACTAAAATATAAATTCCACAAAGACAAAGATATGTCTTTTGTTGCTCTACCCCTAGTGCTTAGAACATTGCCCTACATTTAGTGCTCAATAAAGATCCCTTAATGAATAAATGTCACCATGGACTTTATAACCTTCAGTGAAAGTTGAGATTACCTTTATTTTATGCTTGTAATCGATGCTGGGAGAAGGTGGGGAATTTACTCACTGACCCAACTAGTAACAGATATACCTAGGATCCAAGCCCAGGTGGGTGTGACTTCTGGCCTGTCTGTCTGCTCCTTTGTTCATCTGCTTCTCCTACCATTTCCACTTTTTCTGCACATGAACCTAAGCAGTCTAAGTGTCTCGGTTGGGACCTACTGATCTGAGAAACAGTCTAAGATTGAATGCTGCTGGGCCACCCCACTGCATGGCTGGGGAGCTCAGTGATAACAGAGGGTTGGGGCTGGAAAAGCACAGGAGAAGGGCATAGAAGGGAAGGAGAGTGGCCAAGTAAATAACCTCCAAATAATCAGACATTCTCTAAGATAGGTGGAGATACGTATTTGCAGAAACCTTTTAAATGTTTCTTCACCCCCCAGAGGACTTTTCATGAGGTTTTAAAATCTGTTACCCTTCCCTTCCCTTTTTATTCTTTTGCATACCATTGCTCGTGGTAAGGTTATACAAACTCTTCTGCCAAATGAGTGGAAATGTTTGACTCCATTCTCTGGTTTGCTCTTGAGCGATCTGTTTCTGGTAAGCAGTAATTTTTAGTCTGTGATGTGCCTATTTATAGAACAATCATCTATTGTTTCAAAAAGTATAAAAGGCTAAAGAAGAGACTAGGTAAGCCATGTCCAGTGAAATCTCTGAAATGTCAACTGCAGATCAGCAGCTTAGAGAACAGGGTTGGACCTAGAAAAGAGGTCGGAAGGTGTCTCTTCTGGCTCTGGGACATGCTGTAACTCAAGGTGAATGAGAGTGATGCCATCTTGGTCTGATGTAATTGGGGAATGAGATACTCCATAGGAGGGAAAATGGTAAATAACTACAATTTATCTTTAGCATCAAAAAATTCAATTCGCCTTCATTTGATTTAAAGTCTCAACTTTTGGGGGGCAGAATATTCAGAGCATTTTCATTTTGATGTGTGTGTATTTTGAAGAAATAGTTGGAGAATAGGTGCAGACACTCAGAAAATCAGGTTCTGAGGCCCCCACCCTGACAATAGTGAAAACAGTTTATTTTTGCTTAGTGAGCATCTAAGTGTGTATGTTTTGTGTGTGTTTGCTTTTGCACCAAATAACCTCAAACTACTTGTTGGCTTGTTGAATCAGTCTCCCGGCGTGTCTCTTGCTAAGAGAAGAGTTGTCTATTATTGTTTGGACATTCCCAGAGACCTTACCTCGAACATGAAGAGACTCTCTTCATCTTCTCCACGCCTCTCCTGTCCCCTCACTCTTGATTTTAGTTTACATTTCTACTCTACTATAAGCTAGTTAACAAGTGACTAACTTTATAAATATTAGATTTACATTAATATCTTTTAAAAGATTTTTTTAAGTATGATACTATGTGGTGTATTTAGACAGTAACAAAATTGATTCTATCTGCTGTACTTGAAAATCAGTCCTACATATACACTCACTTCCTATGTTGGACTTTTTAGTGGTGACTTCTTACCTACTTCCTTGTTCCTAGCAATTGTCTGGATAATTGTGATCACTTCTTGTAATGTTTTATTTCTCTACGTATATGAGTTAACATTTTTGTACTATTTCTTTCCTTTCAAAATCAAAGCCTACTTTAAATGTATATTTTATTTAGAATAGTTTACATATATTTTTATTAATACTTTATATGGGGTGACATACTGTGTTTTGAAATTATATTAGCTTTATATTATATCATTTCAGTTACTTGACTAACATAGAGGAAAATTCAGCCTGAATTACTAAAAAGCAAAATCTTGAGTCAGTTGAAGCCATAATATTTTGTTCCTCCACATCCTTGAGGTAGCAGTGCTAAAACCCTGGTTTGTACCTGTCATTTTTTTTTTATTCGATGATGATGTTATACTGGGTGGTAATTGGTAGCCAAGAGAGCGTGGCCTTGGTTTGGAACTTCCATGAATGAGTACACAAGAATGATTTTAATTAGCATATAATTACATGGAATCATATATGTAGAATCTATATATAGATCTACTTGCTGACCTGCCCATCCACACATCTCCGCATCCCATCAGTCCTCAACGGAAAGAGGATAGCAGACATTCCAAAAGGGCCTGGAAAACTATCTAGAGCAAGCTGCATCTTTTATTTACAACTGAGGAAGCAGAATTAGGAAGCCAATCAGAGGATCTTGTTCCTTTGCCCAAAAAACAAAATTGGGACACCAGCAATGACTGTTAAATAGCACCAGAGTTTGCCTTGTAATTCAGATCCTTCCTCTCTCCATCCCTGGGGATCTTTAGGGACCAGGGGATTTGAGATTAGGTGGTAATGTGGATTCCTTCTACCCATAAAGTCTGTGATCTCAAGATTCCTCATCCCTCTCCCACAACCTCAGAGCAACTTGTGAGACACATGAAAGACATGTTCCCCCAGAAAATAGCCTCCATATGAGGAATCCTGGCAAATGAGCTTTACTAGATGTTCTCAGGGCAGTGCCAGGCTTCATTTGCTGTTTTCTCTCTCGGGGCTATTCACATCTTTTCAGGGTGATACCAGTTAAGAGGACATGTTCAGAAAAATGTATTTACTCAGCATGGGACACTGAGTTACTGTTCTTTCAGGGGAGTGAAGATGTAAATGATCAATTAAAAGGCATCCCAACCCAACTGGTTTGTTGGAGCTCCTTGCCTTCATTCCTCCGTTCTTGGTTCTTACGTTCACCTTCTGTAATCTCATCACACGTCACATGATAAAGCAAAAAGAACATGAGATTTTTGTCCCATGTTTTCTTACTGCTACAATACAAACATAGCTCTGCCTTATTAAATATTCTGGTTCAGAATGTTTCCAATCACTTTATAAACTTGACTGGTTCATCTTCCCTTTTTTATCATTTATGGTCCTCCACAAAAGCCCAGCAAAGTTAAAGTGATCTGTTCCTGTGAAATAAGCAATGTAAGCAGATGGTGACCTATACGTGTTAGTGCAAAACAAAGCCTGTCTTTCCACACAGTGTAAGGAACAGCTGATTAAAAGTTTTCAGCTTACTGGGACTTTTTAAGGGAACTAAACAATACATTGCTAGTGCAGTTTTCCCCCAAAGTTATTTTGCTGCTTCATTCTACTGCATTGACAGACTATCTGCTTGTTTCTCCACTATACTTATGCCAGTCCCCCACTGAACTGGCACCGGGAGGATCATTTTGATATTTGACAGACATTGTCAACCTTTAACATTGTTCGCACAACTACATCTTGCCTTCAATGTTAGCATAAACTGTCATTTTAAATGTAGTGAGTCAGGTCTTTCCAATTTTCCTTTACCACTGGAAGATCAATGTACAGTCATCCATTTCACATCCTAAGTTTCTTGACAGCATCACCTTATTTAAACACCAGTACATTCCTCCTCAGAAACCATGGATTGTCTTACTGTGATTGGCTCATGTGACTCCTACCTCATGTTCCTATCGCACCCTCAGGAATACTCTGCCAAGCACAGAGCCCACACAGATCTCTTGGGTTCTGGGTTTCAAGCCACGCTTGACCTTTGAGATTTAATTCATTCTTGGCAAAAGAAAATGCATTGTTTAAAGAGAATAGGATTAGAGACTCTCATAATAAAGACTTATGACAACACTTCTTGGACCTCAGATATATCTTACAAAACAAAATGTTTATGAGCTAAGTGTAAATGATTCAGAAACATACGGATCAAATTTCCCCTCAAATGCAAATGGATCTTAAAAACTAGCAGAAAAGGGGCTTGGCAAAAGATATGCTTTGAATTTCACCAAACAGTGTATTTGAAATGCAGCTTAGAAATCTTGACAAACCCAAACTGAGTAGGTTTTCCCTTTGTTCTTGTTTATTCCCATTGTATCTCTGTTGAAAATTCAGTGGTTAAATGACAAACGGCAGCGGGGAGAAATGAGAAATGGCAGTGGGGAGGGAGAAGTTGGAGAAAAATCCAGAAGGATTTTTTTTTTAAAGGGCTTGTTGTCATGCTCTTGTATAGCCAGAATGGGAGGTGAGAATTTGGCTTTGGAGAGTTTCTTTGTTCCTGCTGTTTTATGTCCCTCATGTTTCCTTTTATAATTGTTTGTTCAGGTTTGCACCTTCTATTCCATCTCCTCACCACATCAGCCCCCGGAGAGTTCCGGCTCCTTCAATACTGCAAAGAACACAGCCTCCCCATACCCAGCAGCCATCAGGTTCGCACCTGAAGTCCTATCAGCCAGAAACAAACTCTTCTTTTCAACCAAATGGTATCCATGTCCATGGTAAGCAAGGAGCTGGCAGTCCCTTGAGTTTTGAAAAATGACATTGTGCTGTTGCTTTTAATCTTAGTTAACTGTCATGGATTTCAGATGTTCTGTTCTACACCAGGCTTAGGCTTTTATAACTTGCCTCTGAAATTTCACACTTGATAGGCGTGAAATCCTATGGTATTTTTCTGACTTTGGCTTGATGGTATGATTTACGTATGACACCTCGCACTAGTCAGCTCAATTTGGTGTTTTTATTGACCAGCGCTCTAACACCATCAATAGCATCCTGTTTCTAAACGATAGCCCATGGAGAAAGAAATGACAGGAGTTCTTGTGCCCAAGCATGCCTCTGCTCTGCTAGGTTTTTGCTCTCATTCTCATATGTCCTCATGCTCTCCATCCTTCAAGGTGCAGGTAGAAAAACACCTCTCTGAAGCCTTTCCCGATCCCCCAGCTGATGTCATCTCTCCAGCTCTAAACTCTGATTTTATCAGCTGTCTTTCTCTAATAGTAATTATGCTTCCTCTATCTTGTGATTTACTTACCTGTGAATAAAACATACCTTCACTATTAATGTGTAAACTTTCTGAGCATTTTCTGACCCATCAGAAAATTGTATCTTTTAGGGAACTTAACACAGCTCTTCACAAATGCCAAAGACACACGGATACTTGTCAGGTGAATGGAGGATGAAAAGGAGAAAAGGAAAGCAAGAGAAATCACAATGATTTTCTAAATATGCAGATCTTGTGTGTAATGGGAAATATGCATAGAGAACTAAGTCTGGCTTAATTTCTTTTCTTTCTTTAAACTTATTTTGCCTATCTTAGTGAACAGCCATAGAAAGTTGAATTGCAAAATCATAGATTTAAACTGTCACAGCCTTTTACTTCCTAGGGCAGTTAGATCTGTATAAGCGGAAGAGAATACTGTCTTTTGAGGCTGAGTGTTTCAACTTCTGAAACATGTGACTCTCCTCTACCTGCCTCTTGCTGATGCCTGAATTTTCTCCATATGAGTTATTACTTGAAATTGATGGGTGGTGTTCCCAAACAAATCTAAAACAATATGCAAATATAGTGTGAATAATTTTCCAAGATGGCAGAATCACCCAGTACTATACAGCTAGGCTTGGATAAGAACATCAAAGTAAAGGACTGAACAGCAAAGAGGAGGTGATGTAAAAACGGCAGGCAGCTGTAGGAAGGAAGAGACCTTGAAAGACGAGAGCTATTGGTTCTGGCTCAGTTCGTGCATCTAATCTCCCCGCTTCCCCACTGTAGCCACACAAACCCCCTGTTCCCCAACAAAACTTGGACTTGTACCATTCTGCAGGCCTATGGTCATTTTTACCTTCTGGTTATTTACTTACATATTTATTCAACTAAGAAATACTTCTTGAGTCCCTGCTATGCATAAGGCAAGGCATCAAGACATGCATAAAATAGACAAATTGAGCCCTCTTACTTCTGAGGAGGGCCTGTCGGTCCAATTGAGGAGTTTGTGTACTCTGAAAGAGACCCAGGTCCTCTGCGCTGTGAAGCCATTCTCGCCACTCCAGGCAAGAGGTGCACAGCCTGAGTGTGGGCTATGTGAAATATAGAGTAAGCCATTGATTCTAAGGCACAAATTTTTCACCTTCACATTTTAACATCGCTGAAACCTGGACATTAACTCACAGTCAGTGGCGGCATATAATTGGCAGTGATTTCTTTCTGGTGCTATCTAGAGTAGTGGAGCATTTCACAGTTGATGGTGTCAAAGTTGGAAGGAAATGCAGTATAACACATTTTGATTACAACTGTGAAACACATTTTTAAAAATTTAAAAATTGACCTATGTGTAGAAAAAAAAATGGGAAGGAAGTTCTCCAAAATATTGATGGTTTTATATCAGGATGGTAGGATAATGGGTGATTTCTTCCTTTTTTTTCTCTAAAATCCTTAAAAAGGGTTTTGGAATTAGACCAATTTGAATGCAAACACTAATCTACGCTGAGCTGTGTATCTCTGGGCAAATTGTGGAGTCTCGGTTCACATTCGTTAAGTGGGGAGCATTTCATCTGTCTTCTCTCATCAGTTAAGAAGTTTGACAAGAAAAGCACCTGGCACAGAGTAGGAGCTTAATTTAATGCCCTTTCTTCTATTTCCTTCTGTGTTTTTGTTTTTTTTTTTTAATTAGACTCTTTGAGAATAGGGACAATGTTTGTAGCCCTAGGGCAGGCATAATACTTGGTGTAAAGTAGGCATTTGGTAAATATTTACTAAGTGATTGACACTGTCTCATTCAACAAATGAATAATGAACAAGAAGATACAGAAAATGGGATCTACCCTATTATTTTCCCCTATCTCTTGGCAAAATAGTCGTCTTCCACATTTCTCTTTTTTTAGTTAAATGAATATACTGTCAACTTGAAATTGTTGGGATTTTTTTAACTTTTACATTAAAAACTATTTTTTAGAGACGGGGTCTTACTCTATCCCCAAGCATAGAGTGCAGTGGTGAAGTCATAGGTTACTGCAGCCTCAAACTCCTGGGCTCAAAGAGTTCTCCTGTTTTAGCCTCCCAAGCAGCTGGGACTGCAGACATACACCACTACACCTGGCTAATTTTGTTTTTGTAGAAATGGGGTCTCGCTATGTTGCCCAGGCTGACCTTGAATTCCTGGGCTCAAATGATTCTTCTGCCTCAGCCTTTCAAAGTGTGGGGTTACAGGTGTGAATCACCTGTGCTGAGCCCTAACTTTCACATTCTAATTGTCAAATTCCCCATGAGAAACTGCTAATATCAGCCCTAAAAATAAATTTAAAACATAGTTAGGCTAATTGAGAAATCATGACTTTGTCCAGGAAGATCGGCAAGTGACTGCTGCAATGGGGTTGCAAAGGGAGTGCCCCTATGTTAGCCATTGGTCCACTGCTTGTAGTTAATTGGTAGATACCCGGACGTAGCCTTACTTCCTTGTCCGAACATTTTCTGAAATTGTTTTTCTGGAACCTTCTAGGCAACATTTCTAAAAATTGTCATCAACTTAATCTATAGGTTAAGGACAAAATTTATTTTTCAAGTGGGTAGTACAATGCTAAGAATAAGATAAGACTTTCTTAATGAGTTGCATTTATTGGTAGCATTTCAGCTTTTGTTGGACAAGTTTGCTGGACAAGTTACACAGCATCCTGGTGATAGGGAACTTTACCCCCTAATAAAACTTGATTTTTAAAGCCCCAAGCAGTATCAGGGTTGCTAATGTGATAGCTCAAGTGAGTGTTCTCTTTCAAAAAGTTTATGGTTTTAATGAGTGTAGTCACCCCTATTTCTTCTGTACTCCCTGCAGTAGGTAGAGGTCAGGGAGAAGTGCCATCACTGTATTTTTAGAGACCAGAATATAAAATGTCTAGGCATTGCTACCTTAGCAAACTATGCCGGTGCCTTTTTCAAGAGATCTAAATTTCTAAGCCATATTCTTAATTTTTTTTTGTGTGAGATGGAGTCTGTTGCCCAGGCTGGAGTGCAGTGGCGTGATCTCAGCTTACTGCAACCTCCAGCTCCCTGATTCAAGCAATTCTCCTGCCTCAGACTCCTGAATAGCTGGGATTACAGGTGCATGCTCCCATGCCTGGGTAATTTTTTTGTATTTTTAGTAGAGATGAGGTTTCACCATGTTGGCTAGACTGGTCTCGAACTCTTGACCTCAGGCAATCCGCCTGCCTCGGCTTCCCAAAGTGCTGGGATTAGAGGCATGAGCCACCAGGCCCGGCCCCATGCCATATTCTTAATCAACAACGTGTTTCTACATCAAAAGCACACTAAAATAAATACACATTTATATTTTTCCATGGGGAAATGTAGATTCCTGTATGTAGATGCTGTTGCATTACACAGAGCTATGAAAAGTTACAACTCGGAGGGGCTTTGGTCTTGCAAATGAAAGAAGGTAAGGTCCATCGAGTTTTATTAATCTTGCTATACTAAATGTTACTGAACGTAGACACTCTGTGCTCTGTCTATATTTTTATTGAGGCGTCTTGTAAAAGGCATACTTTGAAAGATTACTAGCACTGCGTTTTCAAATTTCCTTACCTAGTGAATGATCCACGACCAGAGCTCAGGTTTGTTGGCTCTGCATCCATCTCATTCATTCATTTTGCCTTCATTAGTACAGGGAATGAGGTATCATTTTCTTTAATGTTTGAATCTTGGTAGCATTTATGGGTCTGTTTGGGTGAGATCTCCAAGGCAACTTCTTAGTACATTTTGGTTCTTTATTTTAGATGTAAACATGACACTCTGCAATCATGTAAGCCTGTTTTTCAATCTTTTCTTTCTCCTTAGGACAATTCTCTTGCCCAGACAAGCTTCAGAATGTTGCCTGGATTAGTTGCCCGAGAGTTGATATTCATATGTTTTCTTATTGGACTAATGAATCGTTTCTTACTAAATACCCTGTTCACTCCACAATTATTAGCATGCTGTGAGAATTCCTACAACAGCATGTTCACAACCTTCATGCTTCTGGGGCCATGAGGTGACACCGAGTTCAGTTCAGCAAGTGTTCGTTGGTCATCACTATGTGCCAGGCAAACATGAATATCATTTAATCAATGCACTGTGGCACATGCAATAAGAGAAGGTGCAAAAGGCACCTGATTTATTCACAAGATGATGTCAGAGAAGGGTCTGTAGAGGTGATACTTGAATAGGGTTTTGAAGATAAATACCTTATTGGGCAGGCCAAGTAGGTAAAGGCATTTCGGGCAGAGGGGGAGCAAAGACCACAGGTGAGAACACAAATGACAGCATGCTGTGTGTGTGTGTGTGTGTGTGTGTGCGCGCGTGCACACGCACAGGAGGAAGAGCCAAGGGGATGATTGGAGTGCACAGGTTAAGCCATGGAGCAGAGGAAGAGGCTGGAGAACTTACAAGGCCAGCTCACGAAGGGTTTTGTGCCATGCTAAATGTAACTACTGAATAAAAAAAGTCTAACATTTTAGGAAAATCAAGTAGAGTGCTGTGTAGACTGCAATGGGAGAGGTAGGAACAGTAGGCTCCAACTGTTGGGATTATGTTGGGCTACATATACAGAACACCCAAACAACAGTGACTTATTAAAGAGTTCAGTTCACTCAGATGCAACTGGCAAATAGGGGAATGATGTCAGGATAATGTGCAATTGTTTTAATAAAATCTTTCCTAGAGAAAAGCTGGAATAACGAGAGAAGAACAAAAACGTCCTCAGTCTAGCTACTGTCCAGACGGGAGCCCTTTCAGCTCTATTTTAATAACATTTGAAATGAGCATAATCCCAGGGGGGTCTCTCTTCCAGAGAGGTACACACCCAGCCTTGCACGTCCCTTAGCTCATGGCAGATCACACGCCTTCCTGTGCGCTGGGCCCTCTATCACGTGTCTCAGTACTTGTAAGCCAGCCTTCCAGTCTGTTGTGTGTGTGCGTTTTTAAGAACCACCCAGGAGCCTACAGCCACACTGACCTGCCTGCTTAAATTTCCCTTTGCCTATTTTGTTACTGCTGTAATTAGAAAGTATTGAAGACTTCCAGTGGTCTGACCCAATCTTAGATTTCTCAACAACCTTATTTTTAATACATATTTGTCTAGAGGACAAGATTTTTCAGGGTTTATCACAATAGCAACAACGCTAACAACACTGGTGTGCAGTGTACTCTTGTCACATAACAAGATGTCTCTTTTTTGAGATGGAGTCTCACTCTGTCACCTAGGCTGAGGTGCAGTGGCACGATTTCTGCTCACTGCAGTGTCTGCCTCCTGGGCTATTCTCCTGTCTGTTTCATGAGTAGCTGGGACTACAGGTGCACACCACCATACCTGGCTAATTTTTTGTGTTTAGTAAAGACGAGGTTTTACCCTGTGGGCCAGGCTGATCTTGAACTCGACCTCAAGTGCTCTACCTGCCCTGGCCTCTCAAAGTGCTGGGATTACAGGTGTGAGCCACTGTGCCCAGCCTTGCATGACAAGATGTCTAATGGGAAACAGTGCAAGGTGGATGAGGAGCCCTGCAGAGTCAGCAGTGCCCATGCCTTCTCCCAACTTTGTGCTATGTCACTGTTAACAGGTGGCTTCCGTCCTCCTGGTCACAGCATGAATGCTGATACTCTACACATCTCATCCCAGT
The DNA here is from genome assembly GCA_004027835.1 of Alouatta palliata. NCBI lineage: Eukaryota > Metazoa > Chordata > Mammalia > Primates > Atelidae > Alouatta > Alouatta palliata. The sequence continues at coordinate 106,001 of PVKV010000462.1, forward strand.
TTCAGGCAGAGAGGAGGGTGAAGAGTAAAGAACAAGTGTACCCGTAGTCACATGGCAAGGGAGTCTGGGAAGAGGGATAGTTTAGTGCATTGCCATACTTAACAAAACGGATATTCTGTTAACAGTGTTCACTGGATAGGCCCACTGGAAGGGCTGCCAAACACACTCTAGGATGGTTTTCTAATCTGTAAAATGGGACTAGTATGACCTGTCTCACAGCCAGCTTCATTCATATCTTCCCTTAGAAGTCGGGGTGGAGCTCACACGCCTCTTTCTGAGGGTTCTACCCCGTGTTTTCCCATCTGTTCCATTCTCTTAGGTTTCCACACTTTCCACTGTGTGCTCTTATTCTGCATCCCTCTGGAGTTTCCAGTTGCCAACACAGAGATTTGTGTCATCCATGTACCATTGATTGATTTCATTAGGAAAACGCTGTGAAGCGACCTCCTCAGTCTGGACTGGTTGAAATCAGTGCCACAGCGGTGGGAAGGGGGCGTCTTCCCTGTTGGTCATGGCTGCTGTGGTTCCTGAGCTGTCTTTCCCAGTATTTAAAGCATGCCCTGCCTGCAGGCTCCCTAAAGCAGGCCAGTCAGCTCCCAGACAATGGTGGCATTTTCTTACCTCAGTATGGAGCTGTAAGCTTGTCAGTCCAGTTCAAAGTGACTGCGACACCAAAGGGTTTCCAGCAACCAACAGGCCTCCAAGAACAAAACACATTGTAAATGGCTTGTCCTACCAGAGAGCCAAAGCCTCTTTCAAACTGTAGAGTTACCAGAGCATTGATATTTAAGTGACAGTGAGGTGGCCAATAGAAGTTGAGCTAACTTCTTCCTCAGTTGGCTGTTTACTCAGTGATTGTGCAATGGTACTTTCCAGCAAGATTCTTATGGGCTGTAGCCATGACTGATCTCATTGCTGGCAATTGATAGTGTTAAATATTTAAAGATTTTTATTTTATTTTGAGATGAAGTTTTGCTGTTGTCGCCCAGAGTGGAGTGCAGTGGCACTATTTCGACTCACTGCGACCACTGCCTCCCAGATTCAAGCAATTCTCCTGTCTGGACCTCCAGAGTAGCTGGGGTTACAGGCATGCACCACCATGCCTGGGTAGTTTTTTGTAGTTTAGGTAGAGATGGGGTTTCGCCATGTTAGCCAGGCTGCTCTTGAACTCCTAACCTAGGGGATGCGCTCGCCTTGGCCTCCCAAAGTGCTGGAATTAGAGCATGAGCCACTACACCCAGCCTAAACGTTATGTTTAAAGGCCGATTTTGAAGACAATAAACATACTTCCACAGAAAATTTCATCACAACTGCATATATGAGGTATGAAATAATAAAGCAGTAAGTCAAGAAATTGTATTCGCTAGAACCTAAGCGTGTGTCACAACTTCTTGAAATCCCAAAAAGACATACAATTGATTATAAATCAACAGTGTAGTAGATTTCATGGAGGAAGTTGTGACATATTCACAAAAGAAATGAGCCAATGAGCACACGTCATGTTATCCTGATGTTACCGTCAGCAGTCATAATCAGGAATAATTTTCCGTATCGGCCATGACATTAATGCTTACATAGTACCAGGGATTGATGATTAGATTCAGAGAAATCCTTAAATAGTCCCATATACTTAATTGCTGCAAAATTACCCCAAGAATAATTTTACATAAGTAGTACTTGATAAATTCTGACAGTGTTCTAATTCTAAAAAACGAAAGTTAATTTTAGGTCTATACGCGGAGCGCAGTGAGCATTTCAACATGCCGAGTTTTGTGAGGTGTGAGATGGTCATCTTAACCAGAAAAGCTGTTGGAATGCTTCATTCGAGAAATGACTGAACTGTGAATAATCTACGTATATAAGTAAACATCTGCACACACGAGCAAGAGTGTGTGTGCACACACACAGATTAACCATTCTGATGTGCCATGTTTGATCAGCAAGAGTATTAAAGTGATTGAATCAATTATCACTAAATTGTAACTTGTCTCAGGACAGGGACCGCATCATCCCACAATGTTCTGCACACTGTAAGTGCTTAATAACTGCTCACTAAATGTGAATGAATAGAAGAGAGATTTTTGCTCATGGCTTCTTAGACTAATTGGCAGAGCCAGCATTTGGCAAAATTGTGACTTGCAGTCGACTTTTTCCAGGTCCCTCTTTTCTCTGGGCAATTCCTGCCTGTTTCTCTGTCCCTCTTTGATTTTTATTTTTTCTGAAACACGGTCTTGCTCTGTTGCCCAAGCTGGAGTGGAGACACATGATCTCGGCTCACTGCAACCTCCGCCTCCTAGGCTGAAGTGATTCTCCTGCATCAGCCATCCATCCCTGGCTCAAGCGGTTGTCCTGCCGCAGCCTCCTGAGTACCTGGGATTACAGGCACCTGCCACCATGCCTGGCTAATTTTTGTATTTTTAGTTGAGATGGCATTTTGCCATGTTGTCCAGGCTGGTCTTGAACTCCTGACTTTAGGTGATCAGCCTAACCCAGCCTCCCAAAGTGCTGGGATTATAGGCATGAGCCACCATTCCAGGCCCTGTTGCCCTCTTTAAATACCCAGTGCTGACCAACTTCCTGATCCTTCTTCCCAGAGGAAATAGGGTAAACTAATATTCACTTACACATTGAGGTGAATTTAATATATTACTGCTTCTTGTGAGTATCTGCATAGTAAGAGGATACTGAGACACAGCTGGTACTGAGTGTTTAGTAGTGAAGTTCTGGGCTGTGGGAGCCCTGTGAAAGAGGGATTGTGAAGAATTCACAGTGCCCATAGATGCCAGTCCCTTGCTTATGAAAGCGTTTGCAGTTTGGAGGCAGGCAAATGGCAGTTATTAATTGGAATCCTGTGAGCCGGTAATGCAGTGTTCTAGTTCTGAAGTTCTCAAGTTTAATAGATAATACTCACACCCCTGTTTCGGAGTTGGTACAAGAATGAGAGAATGCCTGGACTATAGTAGATGCTCACTTCATTGCATCTCTTACAGCTGTTATTTTCATACTATCAGATACTTGGTGCTCTGAATGAATCCAGAGCAGCCTCCCAGGTGAGACTGTGGGAGAGCTTAAGCACCATGCCCTAACTCATATACCTAATGAGTATCACAGGTGGTTTTATAAACCTAGTCTGACCCCAAAGCCCACACTCATATTTTGTGATGGTGCCTGTTGATAGAGTATTATGGAAATTGTTAGTTACTTGGGAACTACTTTTGCATGAAGGTTAAATATGGAACCATAAATATGAGATTCCTCATAGGGTTAACATTCTGCTGTCAGTGGAGGTGCTGTGATTTGCAAGATGAAGTAATATCCCACCAAGTGCTTGATTGCATGTCTTTGGACACCATAGCTGAAAATCACATTTTTCTGTGTCGGGCAGTGTCCTCAATGCCTGTCATGCCCTTGTTCACTAATCCTCAACACTATAAAGAGGACATTTTTACTCCCGTTTTACAGGTAGGGAATCTGAATCACTGTGTAGTGCCCAGAAAGAATGGTGGAGCTGGAAATTATACCCAGGACCATCTAACTCCAGATCTGTGCTTTTAACCATTCTGTGATGCTGCTATTCAGCCTTTGATTGGGGGTTGTCCTTGTAGGGAAGGGAGTCCTCCTATCTAATAGCCCCCAATGGGATTTCCCCACTGCGTGTGTATGCATGTGTGTGTGTACATGCCTTCATGCACTGTGCTTGCTCAAATACAGGCATGCTGGGGGGAACTTTGGAAGCCTAATTACTGTAATAAATCAACAAACCTGGGTTCCTGGGCTTTTAGCACAGTCCTTACATACCACTTACAAATTCTTATTGACTTTAAATTATAAAAAAAAAAATTTATCTGTTAATTTTTTCAAGTTTTTATAGTAGTAAAACTTGTAGAGAGTTTAAGTCCCTTCCCAGCCTTATGTTTGCCCCAATTCCACTGCCTAAAGGTAATGACTGTTAAAAGACTGGCAAGTATTCTCTTAAACCTTTTTAAATGCTCATAGGAGATGTATCTGTGTCTATGTATATGCCCATATGCCCTGTTATAAAAATGGCCTCATGTTCTGCACCTCACATTCTACATTTTGTTTTATGAGTTGATTTTTTTTTTAACTTGGCAAAATATATGCTGTTGCTTTCCAGATCAATACGTAGAGTCCTAGGTGTATAGCTCTCATAAGTCATTTTTAAAAATCATTCCTTTATTGATGGACAATTTTTTCATTTTTTAGCAATGCTATGTTAAATCTCTTCATATATATGTGTGTGTGTATGTGTATATATATATATGCGTGTTTATATAAACACTCCTATACACATATATATCTTTGCACAATTTCTCGGGAAATATTCCTAAAAGAGAAAATGCTGGATTGCTGGGTATGCACATTTTAAAGTTGGGTAGGTATTGACACATACTCTTAGAGACGCTGCATTAATTTAGACGCTCAGCAGCAGCATAATACAGTGCCCATTTCCTCACACTGGATGTTAGTAGTTTAATTTTCGCCAATTTGTAAAGCAAAGATTAGTGACTTGTTGTAATTTTTCCTCTAGCTAGTAATATAATTGAGCATGTTTTTACATTTTCATTGAATACTAAAGACAGTAGTAATAGTAACGGGGATTAAGTAACAAGAGCTATGACTTGGGTTTTTACATTATTTAAGCAGTTGCCCTGCTCTTTCACCCTGTCAGTCAAGCTGTGTCATTTGCAGCAAGACAGTTTTGTTTTCTGATTGGAACTCAGAAATTTATTGATGAGAAAGAAATGTGCAGAAAATCTGTTTCATTGACTACCGTGACCTTGTCAGTCAACTTAAAAATGCCTATAGAAAGTGTTTAATCAATATTACAGATTTAGCACTTTTTCTTTGAGGGAATTAATGACATGTTTCTAGAAGCAAATGTTTTTACATATGAAACTCATGAAGTCAGCCTCTAATGAAGGGAACTCTTAGAATCATTTTTTTGACAATTATTTTAGGGGTTCCTTTGGACTCTTTGGGGCTAAACATGTTAATGACAATCTATGTGTTTCTTATATTTTAAACTGGAATTACCCTTATAAATATGGTGAATAATTGATAGTTTAGAAGAAGAAGAAAAAGTAACAACTGTAAATGGAGCTTCCTTAAAATACGTCAGTAAACATCTGGGTCACTGCTAGCTATGCCACTCTCTTCATAAAACAGAACAACAAAAACATAGAATACTAGGACTGGCTTGATTTGCCCGCACTCACATCCTCTGAGCTCAGCAACACGTTACAAAGCAATCCCAATTCCCTTAGAATCTCTTGTTGGTTTACTTAAAATTGTGACTGCTCTTTCTGGCTATGGGAATTTCCGCTCTCTAACCAGATTATTCTGACTAAACTCTTTATTTCATTCTTTTGTGAGGTCTTTGAGAACTAGTCCTTACAAGATACAAGTCTATTGAAATAAGTGATCTAGAACAATACCTGAATGTTTTTAAATATGACTACCAAACCCTCCCTCCTTACGTTCATCACCAAACCCAACCTCATCTCACACATCCCAAATCAAGTTCTTAAATTTCTTTGCCACTGTGGCAGAAATTATTCAGGGAATCTGAATTAGCCAAATAATTACCCAAGGTTCTTTGCATCTTTGGATCTGGGCTGATGCAATCTTGTTGTCAATACCAGTGAAGTCAGTGGCAGTACCTATATTCATGTATCAATATGTTTTATAAATCACTCTTATATACATAATTTGTATCAGTGCCTAGTAACTACGGGTATATAGAAACTGGCCAAAAAATACTTGTCGGATGAATACCTGACAAGATACAAAGGCAAGCTTCCTGGTAGCCAGATGGAGATAAGAAATCCTGGGATCCAGTGGTGTTTCAGGTTTCCCAAATACAACATCCACTCTCCTATCTGAAAGCTGCTTATGTCGATTGCTGCACTCTTACTTCAAGCCCAAATGTAATCTGAACATGATCTAGAGAGTAGGTTTTTGGGGAAGCCTAACCATATATAACAGACCAGGCTATGAAGGAGAGGTTTGGAGAGAAAAATAGAGTCATTGGATTACTGGCAAGGATAAGATACGGGACCACTTTTAGATCAGAGTGCCGGAAATTAGTATAATAACAGACTTGGATTTGAAGAAGCAAACAATCACCTAGTTAGCACAGCAGATGTAACGTGGGAGTTTGGCTACAGCTGGACAGCAGGAGTCTAAGCCGCAAGATCGGTATGGGACCAACATGAGACCAAGACTTCTGAGTCATTCAAATGAGGTCCCATGATTTCACCTTGATCAAGAACTGACATGTGAGAGGCAGGCACTGTGAGAAAGAGCCAGGAAAGTCATCTGCATCCATAACTGCCTTATCCCCAAGAGCCCCTCGACTAGCAGAAAGGGCCGAGAGCCCGCCCAAGGGGAAGAGATGCCCATGAGAAGAACTCCCTCTCTCCATTTCAAATGAAATTAGAGCCTTTCTGTTGTTTTAAGAAGGTATTTCGTTTGGAAAACTTTCAGATGTTTGTAAATCATCTAAAGATGTTCTTAGAGCCTCCCAAACTTTAAGAAATACCTTATGAAATATACAGAATTCTAGGCCCTTCCTCCAGAGTTGGCCATAGAGCTCAGGAATGTACATGTTGAACACATACGCCAAGGTGGAGCTGATGCCCCCAACCCTGGTAAGAAGCAGTGGCCTAGTCGCCAAGCGTAGGGCTCAATGCTCTCTCACCCTGGCTCCCCAGTCAGAGACAACCCAAAGGAAGCAATCTGCCTGTGACTCAAGAGGTAAAGACTCTCCAGTTTCTTCCTCCCCTTATTTCTTGGGGAAGTCTTTTAAAAAGCTGTGGAGAACCCAGCTGGCTCACGCAGACCTCAGGGGAGGCTGAAGAGAACTGAGATGCAGCAGCGCTTCCTTTTAGTAACCCATGAAATCCCTGTCTGCAATCTTTTTCTCTGCCAGGTCTTTCTTACAGCAAAGCTTAGTTGGAAAGACAAGGGCATTTAGAATTAAATGTTCATTTTTTACCACACTTTCCTTTTTATGTTTGAAGTCCAAGTAGCCCTGGTCAAAAGAATAATTGTGAGTTTATGTGAAAGTGCCTTATACAACAAGGAGATTGACCTTTCTACTCAGAAGGGAGGATGATGCAAAACACCAGGCTTGTAATGAGCCAGTAGGAGCTAGAATTTTTAGTGAGTTTTACTGTTGGCAAAATACTTTCGTGTTTATTTCATTTGATCCTTGCAGCCACCCAGTAGGGATACACGTATACTGGCAAAGAGCAGCTCCCCTCATAGAAAAATTCCCAACACATTCTTATCAACCTGGGCGAAGTGTTTGCTCCACGCTGCATCAGATACAGAGTACGCACATCCTCCGCCCTTCATTCTGATCCTTACTTGTGTCCAGGATTTTTTAGTTATAGCGAGTAGTTGGCAGGTGATGGAATGTGGGTGGCTACTCATGGGCAACTGGGCACTGAATCCCCTGTTCCTTGTGCTGCTGCTGCTTCCCATGTTGAGGATTCTGCTGCCATGGGAGTGTTATCTCTTTTTGTAAATCATAGGCTCAGAGATGCTAGAGTTTCCTCAAAGCCACACAGCTAATATGTGGCAGAGCTGGCCATCAGATCTATCTCAGACCTCTCAGGACTTCATGGTTTTGAAAATCTCTATTTTATGTAATTTCCAAATGTGTTTTATCACCATCAGGACTCACTGAACCATTACTATAACTGTATATATCTACACATGGCAATTACTGAGACACATTGCAATTAGTTTACTTTGGCAGCTTATCATTTTGAGAATTTGGAAGCCATAGGCCACCGCGCGCTAGGGTTTTGGGTGGTTTGGGAACATTTAAATGAAAATTGATTACAACTTTTAACCAAGAGTGCTTTAAACATGTTGCCTTCTCACTTTTTTTTTTTTTTTTTTTCCTATTTCCTTATTGTCCCTTCTTGCCACCTGCTCTGCCCACTCCCATCCCTTTGTTTGAATCTTTTGCAGATGTGACTAGCAGAAACTCCTCCTTCTCTGTTACCCAGGCCCTGGAAATGAGCATATAAGCCTAAGGGCCAAAATGTGGTTCACAGTGATAAGTGCTGTTCCCAGCTTGCTATAGACCAGGTGTGGTACTGCGAGGGGCACAAGCGGAGAAAGTACCCAGCATGTTCAGAGTGCATCTTGCTGTATCCTGCAAGCTGGCAGCAGGAGTTATAGATGAAAAGGGCCTTGCTTCTTGGAATGAGATGGACTTTTCTAATTAGAAGCCTTCCTGCCACACCCCATCTCTCCAAGGACAAAGGGACCAGGCAGTTGCTACAGTGGTCAACTTTTGAACCACTGTCATGGGTTCCTTCAAAAAGAATGTGCCTAAGTGGAATTTTGAGGGCTATTATTTTCATTATCTTCCTCTTTCTTAGTAGAGTAGTTGCTTAAATGTCAGTCGTAAATAGCTTGAGTGCTTTGCAAGCTGGTTCAGTTCTCAGCCCAAAGAAAAATCTGTCTTCCTAACACAGTCTGTGAGCTGTTCTGCAGCTTCCCCATTTATAGACTCTGTATTAAAATGAAGAGTCAGTTTTTACACCTCCTGCAGGAGGAGGCTTAGTAGAGTCCTACCTCAGATAAAGACCTGGATGGTATAGATGGCCAAGACAAGGAGCCAAGGCAAAAATGATAACCAAATTGTGACAATTTCACTTTTAAGAGCAGCATGATTTTATACTTGATGGTAGTAGGTTGTGTGATAAGAACTGCTTATGTGTTGCTCAGAACCTCTTTGTATTTCTAAGCTTATTTCATGGTCTGAAGTGAAATAAGGCCTACTATGTGCCAGAGAATGTGCAAAATGCGTTTATAAACACTATCATACATATTTTCTAAAATCCTCTAAAATTTCAAGGAAATGAGGCTCAAGAAAGAAAATCATTAATCCAAAGACACACAATTGGTTAATGGGTCATCTGGGATTCAAACCCAAATCCAAGTTGTTCATGCAATGGATGTAAATAAAATCGAGGCTAAATCAGAAAATTGGGCGTAAGAAATTGCTGAAATATCTGTTTCTACACTTGAGGATTTGTAGAATTTTTTCAGTGATTAGGTGATTTGATCAATTTTTACTAATTCAATACTTTTCTCTGTAATGAGAATATTCGTACTTGCCAAAATGTTGATGCAGTCTGGGTAACTTTGCCTGTAACCTGGCAGTGAGAAATTTCAACAAAAGTGGCAGGATTGTGTTTAAATTGATTTGATCATGAGCCTGAGCCCCAGTAATCTGACATGAACTATGTCCCTGAACAGATTAAAAATTTGAGTCCTGATTCTGAAACACAGTAGCTATGAGGATTTGGATAAATTTAGTTATTTTAACTTCTCCCTTTTTTTTGGGGGGGGGGGGCGGGTCTGTAAGCTGGGGAAAATATTACTTAACCAAAAAGTTGTTTTAATGATGAAGATTTTCTATATAAAACACCTGGGGCAATGCCTATCTCTGAGCAAATAAATATTAGTTCCTTTCCTTCCTCATCACAGAATTCTGAGTGGCTGGTATAACACTAAACAAAATATTTTTCCAAAATGCCAAAGCAAGGAGCCCACCAATGAGAAAGCTCTGAACTTAGTAAGAGATTGTATGATTGCTGTTTTCATTCTGCTGCCCATTTGTTTTAAGACAAAGGCTACGTCCACAAATGATTCCAAATATCTAGGTATTTAGAAATACTACAATGGTTGGATGAATTTTGCACTTTTATTGACATGGTATCATATAAACAAAGTATTGGTTATAAAGGCAAGATATTCAGTATTTCCTCTGCTTCCATCCCCTTGTCTAAAATGGGGATATTTGAAGTGCCTGCTTACAGGACAGAAATGTCAGAAGGCTACTTAAGAAATTTTTAAGTTATTTTAATACTAAGTTCCCATGTAGGTAGTGAGTGTATGATTCCCTGGGCCTTTCTGAGTTCAAAGTTTCAATGTATAGAATTAGGCTGAGCATATGTGGCCAAAGACTATATTCTTACGGCCTTTGGGAGCTTTTCCAGAAACTAGCTAATGTGTTCTTTATTTCTCATTGGCTCTGTCATGGATTACAGAAGGTTTTCTAACACAGCAGGTCAAGGGTCCCCGGAGAGTAAGGGCTCCACAAATAGCCTGAGTGTTGAAGAAATGAAGGAAGTCAAGCAGAGTGAGGACATTTATCTTCTTTCTCCTCTGTCCCTTTTCTTTCTTTCCCATCAAAATTTGTGTTTTCAGAGACTGTTTAGTGTAGTTGGATGGGGAAATTCATAACTGCCATTTAGTGATTGAGAGCTTTAACCTGGACAGAGAGCATTTGAATCCCTGGGAAGCACCTAACTGACCCAAGTAAATCTCCCACTCCTAGGCTGCGTGGAAGTACATTTTTAGCAGGGATTCTTTCTATACTTGCTGTTGTCTTTCTCATCAGCTTTCCCATGTCCATTCCAATTACCAGGAAGCAGAATCCTGGATTCAGCAAACCTTCCCTTATTCTACCTCTGACTTTGCACTCCAAGGCTTAGTTGAAAAACCAAAGAATCTTCTCAGCAGGAGAAAGTGTGGGTCGGCCAGAGTTGAGCCACAGTCCCACAGAGAGCTGAGGATTCCAGGTCTCTCTTAAGTCCTAGGGTGTATGGAAAGAAGAAAGATGTCGCATCAGTAAAAGGCCTGTAGTTTAATTCTGACTAAAGTAACCAAGATTTCCTTATGTTTATTCAGTCGACAAATACATATTGAATGCTTACTACATGGCAGGTACTCGTCTCAGTGCTGTGGACACAATAATTAAACCAGGCAGAGCGTCTCCCTTCATAGAATACATATTTTGGTGGGGAAGGCATAAAACAGATACATAATATAAAGTTAAACGTGCCCACCCATTTGATAGGCTATTTTTAGAGCTGTTTTGGGTTCACAGCAAAATTTGGTAGAAAGTACAGGGAGTTCTTGTATACCTTCCTCTCCCCAGCACCATCCATACCCAGTCTCTCCCACTACCAACATCCCACACCAGAGTGGTGCATTTGTCACCATCAATAAACCTACAATGACACATCATATTCAAAGTCCATAGTTTACATTAGGGGTAACTTAGTATTGTACAGCCTGTGAGTTTTAACAAATGGATAATGGCATCTATTGACCATGAGAACATTATAAAGAATAGTTTTGCTACCTCTGTGCTCATCCCCACCCCGCAACCTGTGGAAACCATGGACTTTTACTGTCTCTATAGTTTTGCCTTTTCCAGACTGTTGCATAGTTGAAGTCATGCAGTGTGTAGCCTTTTCAAATTGGCTCCTTTCACTTAGCAATATGCATTTAAGTTTAAATTCGCTCCATGTTTTTCGTGGTTTAATAGGTCATTTCTTTTTAGTGCTGAATAATATTCCACTGCCTGCATGTACTGCAGTTTATTCCTTTGCCTACCGAAGGAAATCTTGGTTGCTTCCAAGTTTTGGCAATGATGAATAATGCTACTATAAACATCTGTGCCTGGGGTTTTATATGGACATAAGTTTTCAAACCCTTTGGGGAAATACGAGAGGACACAATTGCTGAATCCTATGGTAAACATATGTTTAGTTTTGCAAGATACTGCCAACCTGTCTTCTAAACTGTACCATTTTGTAGTGAAGACGAGTTCCCATTGCTACACATCCTTACCAATAACACTGGTTTCAGTTTTCACCATTCTAATAGGTGTATAACCAAGCATGCTCCAACTCCTGTTAGTAGTGTGAGGGGCCTTATGTGGTGCAAGTCAGTGCTTCTTGAAAACAGCCACCTTTTCAGACCTGTTGTAGGTCAGTGCCTTTAGTTATAGTAGATGTGCCATGGTGAGACTTGGTGACCCTCAAGTGGATTGAGCAACAGTGTTTTTATTCTATGAGGATATTCCAACTTGTAAAGCAGCCCAAAGGCATAGGGTGAGTTCTTTTCCAGGTGACCAGAACTTCAACACTTGTACAGAAGGCTGGAGTCCACCAGATCCAGGTTTGCTGTCCTTCATTTGCTCTGGCTTAACTAACAAGCAGAAGGCTGAGATTGTCCTTTAATATAGGGGCACAAAGAAGAGGAGCAGCAGAAATATAAAAGGGGGAGGTGATGAATGGTGGTGAGATGTTGGCAGTTGGCTGCGGAAGTGTGGAGCCACTGGTATTTGGGGGAGGCAGCAGCCTGGTGTGGCCTTCAGTGTATGACTCTTGTCTTGCTGGATCTTCGGGGATGCCACCACTATCCCTAAACCAAGGAGCAAGTTGCCCTAGGGGTTGTGTTCCAGCTTTTCCTTTTTTCTTTCCCTGGATTTGGTTTGTGTATTCAAAGTATTCAAAGATGGCAGGCCAAGGGTCCCCAAAGAGTAGGGGAATCCACAAAGAGCCATAGAGTGTTGGAAAAGAAGAAATGCAGGGGCCGAGGAGAGTAGGGTCATGCGTCTTCTGTGTCCTTGTCCCTGGGGCCCTGATTTGAGCCCATCCATTCATCCCTTAGGCTTCTCCATGTCCTTGCATATGCAGCCATCATATGACTGGGGCCAAAATCTCTACACTTCCTAAAGTAGTTAACCCACAAAATTAGTCTCTTTGGAAAAATAATTAGAACTGTAAAGCTCATAAATATACATCCTTCCACTTTGCTAGCAAACAGCCATATGACCAAAAAACTGACAGGCTGCCAACTCTGCCTCTGCTGCTGATATCTGCTTATTCTTCTATGTAGGCACAAACTGCTTAGCACCAATGGCAGGAAATCAGCTCTGCCAGGGCTGGTTCTCAGCAGAGCTGTGGGGTGACCTCCTGACTACACCTGCCATCAGCAGACAGGGCCAAACGAAGGGAACCACAGTCAAAACCGTTCCTTTCATTCTTCCTATCTTGAATGCATTCCAGAAAAACTATCCCTTGAAGAAAATTTTCTTTTTATTGTCATATGTGGTATGAAATTCTATTGCTTCTGATTTATGTTTGTTGTCTGTTTCTTTCTCAATAAAATGCAAGCTCCAAAAAGGCATGGAGTATGACTTATTCACCACTATATCCCCAACACTTGAGTAAGTGCTTAGTAAATAGATGTCAAGTGAATGAAAGCATAGAATTGAAATGCTTATGTTATTAGAAGAATAGGAAAAAAAAAAAAAGTAAAAGTAACATAGAATGTGAACTGTGTGTCAGGCACATGCTCAGCCTTTACATTGGATGGTCTCTGTTAATCCTCTTTAGTCTTTGTGGTTACCTTATAAGTAGATACTGTTAATACCCTAATTTTGCAAAATTACAATTATTGTAACAAAGGCAAGTACTCACATTAGTCACTGTTACTTCTGAGAAGCCAAAGGAATAGATGACTCCTGAAAGTTGAGTAGTAGCTGAAAAACTATAGCACTTGGCCTGGATCCCTGAATTGATACAGTCTGCATCACATGGGAGTTAGTTTTCCCATCTGACATATCAAGGGGTCTTGGGACCCCAGCACTGTTTCCAAGGAGTCTCCTGGAGGATGCTTCCAAGCCTGATTAGGTCACACACTGGTGGGATAAGTTCTGGAGGACTGACGTTTTTGAGGGGTTCCTGTTGTATGTGGACATTCCGGACCTATGAGATGTCATCGTGGTCCAGGCTGAGCCTAGGGCAGGGAAGGGGCAGTCTTGATTCTGAGGTTGTCCATTTAGCACTTTTCCTAGTGCCCACAGTTTGGCGGTGGTTTCCCCAGCCTCACTGTAAAGGAAAACAAGCATTTTGTTTCGCAAGGCCATCTGCTGCGTAAACAAACCTACTAAGTACACAGATCCTGACTTGTCCCCTTGAAGAGGTGTAGGCTGATGGTATTAATCACCATCCATGTTCTTCAACAGTTGGGTAGAGCCTTCTGTGTTGACACTCCACCATCGTATAGGAAAAATGGAGACCCACAAGGGCACGTCGCCACCGTGGTGCACATGGAGAGCTAGGCCTGCAATCTGAAGTGAAGAAAGTGGGTGACACCTTTCTTTCTCCTTCTGCTGTTCCAGAAGGGAATGTGGTACCTCTAGGAGGATTGGAGTACCATGGCAATTTAGCCTAAAATGCTCCTCACCTTCTTGAAGGGTTGGGAGTTGAGGGACCATTCTTTACTTATTAGTGTATTTATACTCTGGTTCCTTCCACAAAGAGTGAAGTGACAAATTTGCAAGGAAAAGATAGATACATTAAAAATCTAATATACTTTCTATCTTGAAGGCCAGGAATCTAAGATTTATGTGACTTTATTTAAACTTGGGATGGGTCTTGTATTTTTCTTTCAGGAATTTAATCAGAAACGCTCTTGAAACAAAGTCTGCTAAACCTGGGATTTCAGATTGCCCTAGAGCTGTGCTGTCAGGTGTACAGTAGCCATGAGCCATGAGTGGCTATTTAAATTTGAATTAATTAAAATTGAATAAAATTTAAAAGTCAGTTCTTCAGGCCGCACTAGCGACGTTTGAAGGATGTGACAACCAAATGTAGCTACCGTATTGGACAGCACAGATAAAGAACATTTCATCATCATGGAAAGTTCTCTTGGATGGCACAGCCCTAGAGGGTATCCTTCTATGATTATATTTACTCATGTGATTCCTTTCTCCTCTAACCTACCCTACTCCCTTTCTACTTTGGGAAGGAAATCCAAAGCTTCATGGGGCTGCTTTATCATTAGCAAAAAGGACTGTGAACTCTTAACTCTAACCTGTCATCACAGAGACACGAGTGACTCCATGACTAAAATAAAGCCTTCTAAGAATGAATGTTAGTGATATGTGAAGAAACTCATGCATGATATTAGAAGCAAAAACAGGAGATACATATATAAAATATTTTAGTTTTGTGTGTATATTGCTGGCCATTTCTGAATTGTGGAAATAATAATTTTTGCCTTCTTTGTTTATACTAAGTCTGCGTTTTCTAGTTTCTAATTCACCTCCAGTATGTTTATAAAAAGAAAAACAAGTTTGTTTTTAGAAGGAAAAAAAAATTTCCCAAAACTGAGAGGCAGAAGAATAATTCTCCTTGACCTTTGGGAGCTGCAATTTAGGTAGAATACATTTATCTGCAAGTTCCTCCCCTCCTCCATTCTTGAAGGCAAAATAACTTTTAAAGTAGAGGGGTGATTCTGTAATTAAATGTATAATATCAACATTTATTACCAATTTATATTTGTGTGCATGTTCTTATGCTATTATAAATGCCTATGTTCTGACTCCAGCTATATTATCAATCCTCAAAACAAGGATGTTACCTCCCGTTTCTTTGGTCTCAGCAATAGCACCCTAACCAGCACTTGATAGCCACTACTGACTGACGGACAGATTGGCTGACCTTGCCAATAAAACCACTCTCAGGTTTTATGCCTACAGAATGTGTTAACATCTTGCCTCATTTTGCTTTGGGTCCGAGAACAAGTGTTCTTTCCAAATTTGCTACATGAAATCCAACCGCTGGAATATAGGAGCCATTCATCAGAAAATGAGTTAGAACTTCTCTGGGTTTGTGTGTGTGGCAAGACCCTAATGGAATTTTTTAAAAAAAGTGTTAGTTTTGTGGAAATAGGGCTGGGAAGAGAATATGTGAAAACTCTTTGATTTGAGTGACCACAATCATCGACACCAGTGTATTTGGCATCTCTGGTAACTGGCTACTTGGAGGGAGAGATTTAATAAAGAGGATTTTCTTTTCTTGAGTTGGCTGTTACAGTGATAAAACATGCTTGTGGGTCCATTCTGGTTTTGACAGTTTCCTGTGACAGCCAAGACACCCACAGGCAGGAATTAGTCTGCTCTGCCCTCTTCGCTCAGATCCAGACTAGGAGATGAAGCCCAGAATGTTGGGTTTGATACTTAACTTTCCCAGGTGTATTTTGCCACGTCACAAACCTTTTATATACATCACAACACTTGATTGTAGACAGAAGCATGTGACACTTCTGTCCCCTCTTAGAAACAGGAGAAAAGATAGGAAAGGGAGAATAAATTGGTTTTCACGAAAGGCCAAAGTCTCTATCGTTGTTCCTGAATGATTAATGTCCCTATTTGTGAAGTTGTGGGAGTTTAGTGAAAAAATCTTTTTCTTGGAAGAGTAATATTATACTGAGGAGTGCTACCAGGAAATTTAAGGGTGACGCATATGAGAGCAGAGCTGGCATAGGGGCATTGAAAGCAAATACTGTTTATTTTGCTCAGGAGACATTACATTCTAGTAGACCAATCATGATGGTTTATGCTAACATTTTCCTCCTGATGGATATGCCCTGTTTGCATGTGCCTGGCCTCCAGGCACCAAAGTCAAGATCAGCCTAAGGAAGTACCCAAACCACACATTGCAAGTTCCTTCAAACCACTCAGCTGTGTTGCTCTTTGGAGCCCCCCCAATGAGGTGAATGAAGAAATTAGTATATATGTCAATTAGTGCAGGATTGAGGAGCCATG
Source organism: Alouatta palliata (assembly GCA_004027835.1). NCBI lineage: Eukaryota > Metazoa > Chordata > Mammalia > Primates > Atelidae > Alouatta > Alouatta palliata. Next base: position 122,460 of record PVKV010000462.1, read on the forward strand.
AGCAAAAAGAGGTGTACAGCTCAGGTGTTCAAAAGACCAGAAATATTGTAGAAGATTCCACCTGGGAACAGGGGGTGTGCCACATACCTGCTGTTTTGTCCTTTCTTAAATTGGTTATTGTTAAATAACTTCTTAGTTCTTTTTGGAAATTTTATTTCCCTCAATAAACTTTTAAGAACTACATTGTCATTGTAAAATAATTTTATTTAGCAAACATATACTATATAATTTATATTAAATTATATAAATGCTAATTATAAAATTGTATAATATGTAAATATTAACTGATTTAATTTTTATAAGCCAGTATGATGTAATTACTATTATTAACCTCATTTTACAAATTGGAAAACTGAGACACCAAGAAGCTTAAGTAGTTTACTAGTTGACCTAGGATGTGAAGCCCAGGAGGTCTACCTCCAGGATGCTTGCTCTTCACCATTGTTAAAATTCAGAAAAAATACAAAGGCAAAGAAAAATACGCAAAGACAACTATAGATGTGGTAACTTCCCATCTTTACTCTGTAACGCAGACATCCGTATAATGGATCCTAGGCTTTGTATACAATTTTATATCTTGCTTTTTGAAAAATGAATCTTAATTTTCTGTTTTGATCGCTAGCACTGCAATAACTGTCCCTGTGCAGAATTTCTTAATGTTCTTCAGTATATATTTTCAGGACACTTCCTCAGAGGTGAATTTCCTTAATCCAATAGCCTGAACACTTCTAGAGTTCTAGATATACCGGTCAGCAAACTGTTTTCCAAAAGGCTTGTCCTCTCTTGCAGTGTCTACAACACTACATAGAAATGCCTTCATCATTCACACTTCAGCATTAAGAATTATTTTTAGAAATCTTTGCCAATGTCATAGGTAGAATGTAAGATTTTACCATTGTTTTCAGTTGTATTTCTTTGTGTGCTTGAGAGTTTGCAGTTTGCTCATATTGGATGATTATGAGTATTTATTAGTGGTCTGTTTGGGTCTTTCGCCCACCTGTCCATTGAGAACCATGCCTTTGGGGACCAAAAGGAAAAGAGACAATAGTTTTTCATTCTTCCTCCTTCTGGCTTGAAATGGAATTTCCTTAGGCATTTTCTTAGTCTATACTAACAACAAACTTTGAATCTTCTTCCAAATGTTATGTGGATTTTTCTGTTGATTTTATATAAAGTGCACTCTAGTCTGCTTACAAAGGATATTATTTTGTTTTCTACTATGAATGTGCCCTGTCCATAAATCTGCATTTGATCTATCTTGAATAATACACTCCTAGAGGGTCACTATGTGTCTTTATGGACAGTTAAGCACACATTTTTGACAGTATTCATAACCATAGAATAGGCATTCCAGTGTCCCAGCCCAGGGTGATCTGAATGGTTCCACAGGCTACACTGTGGGTCCCAATGAGAAATGAGAAGGGTTGAGAACATGGTAGATTGTATATATCGGTTCACCCTGTTTTTACTTACAGAGAGCTAAGAAGAAACTGAAATAGCACCTCTCTACTCTTTTGATAGGCAGTTCATTTCTTTAATAAGGAATGAAGCCTTCCAATCTCAAGAAGGCAGTTCTAGTAGAGGAAGTTACACAGGATTACGGGTCCAAAGTCCGTGGGTTTGTTCTGTATTCGCCATTATTTAGTGTTTGTGGGAAGATATCCTGGGGTACTTCATTAATCCCTTTTTTCCATCAAAAACAGAATAGTGATATCAATAATAACTGACATTTATAAAGTACTTTAAAACATTACAGATGGACTTCCTTATCCAATGACTCATTCTTCGCAATAGCCCTGTGAAGTAGACGGTGACATTCACCTTTTACAGTTGAGGAAACGGACACAGTGAAATGTAGAGAGTTAGCAGCAGAGCCACAACTCTCTTCCAATAAAGTATGGAACTAATATTTCATTGTTACATTTTTTAAAAGCATATTATGTTCCAAGAAAATAATCTATTGACTTAAATTTACTATGAGGCAAGGAGAAAGAACAAAAAAAAGCCATGAAAGGAGTGGAGCATCATAGAAAAGAACCTCATAGGATCCCAAGGAAAACTGCATGGAATGGAAAAAAGATTGAAAGGAATAGATAAGATTATCAAAACATTGAGTCTTTTCAAATATTACTCTTGTCTCATATTTTTCCTTTTTTGGAGTTTTGTGTTTTCATCATCTAACATTTTCGTAAGATTCACTCCTAGTTTTTCTATTTACTGCAAAGATCAACAATAGTGAAGTAAATCATAGTACATCCAATGTACTATGAAATACTGTCTACCTAGTCAGGATAATATGATCTAAATGTGTATGAATTTCTCTATTGGAAAGACAGATATGTGGATGCATTTTTAAGCGGCCTTTGTTAAGAACATTCTGCAGGTTTTTAACTACTATGAAAACAAGAAAATATAGAATAAAGGAAGTTAAAGAAGATGCATTCAAAATCCAGTGGGAGACTCTGGGGTAGGAATGTCCCCTGAAGGTCAAGCTTTCAATGTCCAGGACTCTTTAGAGTCCAGGGAAGGTAGGAAGCCTTCCCCCCGAGATACTGAAGCACATAATAAAAATGTTACGTGTTAACAAGCTTGGAAATTCCTCTAAGGTAGAAGAGCTTCAGCCAACAGTGCATTCCAAATGTTTGCTTGGAAGATCTTACAGGTGTCCTTAAGAGCTAAAGGCATTGGTCTTATTAAGCCAGGCTGAGTGAGGTTCTAGTTGGGTTGAAATGATCTGTGGAACTTGTGCCCAAAGGAGCTCAATGCCATGCTTGCGTTTCAGGATTTTATGGGCAGCTGCAGACGTTCTGCCCCCCACATTACCCTGATTCCCAGAGAACTGTGCCGCCTGTCAGCTCCTGCAGTGTGGTGCCTTCCTTTGAGGACTGCCTGGTCCCTACATCCGTGGGCCAGGCCGGCTTTGATGTTTTCCACAGAGCCTTCTCGACTCACTCGGGCATTACAGGTGTGTTGGGTGTCTGTGACTTAGAAACTCCTGTCAACTGTGACAGACACCAGGTGGGCTGCCTGTGACTGACCTGGGCTAGATTTGACCAAGCACATGACAGCATCAAATTCTGCTGAATGACCCCTGAAATGTCTCTCCTCTTCACCTTCCTCTCCAGCCCTCCTTCAGCCCCTCTTCCACGGCCCTGGTTCAGGAGCCATCATATCTGTCCCAGACTATGGCCATAACCTTCCAGTAAGTCTCCCTGATGTGATTCCTCATCTTCACCATTCTGCCCTCCATACTACCATGAACATTGCCTCCCCAAAATGAAGGATAAAATATGCCACTTTCCTGTTCAAATAGATTAAATAGTTTTCAGTCGCCTAGAGAATAAAATTCGACTCTCCAGCATGACATTCAGAGCCCCCATGAGTGAGGCCTGATTCAGCTTTCCTCACCTGCCCACGCACATTTTTCCTACATGCTCTTCACCTGAGCTTTGCCAGCACCCTTGACCCCACATGCCTCTCTGTCTTTGTTCTGTTTCCTCCTTCTGGAATGTTCTTTCCCAATTTCTCCATCTGTGATAATTCCATTCTCTCTTACGACTCAACTTTAACATCACCTCCTTTTGAGGCAACCCCCAGCCTTCCCTAGAACACTTTTCTTTTACTTCGACTCAGCCTGTCTTTTGTACAGTCATATTTTAGCAGCTGCCTGCAAGTCAGCCTCCTCCCTCACTAAGGTCGCTGAGAACAGAGACTCGCCATAGGGCCCAGGCTGGCGTGGTTGCCTCCTTAGCCCCCAGTTTTCACTTGATGAGCTGCATTACTGTAGAGCAGTTTCAGTGGTTGTGGCATGGGGAAGGAGTTACTGACTTACTGTGTTCTTTCTCTTCCAGTGTATGATTTACCTTCGAGTTCCTCAAGCCTCTTTGGGGAGTCTCTCCACAGCGGGGCTGAAGACACCACCTTCTGGCAGATCAGCGCTGTGGACCGCTGTCCCAGCCAGCTCTCCTCTGTCTACACCGAAGGTTAATAGCTCTCTTGGCCACTCCTGCACACCCAGGACCCTGATGTTGCTTGCCACTTTTTGTTTTCATACTTTCACAGACTGCATGAGAAAGGACGTGAGCCCAGTCCGTGGGACCTGCAGAGTCACTGATGTGTCTTTTGGAAGGCAGGACTGAATGACAGAGCTAGCTTTGCAGGAATCATTGCAGTTGCTCCTTTTTCTCTCTGGGTTTGCTGGACTAAGTGACTGGCAGGACTGTCTTTTTAAAGGGAATTTCGAGCCTCACTCTATTGGATACCTGTTACTTCCTGGCTGTCAACCTTTAAAGGACACCAATGAAATGGTGTACATGTGAAAATGTAGTTTGGGGATGACCCTGCCTGAAAACTCCAAATAGGGAAAAAGAACCCAATTACCAGAGACATAGTGACCTGCCTCACCTAATCTTTACCTTCACTGCTTCTGATGCAAAGCCAGGCACAACAAGGGAAATCCATGTCCAAAGCGTAGTGTGGTCTCAACTCCTAGAAGCTCCCTGGGTTTCCTTTTTCTCTTAGCCGCATGCTAACCAGTTCCTTCTCAGTGTTTCTTCAATAGCAAAATAAGGTTTTATATGCCAGCATCTTATCTTTGTTTTTGCTTTTTAAAGACTTTTATTTATACCTGCTGTAAAAGAAAAAAATACATAAAGGTCTATTCTTTGGATGGAAATTATTATTGTTGTAATCACCCCAGCTATGAACATTTTGCACAGCTGTGGTTCTGCCTGGCCCCACCTCTGGCATGTTATTTTGCAGTTAGCAAAGGCTACCTGAGGGAAATGGAGTGGGCATCTCCTGCACCACCAGTACCGTAGCAGGAGCCTTCCCGGGTTGACTGTTTAGTGACTCCACCTCAAAGACTTTGTCCAAGAAAAATGTTTGACTGCTTTGCCCATTGCCTCCACTCTGGTGCTGCGCCCAGAGAAGTGCCAGATGTGAGAACCGGACAGACTGAGTCGTGTACCGGGTTCCCTTAGAAGACCAAACTAGTGATGCTTGACTTCCAGTGCACAGATTTTACTAACATTTTTCAGGATATCTACTCATCTGTCTCTGTCTCGTCCCTATACTTCTCTCCACCCTCTTTTTGCATCCCTCTTACCCTCTTCCTGACTGTGGTTCAGCTGTGCCCACCAGCAGCTATTGCCTGATCATCTTAGGAAGATAGAGGTGACAGTTCTTAAAGTCTGCAGAAAGAGGCAATTCTTTTTCTGAGTTCCAGGTTTGAAGGCCTGGAATTTTCACAGAGCACTTGGTTGAAAATATCAAGCCTAAATAAGAAGTCATTTTCTGTGACATCTTCACATAGCTATTACAGATCCCGAGTCCTAGGGCATTGGCTATAAAAACTGGCCAATCACAAAGACACAGTAAGTTCTGACATTCTGGTACTATCATATGTCAAATATTTTTTCTCACTTTTTAAAATGTTTTTCTGAGCAAAAGTGAAACAATGCTGTTTGTCAAACTGAGATTGCTACAATCTTGAACAAGACAACTAAAACAGCTTGGTGTTAGATGGGACCCTGTGACAGTTGGTATACTGAGTGATCCTTCCTGTCTGGCTCTGCAATCCCACAGTTGGAAGTATTCTTCCTGATTCCAGAGTTCATTCCAACGTGCAGTAGAATGAGGTGAATGAAGAACCAAGTGTGGATTTCGTTTTCCCAGTGCACGTGGTCAATCTAGTTCCTCTGAGTAGTGGGCTGTGTTCTAAGGAAAGCTTTCATATAGACATCTAAGTCTGCAAAAGAGTTCGCCACTTTACAAAAACCTCTGCTTTACAAAAGGACACACATCTGGCTTCCTTTACAAGTGAACTCCAAGGCTGCATGTAAAGTACCACCCTTCTTGCAGATTTTGTGGGTCATGTCACTTGGCCTAAGCAAGTGACCTTAACATACGCACACTCACAGTTGGTAGCATCCCTCATGTGTCCTTTGTCACACTCTGGAAAGAAAGAAAGAAAAACTATCTTCAGAGAGACCATCTATTCATACTTAAATATGGAAGCCTTTACAAGGAACTCAAAATCCATTTCATTTGTACGATGAGAAAAAAGATGAAAAGGCAAGGTTGTGATCGCAGTTAACATTGTCAGCCCTGCCTTTTGGCTTTATGTAATTTAAAGTAGAAAGGGGGAAGCAGGACAAAACAGTAGCTCAACTTTAGGAACCATGGACATCACCTGGGAGGAGCTGCTTATGAACCAGGCTCCAGTCTTCCTGTAGCCTCTCACAGTAACCCTGCCCCTTTCTTAATTCGCCTGGGCTAGAGGGTCTCTAAAGAGGACCTGGGCAGTAGAGGCACCTGCAGCCCTCCTTCCCCAGCAGGAACTCGATGTGGAGTGCCCTACGGACATTTGCCTCTCAGAGCGCACAGGCAGCAGGGCCCAGTGTAGCCCCGCTTCCTGACCATGGGTCTTTCCTGATAGCTGCAGGCGTGAGATTGTGGCCTCAGGATGGGACACATTTAGATGCCTTCCAGACTACACACACCATGCTTAGATTCTAGAGTCTCTCCTGACCTTAAAATTTGTCCCTTGCTTACTTTCACACTGCAGAAGATTTATGTATACTTTTGTCATTGTTTTTGCAGCAGTACAAGTGGAAACTTGAAGAAATCATTCCCTTTCATGTCCCAGTCTTTTGAAGTCTTGATATGTAACCATTTTCATAAACATACAGATTGTCATTCTCCTTTAAAAAAACAACAAACTAGTGCTTGTGAAAACAGTGCAAAGATAATTATCCTACTGCATTAAAAAAAAAAATCGGTCTGCCTAGAAACATTTCATTTGCTGCGTTGTCTTAATTCCCTAAAGAGACTGCATCAAAATGATCAAAATCCCAGTTTGTAATTTAGCCTCTGATCAGCTGTTAAATATTATTTAAATATTTACTGGTCCTGTGGGGTATCTCCCATTACCCATGTCTCCCTCAAATTCCATAAGCGATAAGGTCTTTAGTAGATCACAGCAGAGTTTCCACTGATAACAGAGTGTTGGTTTTGGTCAGTTGTTTTTAAAATATCAGCTGTCAAGTACAGCAGCACCCTAAAACCAGTTTTGAACAAGGATAAATTCAACTCCCTCGTCTGAGAACCTTGACTTTCCAGTTGCCTTGAAGTATTGGAAATAGTGACTGTACATGTTCAGTTTAATTATTTGGTATTTTGACTATTTTGGCCATGTCATTTTATAGAAGCATTTTTAAATAGCACTTTTTGTTAGTGGTGTGGAATTTCTGCAGTTTTTTTTTTTTTTTTTTTTTTTGCAACAGATAAAGCAAAAAAGCACTCACTGGAGAAATAGTGAGTGTAAAAAAGAAGAGATTTATTTTGTACAGACAGCAAAGCATCCTGCGTAATGTTGCTGACATAAAGCACTTTGGGGGGAAAAAGTGGAAATCTGTTTTCAATAAATCACACAGACTCTTGTACATAGTTATATACACTCACGTAGAGAAATGAACTGCATATATCATACTGGATATGGGGCCGATTCTACTCTACAGGCACATCTGGTGCTTATTGTCATAAATCTTTTAAAGAATTAGGTACACTTTTTTTCTATTAATATGTATAGTTTTGTGATTTGTCACAGTTATGTTTCATATAATCATAAGTTATTTTGTCTTGTTCATGAAGTTCTTTTTTTATGTCAAAAGTAAAATGAAGGGATTGTGCACTTGGTACAGAATAAAACTGGAAATAGAGGAGACGCTCTCCTGCCTAAAATCCTCTTTAAGCCTGTCGCTTTAAAACACGATGGCAACCATCATTGTTTGTTTGTTTGTTTTATTTTGTTTTGTTTTACCATCAGCCTCCTACATACTGGGAATGGTAATTATAATTAAAAGCAGATGTGGGGGAAGGAATGTTCAAGTCCAGCTTTAAAATGCCGCATTGCTTTGGGCCAGAGCTGCAGCCTGGATTTAATTATAGATATGAGGACGAAATGGCAGTAAAAATGAATGTCTCCCTGAATCCTTTACATGTTGGGAGTGTCCATAAATAAAACATGAAGTTTTATTTCATCAGATTTAATTAAAGCTTTTATACATGTTTTATTGGTTATTCTATTAATCCGCTTCACAAACTGGATAAATGTGTGCTAGGATTTGGGGTTTATTTGTGCCTTTTCAAAGTAGCTCTACATCATCCTTCAGAAATGCCTCTAGTGCTTGGTACTCCCAGTGCTGGGATTTCAGCAAGCTGACAGTTGGAGGAGGGGGTCTTTTCAGCCCTGTTTTCCCAAAACCGTTCAGAGAAAGACACAAGCATCAGCTTCCCATGAGCTGATGCCCTGATCTTTATAATCTGATAGCCTGGAGAAAGGAGCAGGTACTATCTCCCTGGTTTCCTCATCCTGTCCACTCTGCATGCTTTAGAATACCACCTGTGATGAGCTTTCTTCCTCAGCTCCCATCTGGGTGGGGCGGGGTGTGGGAGGATAGGGTCGGAATATTCTCATACCTGGTTTACCTGCTAGCCAAGCATGTGAATCCAAAAGAGATCACATCTCAAGGTCCATTCATAGAAAGTTGACTGTTTACTTCATTTTTTCTTAAGACTTGAGAATTATTTTAAGAGAAGATACAAAGCAGAAGGGATGATGGTTCCATGAACCTTGTCTGGTCTCTCAGGGTCAGAGAGCAGACACCATTAGGTTCGGGGTTGTGGAGACAGAAATGTTGCTAACTGATGACATACAAAGAGCTCCTCAGCTTCCTAAAAGGAGGTGGCTGATGGGAATGTGATTTTTGTCCAGCCTCTTCCAAGGAAAGTTTGGCATTAAGTGGCGGAGTTGAAAGTCCACATACCCTACAACCCAGCAATCCCACTACTTTCGAGAGACTCAAATCAATAATGGCTCAAGTATGAGACATTCATGGCAATGTCATTCACAGTAGCCTCAAATAAGAAATGATCCAACTGTCCATTAACAGTAAAATGAACAAATGAAGCTTGCCTAAGGAACATAGTACAATGCCATGGAAGTAACAACAAGGGAAATGACAGAACAACAGCCGCACGCAACTCAGGACTGAGTCTCAGAAATTTGAGAGAAATAAAGACACATAGGCAAATACTCAGTGTTATTCTGTTCATGTGCAGTTTGAAAACGGGCAAAACTCAATTACAGAGTTTAAGTGGTAGAAGTATAAAGAACAAGGAAAATGTCAGAAAGGCTCATAGCTCTGGTGGAGAAAACACATGGAAGACTTCTGGGGTGCTGATGGACAATGTATGTCTTGACTCAAGTGTTAGCTTATACAAGTGTTTGATTTATGATTATTTAACTGCATATATAGCTTATAGTTTTTAGTTACAATAATAGAGGCAACTCTTACATTTCCTATTCGAGGATTCTGCAAACTTTTTCTGCAAAGGGCCAGATACTACACATTTTAGGCTTTGGGGGCCATATGATCTCATGTCTGTTACTCAGCTTTGCCACTGTAGTTCAAAAACAACCATAGATATTATGCAAATGAATGTGGCTATGTTCCGATAAAACTTTATTTACAAACACTAATTTGAATTCCGTCTAATCTTCAGATGTTGTGAAATATTCTTTTGATTTTTTTCAATTCTATAAAACAGTAAAAACAAATTCTCAACAGGCTGTACAAAAACACAAAACTAAGCTAACAAGGCAGCAGGCAGGATTTGGCCAATGGGCCATATTTGGCTGACCCTGGTCAATAGAAAGGGTATTTTCCAAGTCCTTCCCAGAAATATCCCCTCAGAAAACTGTGCATACAAGCCCTCTGCTTATTCTTCTGCTACATTGGGTCCTGTTTCTAGAGGAAATCCATGATTTCTGTTGATTAAACTTTTCTTTGTTTAGATCCTGGGTCCTGCTCCCTGGGATACAGATGAATGCTTAGAGCCTGCAGTGCCATTCGACTTTATCTCTGGATTTAAAGTTTTTAATAAAAAGAACTGGGCATAGAGAAATCTGTGAGAATTGGAAAATAAGCACCCATTCTTTCCAAGCTAACCAAATATTTGCTGGATCTTGGCAGCCACCGCCAACCTTTTTCCTCTGAAATGCTGAGAGGTTATAAATAATGGGAGACTTCATTTTTCTAGGGCCACTGCTCTTGTGAGAAGCTGGAGCTGCCTCTCAAAATGTGCAGCATTCTCATGGAAAAGAGTCAGGGTTTTATATTCAGTGACACCACTGACAAGTGACCACAGAAGAGTCAGAGGGCCCTGATGGTGCTAACAACAGTCTCCCACCTCCATGCCGCAGGAACGCAACTAAACACTCTATGCCCCTCCCTGGCCCCTAGTTTCCCATAATGCCTAGCTCCCTAATTCCCAAACTCTAGGGATTTGTCATTCCTGATGGCCTACCCATTGGCTGCTCCCACTTATGGGAGAGAATGAGACTGAATTCACATGGCATGAGTGTATGCCCCTCTTTGTGTGTCTAGCCTGTGATAACATTACTGGTTTCAAAAATATGGTTATTCCTGAGTCCTGGGTCATTGACTGGATATTAGCTTGGACTAAATCCTCTTCAGCAGGTCTCCCTGCTTGTTTCATGTGCTTCAGTTTGTGTATTATATATGGTTCTGTTATTAAAGCTGCCAAGAGTATAGAATTTTTGGTAAAATAACCTAAATTATATGACGTTTATGCCAAGAAAAAGCTTAGAGGACATCTGGTCCAAGCTCATCGCTTTACAGAGGAGGAAACAGATTATTTCTTTCATTCATCATTCATTTGTTCCTTTGCTCACTTATTCACCACTATTCGTGTCTACTATGTGTTAAACAGGTAGAAGTGGCTCTTTTCCTCACAGAGCTAAAGGGGATCACCAGAATCATCTGCCTGAGAATATTCCCTGGGGCTTGTTAAAAATGCACATTCTGGAGCTACTATTGAATGTACACCACAAAGTTACTGAGTTGGAACTTGAGATGGAGACATCTGCATTTTTAATAAACTCTCCGGGTGATTATATGAACTAAAGTTGCAAACTACAGCTGACCACCTTTGATATAGCAGGAATAGCAGGCCATTTAACAGGACAACACTGTATAATGAGGGCTCAGCAGAAGAAGCTCTCAATTCCTATCTGTGGAGATAGGAGAGCAAGGTCAGAGTTACCTGACGGAAGCAGGGAACAAGGATGCCTGAGCTCATCCTGAAAGGTAAGTAGAGCTTCAAGAAGCAAAGAATCAGAGGAAAGGTATAACAGGCAGAGAACACAGCATGTGCAGAGCTGCCATGGGAAGGAAAGCCACCCAGCAGGCTAGTCGGAGGGTTTGCAGGTAGTCCCATCTCTGCTCTGAGTAATACTTCCACAACCCACTGGCCCTAGATCAGACCTTCCTGTGTAGGCCTGCTGAGCTCAAAGCATTTTTTCCCAAACCAGTGGGGCTCATACATTACCAGTTACTCTACACAAAGGGTTTCACAGTCACATTAATTTGGAAAATGGCAGGTTAAAGTTACATAGGTGTCTTTGCTTCAGGACCTCTCAGATCCTTTACTGTGCCAATGTGCATTGCAACTCTCCAAGAGGGAGTCAGGGGATGCTGTCTGTTGACCAGGGAGCCCTATTTCCAAAAAGCACCTTGTTAGTAACATGGGAAGAGTTGAGTGATTCCTAAAAAAGTTAAACATAATTACAATATGATTCAGCAATGCCATTCTTAATTCTAAAGAATTGAAAGGAAGGACTCAAATGCAAGTAGAGCAGTGTTCACAGGAGCATTATTCACAATATCCAAAAGGTGGAAACAACTTAAATGCCCAAGAGCAGATGAGTGGATACACAAAATATGATCTATACCCACAATGGAATAGTATTGAGCCTTTAAAAAGAGGGAAATCCTGATACATGCTAAAACATGCATAAACCTCAAGGATACTCTGCTGAAATAAGCCAGACACAAAAGAGATACTCAAAAGGACAAAGCATGATTCCTCTTACCTGAGGTAACTAGGATAATCAAGTGCATAGAGACAGAAGAACAGTGGTTAGCAGGGGCTGTGGGGAAAGAGGAATGGGAAGTTGTTGCTGAACATTGAGAAGATGAAAAAGTTCTGGAGATGGATAGTAATGTTTGCACAAAAAATGAAAATACTTAGAAGCACCTTATTGTAGTCTTCAAAATGGTTTAAATGGTAAATTTTATGATAATTTTAATTTACCACAATTTTTTGAAAAGATAATGCAGGCAAGAGTACCTAATAGGATGCCTGATACCTAGCAGACAATTTTAAAGGTTTTAAAAGCTCCTTGTTAGGCCAGCAGTGCTCTTTGGATTTAGGATCGTCTTTGGGAGGATGGGAGTAGAGCCCATCTACTACTCTGGAGAGGATGGGAGTAGAAGACGAGTCAGTATTTGCTCCTGGTGGGTAAAATGGTGGCTATAAATGGACCTGGCTTCTTGAGAAAAAGAAAAAGAGAAGCTGAGGAGGAGGTGGGATGGAGGTTTGGAAGAACTGCAGAAGGTGTTCTGAGCATGGAACACTGTGCCTGATAGAAATTTTCAGGAATTGAGGAAGTGAAAGAGGATGGAAGGGGACTGGATGTTGGTATGGCAGGAGAAGGAGATAATCAAATAGGGGATGATGGAAGAACTACCTTAGACCCAGCTGATCCCAACATGAGCAAATGACAAGATTAGTTTGGATTTCATTCATTCATCTAACAATTGTTTACCGAGCTCCATACCCAACACTCTGTGTCAGTAACCATTCTAGGTACTGAAGACTATTAAAAAAAAAAAAAAAAAAAAAAAAAAAACCCACACATATTATAAGGCTAGAGGATTGGCATTAGAGTTTTATTTTGCTTATCTGAAGTATGAGACTCCACAGAAGGTTGGGTTAGCCAGGAAGCAGCTGCTGAGACAGAGCTGGGAGTGTAAAAGGTTCCGTGGAGAGTTAAACCTGAGAAAGGAACAGTGCAGAAGCTGGACTAGGCAGAGGGTGCCATCAGATGGTGATGCCATCCTAACAGAGGCTCTGACAACCCATTGGGATGCTGTAGAGCAAAGATTGTTCTCAAGCAGTAGAAGAGTTCCATGTTGGGTAGAAATAGCTAGGCTATAATACCACTCCCTGCTGAAGCCCACCCTGAGAAGAATGTGTTGGCTATCACTGTTGTGCCCATTCATTGAGTAGGGTCATTCCTAAGAGCTGGAAAGCTGAGGTGGACCCTGAAAAATTAACGCCATCAATGAACCAGAATCCATGTAGCTGGAGATGTGAGCAGCAGATCTGTGTGTGCATAAGACATTGGGGGAAACCATAAGTCCCCTATCATTGTACTTCCCATTTGTAATAAAGTATGAACTGGGTGCACACATGCACACACACTTCTGAAAACAGATTTCTGCCTCAGCTCTTCTCCTATTGGCTTCATCTCACACCCACACCCACATACACAGTCACTGGGATTTGAAAACCTCTCAAGACTGTTCTTTCTCCAAACTACAGTATTACTCCTTTTTGGAGAATAGTGGTGAGGGGTGTGTATGTGTGAGAAGGGTGGTGACCTGTTGCTCTTTCTTTTCTGCCAGGAGGCACCAAGAAAGGGCACAAGCTTTGGCATCAGGCAGACCTTGTTCTCTAGTTTGTGCTTTGCAGCCTTCAAAGCAAGTCCCAAAACTACACTGCTCGGAGCTCATTTCTTCAGCTTGCAGCAGGCAACATACGGCTCATCTCATAGGCAATGAGATAAAGGCATAGATGATGCGGCACAGTACCAAGTGTATGTTAAGTAACTCTCTAAAGGGTCACTGCCTTCTTTTAAAAAGCACTGGCATTCTGCATGGAATAACTGTGAGAAGACCACAGCAAGGACCATAGTTCTGCAGTTAGCGTATTTCCTTCGTGCCTCTGTGCGCTATCTCAGAGTGCACCCAATTTGTAAAATCTTCCAATGATATTGCCTAAAGAGCCTGTTTTTATCTTAAGCTCAGTGCAACCTATGGTTCACACAGATGTCTCTTTGGTACCTTCCTGGGGCCATCAGAAAGATGGCACCACTTTCAGAATCAACAAGAGGGCCTCCTGTAGTGGGCTCTGTGTTTCAAAGGGCTCCAATCTGACCATTCTGCAGCCATGCCCAGCCCTACACGGTAGGGAGTTCATGTGGCTGAAGTGATGTCACCACCAAAAGCCCACTCTTCTTACCCTTATGGGTTCACTCCAGGTATTTGGAACCCTAGAACTCCCTGTCCAAATGGCCTGTGCTACTTCTTGGGCCAGCACAGACTTCTTTCTCAAATGGATTTGGGATGGTCCCCCCAAGAGTGAATCAGGTCTCCCGTGTGCATCCTGAGGCTTGAGGGGTGGCCATGGAGTGGCTGTTTGTGGGGTTGTGGATGAAGCTAGACATGGAGATGCTCATGGCTGAAGATGGAACTAGGGCTTTTGAAGAGAAGAGGGTTGGATCGCAGACAGGAGGCCAAGGACTGCTCTCCTTGTGTCACCACATTCTAGCCAAGATACTCAAGGAGTCTCTGATCATTCTAAATCAAACCTGGCCATCCAGGTTGCTGTGAAAGTATATTTGTTAAGAGATGAAAACACATCTTTATTTAACAAGTTTGTTAGTTAGCTTTGGAATTTTTAAATATTTAGATCTATGCGTTTGTTGGTCTCCATTTGCAATCTTGCCCTGGGCCCTGTAAATATTAGAGGCAGGCCTGGGAGAATTCTCACAGCCTTAGCATCAGTAGACCTCAAATACCAGGAGAGAAGATGTGCAGTGCAAATTCTAAAATCCATGAAAAATCATTAAGGAGTGTTAGAGCATTGGGACTCAACAAATACCTTGACAGTTGCCAGACAGCAAATTGTGCACCATGCAAACATTTGTTGTAGTCTAATAAATTTTAAAACCAGATAGTGTTATTACTTCTAATTAAAGTGCTTCCTGAGTTGGCTGTGCTCTATAGCCAACAGTGAACATCTGTAGACCACATCCCCATGTATGGACCATCTGTACGCAGTCCTTTGTGATGCCCATCTATGTAGCATGACCCATTATATTCAAGAGTGGCTTTATGGAATTGACCCCCTTTCCCCTACTGGAAATCTGGAAGGTGCATTAAGCTAACAGTCCCCCTGGGGTACTGTGAGGCATAGCTGTTTTGCCCAACCACACAGCTGGGTTTTCCATCATCAACTCCAAATCACCTCTCTTCTCTCTACATGTACCCAGTACTCTCTTCTGCTTAGATTTTTAAAAGGCCAAGTTCCTGTCCACAGAGTTTGTGTGAGGCCAAGGGCTCATGGCAAAAGAGGCTCATTTGTGCCCCAGTCTCCCATGACGACCAAGAAAATTCCAAGCTGAGTCACCAAATGCTATCCAGTCCGGGTACTTCCTTTGATATACTGTACAGTAACTGAGATGTGAGATAGTGGCTTATTCAGGGAAAGAGCTGGAAAATGAGAAACCAGGAAAAGAAGCCTGGGCTCTTGCTTTTCTTCTGTGATTACTTCCTTTGCCCCTGCTCATTCAAGGACCTTAACCCTTATTAAAACTTGACCTGGCTGTGCTGAACTATTATCGAGCACACTTCCTCACAGCCCTCAGTGGAGGCAGAGCTGCCATGGGAAATTCTGGGCTCTGGATCCATTTTATCCTTTTCAGTAGATCCCAAGATGCCTGGCTGAACTCTGGAAAACTGGCCTAGGATCAATGCTGCTCCGGGCATACAAACTGTATCATGACATGGGCAGTATGACAAGATGTAGAGTACTGATCTGGGAATCTAGAGACCAGGCTCTAGTTTGGTGACTACGCCAAGTCAATTCTGACTAGAGCTTGTGCTCTGAAGTGAGGAGCCTTCGGAATCCACTCCATCTCCACCATATAAGCAAATTACTTGACCACTCTGAACCTCAGTTTCTTCATCTATTCAACAGGGATGACACCTGAGTTGCAAGGTTTTTGGGGGATTCAAGTGTCTATCACAAAGCTTGCCATTAATAAGTATTGATTTCCCTTCACCACTTTTAAAATTCAAGTTGAATCAGTTAATCTATCCAGCTCTGACATGCATTTGTGCTGTCCCTTGGCTTCATATTCCAGAATTTTCTCCAGGATACATGATCTGTTATCTGTTTTCCTCTCAGGCCATTTTCCTCCTCAACCCAGCTGTGTTCATTGAAAAGTTTGCAACCAGGGCTAGTCCACCTGGCAGTTGGCACTATTAATGATTTACCGAGAAGATGGATTCAGGAAGTGACTTACGACAAGAAATGCCTTCTGTGCAGTTTGAGAGAGGTTCCACTAAGGCTCTGAAGTCAATGGGCGTGCCATCCTGGGGCTTGGGGACCACTAGGCAAGAAACTCCACTCAAGGAGGCTGCAGCTGCACAGAGCAATGCCAAGGCTCCATCTCTTAGTATTACTTCCTGTGGGTTTCAACCTCAGGACTGGTGCACAGATCAGGGTACTGAGGGGTAATGCCAAGCCATCAGAGAGTGAAAGAGAAATTCTATACAATCAGACTGAAAGCCAGCAACTCTTTTGTTTACAAATAACAAAAGCCAATCTGCATTTGTTTAAGTTGAGAAGGGGAAGATCTTGAAACACACAGGCTACAAATGCAGTGAGATATTGGAATAGAACTAAACTATTAATCCAGCTCCCTCTCTCTCCATCTTTCATTTCTACTCATTTTGACCTGGTTGCTCTATTTTCCTACCTCTGTAGACCTGCCACCTCTTCTTTTCTGATTCATGTAACTACAAATGATGCCTATCCCATATTTCCAGGTTTATACTTTACCAGCCTCAGGAGGGAAAAGAGAGTAAGTCAGCCAGTGTCTCTATATGCATGGATAACTAGGCAGATGTAGGTGTAGATACAGACATAGACATAAATATGAATATATATGCTATCGATCTGGATTTCAAATACACAAAGAGAAGGTTCTAAGACATCCGTCTTGGTTCAGGTACTCAATCTTGTTCTGGCCAATAATCTCCAACACTTGGTATATTTGTTAACAATAACTCCCACAATGAGGGAGCAAGAAGTAGGTGAGCCTGGCATATGATTCAAAAGGTGATCACAGCAGCCTAATGAGTTGGGCCACTATGAGAGCCAGAATCATGACTCTAACAGTTAAAGGGAGCCCAATAGTTCCAGGATTGGCACATACCAATAGTGAATAAGGAGTGAACCTTAGCCAACAGGGCTCTTAGCAAAACCTACCTTGATTGAGCTATCATCACGGAAACCCACTTCTGGGCCCTTATTATGAATTTTTGCTGCAGCATTTACTCTGAGTTCAGACAGTCAGTAATTCATACTTGGGTCTTTGTCTTTTGTGGGTTTCCACAAAATGTTGTCTGCACAGTGCCACAGCTCACCCTCTCTCCCTGATCTGAGCACCCTGTGTGACTTGTATTCTCTCTAAAAGCTACATTTATTCTGAAGAATAATTCCTCTGAGGAGCACCGAAATAAGGAGATTAAAATACTTTGGGTGTCAAAAGTAGGAGCAACAGATTGCCATTTGTATGTACTTTCCTCTATCTAAAACTTCCAATTAAAAAATATTTTATGGGGAAGGAGAGCATTAGGACAAATAACCTAATGCATGTGGGCTTAAAACCTAGATGATGGGTTGATGGGTGCAGCAAACCACCAGGGCACATGTATACCTATGTAACAAACCTGCACATTCTGCACATGTATCCCAGGATTTAAAGTCCAAAAATAAATCATTTACTAAGCACTTCTTAACAATATAACTACCTCAGTACCACCTTAAAGAACTACTTATTAAAATACCAAGAATTTAACATACCCTCTTCATTGACCTTTTTTATTCCCATCCATTGTGCCTATATGTCCAACAGCATTCCACTAAAGTTCTACACTTGATTTCTGGGAAGATATGATATCTTTCTGAATTTTATTTCAGTGATCTCCCAAGTTCTTGAGTTAAATTGGAGACAAAATTGTCCCTCTAATCATTAATAGTTCTTAGAATCCAAAATAACTTGAGAAAGTGTTTCCGTAATGAACTGGAGCAATGTCTTAGTATCTTCTATCACAGTGGGAACAAGAAGAGCACCCACCATCAATGCAGTTACTGTTGTGCTGAAGATTCTGTTGAGCGCAGTAAGGTCAGGAAAAAGAACGAAAGGTTTCTGTTTCTGTGATGATGGTGAATGACCACAGGCTGTTGCTTCCCTCTTCCAAATCAAATCCGTGGGAACCATAAAAGTCAGAGGAAAATCTGGGTTGCAGAAGCAGCGACAGAATCTGGAATATTAAACTCCTGAGGATATTGAAGTCAATATTAAACTAGAGTGAGAGGTAGAGTGTGGAACGATGTGGGAGGAAGGTAACTAATGCCCTGAGAAAGGATGACCAGAGATCGTAAAAACACAATTAAGATTTCAGGTTGCATTTTTGCCTCTCCCTTGAATTTCCTTAGGCCCTATACTGGCTGCCTTTTCACTTAGAAATCAGTTGACATCAGCTTGCACAACCCAGTCCACCAATGCTAGGAAGCAGGAGAATAATGGAAAAGTCCTTTTAAGATGAGGAATTGATGAAAACCGGTAGGGAGAGACAAGTCTCCCTAAACCTTAATTTCTCTGTTCGGCTTCCACCTCAACATCCCCAAAACATTTTAATGCAGACTTAGGAGATAACTACTTTCTCCCAATACTGTTTTGGCCTAAAGGTCTAAAGTCAAAACCCTGTGGATTGTTGCCTTGAAGAGTGGCAAAGAAATATTAATAGTCAGCAGTGGTGCTATGGTTGTTTCTGTGACACTGTACCTTGGAACTAAGCCTACTCTTAAACTTTCCAGCACTGACAAAGGCTAGTACTGTGCATAGACCTTTTTAAGTACATGCTACGTGACAGAGTCCATGACCACTGCATGGCTCATGAGCTCACAGGCTAATGTAACCAGACTCCTGTGCAATACTACAAACTGCAACACATATCATTCAAAACAGACATGTTAGAACAGAAGAAAAAGCTTTAAATAAAGCCTATGATATTTAAGAAAATGAGAAAAAATATTACCAATATGAAAAAACCAAAATAATAATGGAAATAATCAAGTGGAAATATCAGCTATAAAAAATAGAGTGATTGAAAAAAGAATACAGCAGGGTAGATGCAGCTAAAAATGAATAAAATATCATACTGACGTATCATAAAAAACAAAAGAAAAACTAAAAGAAATGGATAATATAAGTTGAAATGCCAACACCCAGAAGCTAGAAAATCTAGGAAAGGAAAATAAAAATTTTTTAAAAATTTGAAGAAAAATGAAGATATATTTCTCAGAACTGAATGTAAATGACACACATTAAAATAGCCCATATGCTGCCGAATATAAGAGATCAGGAAAAATTGACACCTAGATGTAGTAAAATTTAAAAAGATCAAAAGCAAGAACAATTACTAATACTTCCAGAAAGAACCGCTCAACCATAAAAGAATAAACATCAGAATAACATCAGACTTCTCAACAGCAACACTGAATACAAGAAGATAATGGCATGATGGCATAGAACTTTTAAAGTAATAAAGGAAAGGAGAAAGAAAAAAGCTAAAGTAAGTGTAATGGCTGGAAAATATTATGTAAGATAAAAAAATATTCTAATAAAATAATTAAACTCACCCTTTAAAACACACAGATTCTCAGATTGGATTAATAAAAGAGGCTTTAACTATGTTACTAGAAGAGCCCACTGAAAACAAAAAGATACAAAAAGACTTAAAATAGATAGAAATATATAACAAGAAAATACTAGCCAAGGAAAGGCTGCAGTAGCAATCCTAATATTTGATAAGACTATTTAAGCAAAACATGTCTTAAAAAGCAAAGATCTCATATACAAATAAAAGGAACTAATAAGTAAAGATACATTGATTATAAACATATACGCACCTAATATACAGACTCAAAACATACCAAGTAACAACAAAACCAAAGAGAGAAGTCAAGTAATGTAAGTTACCAATTTTAACACACTAGTTTCAGAAACTGAAATTTATAGATCAAGCAGAGAAACATATGTAGATTTATCAAAGATATGTAAAGAATTATACAACACACAAACATAAAATACATACAATTCTTTTCGAGTTTATACAGAAGATTTTTTTTACAAAAATAAACCTTTATGATGCCAAATTGGCTTGGCATTTCAAGGCTGCTTTAGTCTTATGAAACCTTTACATTAACACTTTTTTTTTCACAACTGCCATGACTGAGGAAAAAGTATGGAAATTGCACTCGAGCTTTTACATACTTTCATCTGGAAATGACATACATACTTTCACTTACATATATTGGCTAAGGAAATTAACGAGGTTATGCTTAACGTCAAGAGGCAGGAAAATAGAATTCTCCTATATCCTGGAAGAAATACAAAACTAGATATGAGTGACAACAGCAATGTCTACTAGAAGCAATTTAATGAAGGTGAAAATGTACAGGATTTCAGTATGCACATAGCAATGTTGAGAAACCTTATAAAACAGCTCTGACCAAAAAAATAAGAAAAAAGAATTTGCTACAATACACAATATCATTTATATAAATATAAAATTCATGCACATGTTGAAAATGTGTATGAAATACATTTTTACATTTTAAATGGTATCTAGAGGGAAAAGGCAAATAGCAATAAAGTATGGGGATACAGAGAATAAGTCAATAAATAAGAGAAGGGCTTTGTGAGACAATGATAGTAGCATGGTACACACAGAAGAGCATAATTAACTCCACCCTCTGATGCTGAATTGTTGTTTTTAGGTATAAGGTTCAGTTTAGAAAAGAATAAATAGACTTCATCATTTTCAGATGACAATGTAATCTTCCTAGATAAACTTATTAATTTAAAAACTTTTGTATTTTAGGTTTCAGTGTTCTTGGATTCAAAATCCTTGTAAATAAATTTGTTGCATTTGTACTAACTGGCACAATTAGGAAATGTAATTTTATAAAAGATCGTTTGCAATGATATGCTTAAAAAACTTTAAGGGACTACAAATAAATCTGAATATGGAAAAGATTTTAATGAAGAAAAAATACAATTTTATTAAGTGTTTTAATAGGACCTAAATGCATGGAAATAAATACCACTTTTATGGATTGGAGCACTCAAAAATCATAAAGCTGTCTGTTATTACTAAATTGATCTATATATTTAATACAATCTGGATTTAAAAATACCAACATCTTTATATGTATACGTAAGGGAAGAGGGCTAACTTGGCAAAAAAAAAAAAAAAAATTGAAGCAGAAGAAAAAGAAAAGGTAGGAGGAATAGGAAGATGAGAAGAACAAAGAGAAAGAAAAGAGAAGTTGTTTGGAATAGTGATAACTGACCTTCACAAAAATTAAGAATTATTACAACAGAATGTGACATTACCACAGGGAAGTAACCAATGGAATTGAACAAAAAGCCAAGAAACGGACCCACACATATGTGAAAACAATTTATAACAAATCAGATCAGTGGAGGAAAAAATGAAATTCAATAAATTATGCTGAGACAATTGGTTATACACATGGGGATCCAATTAATTTTTTTTCTATCTCACACCACACATTAAAAATAAATCTCAGCTGGATTTAAGTGTGAAAGGCAAATGCTTAAATAGTGTATTAGTGACATTACAATATTTAAGAGTTTCTTAAACAAAAGGAAATAGCACAATGAAATTTCATTTTAAGAAATTATTAAATATCCTTTAATATCCTTTTCATTTTCATAAAGAAGATAAATCTGACTTCATTCAATTTAATATTATGTGTATTTCCAGGCTCCTGAAAAAAGCAAAGAGACGAATTACAAACAAGAAGAAATTACTCGCAGCATTAAAACTAACATAATGATAGTATTCAGAATCTATGAAAAACCCTAAATCATTAAGAAAACAACTCTTGTTTGCCCCCAAATGGGAAAAAGTCTTGAATAAGCACTTAGAGAAAAGAAATCTTGAATGGGCAATATATTTATGAAAAGATGCACAGCCTCAGTGTATTGCAAATAAATGCAAATTTAAATCAAAATGAGATAACGTTTCACAGACATTAGATTGATTTTTTTAAAAATGTATGTGTTCTCTAGTCATCCCTCTGTACTGCAAGAAACTGATTCCAGGATCGACTGCCGATATCAAAATCTGAGGATGCTCAAGTTCCTTATATAAAGTGGCATAGTATTTGTATACAACCTATGTACATCCCCTTGTATGCTTTTTTTTTTTTAGATGGAGTCTTGCTCTATCGCCGGCTGTAGTGCAGTGATGCCATCTTGCCTCACTGCAACCTCCGCCTCTGGGGTTTAAGCAATTCTCCTGCCTCAGCCTCTTGAGTATCTGGGACTACAGGTCTGTACCAATATGCCTGGCTAATTTTTGTATTTTTAATGGAGATAGGATTTCACCATGTTGGCCAGGCTGCTCTCTCATTCTTGACCTCAAGTGGTCCACCCCTCTTGGCCTCCTAAAGTGCTGGGATTACAGACATGAGTCACTGCACCCATCCCCTCCTGTATACTTTAAATCATCTCTAGATTACTTATAATATCTAACACAATGTAAATGCTATGTAAAAAGTACTTACATTGTTTTAAATTTGTATTTTTATTACATTGTTTTTTTTTAATCTAGTTGATTGAATCCATAAAAATGCAGAACCCATATACAGAGGATCAACTTTAATACCATGTTGGTGAAAATATGAAGCAAATATAACACTTACACCTTGCTGGTATCAGTGTAAATAGGTACAACGGGTAGTATCTAGAAAAATTAAATATGCACATACACCATTACCCAGCAATTCTACTCATTTTATATCCTAGAGAAACTCTTTCACATATGACAAAGAGACAAAGAATACTCAGAGCAAAATTTTTGTAATAATAAAAAACTCAAACCATATGATCATCACCATCAAAGCTGATACAGATTGAGTATCCCTTATCTGAAATGCTTGGAACCAGAAGTATTTTAGATTTCAGGGTTTTTTTTTTTTTTCTTCCAGATTTTGGAATATTTGCAAATACATAAGGAGATAGCTTGGAAATTATATCCAAATTTAACAGGAAATTCATTTGTTTCAAATACTCCTTATACATGTAGCCTGAAGGTAATTTTATATTTTAAATAATTGTGTGCATATAACAAAGTCTGTGTATATTGGACCGTCAGAAAGCATGCTGTCACTATCTCACGACACCGTGATGCCTGACTCTTAATCTATATGCTACCAATAAGTGATCATTTTTCATACTTCTTCACATGTAAGTATTTAACAGCAGAAAGTATGACATGCCATTAATACAGTGAAAAAATAATGTGTTCAGGGTAACTAAGCAGCCTAGTAGCATCACCAGAATGCCTGTATGAGCTGCTAAAGAACACTAACAACAATGACAGGCTTTCAGCCTCCACCTATGATGCTGTGTTTTGATTAAAAGGTTATCGTACACTGTTTTCTTTTTTCTTTTTTTTTTTTTTTTTTGGTGAGAAACATCAGAAGTAGTTGAGGGGCCAGGAAATAAATTCCTGGCATTCCAGTGAATGGCTTTTAACAATTTCCTCCAGTCATCTGCCTCATTAACAAGGCTTTATCTTTGAAGTCTTTTCTTAGATTTTATAAACTGACATGATTTCTTGTTTTGTTATAAATGCATACTGCCCTCATCCTTCAAAAGCCCCATGACACGTTTTCACCATGTCATCTACAGGCACTTTTTCTGCCAACAATGTAGTCTTTATTGTCACTATTACCATGATCTCCTTGATTCAGAATCATTTCAGCTGTTTCACCATTGGTCAATGAACAACTGGAGCTTCATGGTTGATGTTAAAAACTTCCTTAATATTTGCTTCTCCCAGTTTACTGATGAACTCTGAAGGTATATTTCTGCATATGGAAGGAAGTCAGACATCATTTTTTTCTCACTTGACATATGAAATTCTTCAAAGTTATCATCTTGATCATCATCACTGAATATGGTTGCAGGCCAGAAC
The DNA here is from genome assembly GCA_004027835.1 of Alouatta palliata. NCBI lineage: Eukaryota > Metazoa > Chordata > Mammalia > Primates > Atelidae > Alouatta > Alouatta palliata. The sequence continues at coordinate 146,480 of PVKV010000462.1, forward strand.
TTGTGCCAGGCATGTCCAACTGTGTCTGTAATCACCATGTTCCAAGCACTGACAACAGCATATACAGCACCCTTCATGTTAAACTTCTTTTGCAAACCTTTCACACCCATGCTTGTCTGCTCACTGCTGTTAGCGTACTGCTGAGGAAAGTGTTTTTATATTTACTTCATTGATCTAAGAGAACCTGATCACATGGCTGAATGAAAGACATCCCATTTGAATGAAAATACATGTCATTAACATTATTTTGATAATTTCAGCTGAAGGATGAACAGAATGGTTGTCCAGTAATAACAGATCTTGCAGTTGTCATCTACTCTGGCTTCCCTGCGGTGAATATGAGGCACTGGTACAAAATGTTTGTGACACCCAAACAGAAAAGATGTTCCTGGAGGGATATGCCTTTTTGTTAGCATAATACAATAATGGACAGGTAAGAAATTCACTCTTTGAAAGTAGTGAGCATGCCAGTTTTGCCTATCACAGCAAGTCTACACTGAGGTGCGCCTGTCGCATTAGCGCATCAGCAGAGTCATTCTATCTTTGGTATCATTAATTCATGTAGGGGAGCTGTCTCATCACATAGTGTGTGCAGTTACAACAACAGTGATGTTTCATTCACGTGATATGCTTGTTCTGGCATCACTTTCATCAGTGATAATCTTTGCAAACTCATCAGTGAATTTGCCCACTTTGTGATCAACAGTTGCCTTATCATCACAAGTCTTTACAGACTTTATGCTACGTCTTTTCTTAATTTTTTGCAACCAGCCTGTTGAATAGTCACAGTTCCTTTCAATTTTCAGTTCTTCGTGATAGATCTTTGCTTATTTTCATAATCAGCATACTATTAAGTAGCATTTGTTCACTGTGACACTGACCCACTATTTTAATACATGACTAAGATCTTCAGTTTTAGCTTTATGCAGTATTTGTTTTTCACTAACTTCCATATATCACTTTCAGCGTAGAACTTCAAGTTTGTTTTTCCATTTCTTCAGGTCATGTGTGGTGGTCATTCCAAAATCATACTCTTCCGTAAGATGTTTCGGGCTTACACTGCTGCGTGTTTTCTCCAACAACTTGACTTTCTGTGCTGTAGATAAACACTTACTTTTTCTTATTACTGTTACCCATAGGTATATCTGCAGACATTTTTGACATTCTCCACAACATCTTTATACCAGAGAGGAGAACATAAGCAAAAAACAAAACCACCAAAAAACAGTAGTGTACATAGGTCTTGGCCCCGTGTAGGGCATCGTGTGGAACTTAGGATTGGCATGTCCCACCTGCATGTGTGTAGGAGCCATTTTATTAAACTTTGTGAGTGTGCTCACATAGGGGAATCTGGGCATGTGCAGAAAAAATAAATTGCAGCTGAAGTAGGAAGGGAGAGTCTTTATTCCCTTAGGAATGTGGAATAAATTGTGTTTTCTGCACCCGGGTTAAGGCTGTGGCCGATTACAAGGTCATGTGTGGAATTTTCCACTTGTGGCATTGTATTGATACTCAAAGTGTTTTGGACTTTGGTGCATTTTAAACTTTGGATTTCATATTAGAAGTGTTCAACTTGTAATATTAGTTTCAAAATATTAATATAAAGGAATATTATATAGCATCAAGGGATGAGTTACGGTTACAAACAACAAATTGGTCTTGGGAATATAGTTTATTTAAAAAGCAAGTCAATCACAATGAATGTAGATATGCTCCTCAGCTTATAGGATTACACTCTGATAAATCCATTGTAAGCTGAAAATGTAAGTCAAAAATTGATTGAGCACACCTAACCTACCAAACATCTTAGCTAAGCCCAGCCTGCCTTAAACATGCTCAGAACACTTACATTACCCCATAGCTGAGCAAAGTCATCTAACACTAGGCCTATTTTATGATAAAGTGTTAACTATCTCATGTAACATTAAATGCTGTGCTGAAAGTGAGAAACAATGATTGTATGGGTACTCACCATTAATGTACTCAGCAGAAAGCACCATCGTGAAGTTGAAAATTCCCAAGTTGAACTGTTGTAAGTTGGGGATGATCTTTTTATTACAATCCCATTTAAGGATACAAATGTGGTAAAGGGATAAAGAAAGCAAAGGGATAATACTCATGAAATTCAGGCTTGTGGGTACATTGGGAGGAAGGAGAATATGGAGGCTTTGAGGGATGCAGAAGAGGTTGCCAAAAAACCAGATTTTGTTTTCTGTAAGTTGAATGATGACAAGGTCCTGTTACATTGTTACAAAATGCGTGTGTGTGTTTTAGCCTTTGTGTTTACTTTCCATTTTCTTTATCTTTTATCTCTACAATTGTCGATGGGTTATTCTCAAATTTGCCTATGACAAAATTCTTTGTTCTATTTATTTTTCCTTAGCTCACTTTAATCAAAAATGGATTTTTGCATCTTGGAAAAGTTCAGTTCAAAGACTGTCTATATTTAGCAGATAGCATGGCCAAAAAAAAAATAGGTTTCTTCAGTACGGATCCCTACAGGTGGTAAAAGTCTAGATGCCTCCTTGATAAATGGTGGGTCTCGGAAAAGTAATTCACGCAGGGTCCACACAGGCTGAATTTCTCGACACAACACCAGACAAGGTTTTTTTTTAACTCAGGAATTATGAGAAATGAGAAGCAGATGTTTTAAGAAAGTGAGCCTACAACCTATGATAATTCTATGTAATTTGTGGTATATTTGTATGCGACAACCAACAGAAAGGAAGATATAGTTGAGTCTTTCTCCTTACTAAGAAGCAACTGATGGTTGTAGCTAGGGAGGCAAGGGAACAGCTTCACTGTTGATGTGGTCAGTATCTTCATCATCGTGCCGATTGGTTTGTGCTGTGGTGTCCACTTCTTGATTCAGGTGTTGGTTGTTGTCTGAATTTTTTAAAAAATAAGTTTTAAAGATGTCAGTCTTTATCTGAAGATCTTTATGGAAGCTTCTAGTTCCCTCAAATAGCTTTACAAGTTTCGGTTTTGTTCATGTACTGCAGTAATCTCTCTATCCTGAATACTGCAGGACTGTGTTCTTTTGGTGGTCAACCACAATTCCTTTGTGAGTTCAACATTCCTTCAAGGCACAGTCTGAGGACTGTCATTGATTAGGATAGAGTCAGCACTGCTTAGGCAGCCTTCCAGGATATTACTGTTTAATTATTTCATTGAAAATTTAAAAAATATTTATTGAGGCACTTTACTAAACATAGCTTTATAGTCTTCGTTCTCTCAATAGTTCCTCAGTATTTAGTTCTCCCCTTGAAAATGAATGAATGAATGAATAAATAAATAAATAAATAAGAAACAAACTGCTTTAAGAAGAAAAAACATGGAGAGAGACTTTGAGAAAGAGAAGGAATAACATTTGCTGCTAATGGGTTAAGCTGTTTACATTTTATATATACTGTATTAGCTTTTCTATCTAAATAGTTTAGAAGCCAACTATCATTGCACTTAAGAAGTATTTGGCAGCCACTGTTCCTGTCCTGATCGCTGCTTACTTTCCTCGGTGTGGTAAGCAGTAGCCTGGCAATTTCATCCTGTTGGTCAGGTAACATTTAAAAGAAAAAAGAAATAATAAGAGTGAGGACTAACTAGGCTTCTTTACTCAGTATAACTAGTGTACAGTAATTTAACTTTTCTTTATTCCTCCAAGACAAATCATGGACTCCTTTGACAAATGTTCTTTTCCCTGCCCACCGGCTTAATAATTCTCTTAAAAATTAGCAGTAAGTTGTGCATCTGTGTGTGCATGCGCTTGCATGTGTGTGCTTGTGTGTGTGTGTGTGTTAGGGAAGAATCAGAAAAGTTTTAATGGGGAAAATGTTTTTTATTCACTTCTCAAAATGTGTGTGTCACACATGTGATGGGGATGGAATGCCAGTGAATACAATCTGGGGCACCTCTTTGAACTATTTACACGCATGAATGACGACACTACAAGAGATTTTATCAAGTACTTCTTGTGTACTTAGAACCTGAAGTTAAGAGTTGAGAACCCCACAGGAATGTTGCGAAGTTTGAATGTGGTTAATACAGTGATTATCAAACTTTAACGTGCATTGAATTAGGGGAGGATCCTAATAAAACGCACATTCCAATTTAGTAGGTCTGCGGGTGGGGCCTGAGGTTCTGCATGTCTAACAAGCTCTCAGCCCGTGCTGACACTGCTGATCTGGAACCACACCTTGGGGAGGAAATACAGTGAAAAAGACCAGCACTTGAGTCAAGTGGACGTCACAGTACAAACCAATCCGCCTACACTACGGAGATACTGACACACCACAGAGAGGTGATTCCCGTGGACACTGTGATTAAGGCCATCACCTGCTTCTGAGTAAGAAGAAAGTGGAGAACTTAAATATACCCTCCTTGAGATTTGCTGTCCCTTACCTATTCTATCATTCACATATTACTTGAAGTCCAAAATTTTCTGAAATTTAGGCTAAAATTCTTCGAGCAATAGGTTTCAAATCTCTAGGCTTTTGCTTACGCGCACCACAGGCTTTGTTGAACAATTTGCTGTAGCTAATGCTGTGTATATATACAAAAACCCCACATTTCCCCCTCGGAGAAGAAAAGTGCTATTTAAAGAAAAATTGGCCAATTTTTGAAATAAGATAGGAAGAAATTTCCATATTTCAACATGCATGATACTTAATATCCTCTGCGTTTGGGGTCCATCCCACATGACTTAGTTTATTCAGGTCTGTGTTGTTTTCCTTCTGTTTTAAACAGGACTACCCATCAGACACCAGGAAGCATGAATCCAAAGCAGAGAGATCCAGTAGGCTCATTTCAGTGTCCCTCTGCCCTCTGAAACCTTTTCCTGACACCTTTGCCTTCCCCAACCCCAGCCACCATTCCTAAAGAATAAGTTATTTTTTGCTGCCACAGGCATTCGAGCATGCCCTCTGGGAGAACCTGCTTAAATTTATTGTCATTGTTTACTGATGTTGCCCCTACCCCACTTTTGTGAGCTCCTCAGAGAGAGACTTCGACTTATTTATCATCATATCTCCTGAGCATAGCAGTGTTTGGCACAGAAAAGGTACTCAGCAGGCTTTGTTGAATTGAATTAAATGAATTGCAGGTTAAAGGAAAAAATTATTTTCAAGTTCTTGGTGGAAAGTAAGAATTGTGGCTTCTAAAGTGAGAATAGGGCAGGGTCAGATGTAGAATGTAAGGGTATGAAAGATCACCTGTGCAGGGAGTGACAAGTTATTCAGTCTTGCTGGTAGAACGATGTGCGTGGGTGGGAGGAGAGAAAGTTAGGTAAGAAGTGGAGCCTCAGGGGGCTATGGATCCCCCTACTAAATTGTTTTGAATATATCCTATGAGATCGGGAGAAGTAGAAAACAATTTTAAGTTGTAAGCAGCATGATGCTATTTTGTTTGTAGACAGAACACTGACAGGAAAATTAATAATGTTGAAGCAGATTGAGACTAGAAGCAATCTAGTCTCAAGACCCTGGTCCTTGGAGGGCTGGAAGGATAATGTTTAATATACCCGAGGTAAACATGTAAATGTACCTGCATCTCTAGTACCATCCTAGTGCTACGCAAAGATGTTCAGTCATTTTCCCAGAGTTTTGAGAGCCCATTGGGTTATGTCTGAAAACAACAAAAATGGTCCTCTCCTCCAAAGACATGAGAAATTTATTTTGTGTTAAAATAACATAAATATATGTAAGAATCTGGGGTTGACCATTTTGGCAAATTGCGTTTCCCATCAGCCTGCTTGATTTCACTTCCTGCCTTTCATGAAATATATGTATATAGAAAGCATGAGACTCCCCACTGGGCTCTGCATTTATGCGCATCTGCTGTCCAATTTACAGCTTGCAAAGGAGGTGTTAATTAGTTGGCAGAAGCACCTGAACAGGGAGTACTGGGTTGACTGAGGGGGTGGGAAGGTCTCTGGCATTTCCTTATTCATATAGGCAGGAAAAAGAAGAAAGGAAACTCACATTGCTGTCCAAAATGGCAACCTCCAAGCCAAGGCAAGTGGTGCAATTATGGCAGGTCCTCTTTTCTCTACAAAGAGAGTCTATTTCTGGAGTCTGATATTAATATCAGATGCTCATAAGCATTTACTTTAAGTTTTATCTTTACACCCTACTCTTTAAATTGTTAAAGATCTTTCAGAGAAATATGGGAAAGATTTTTCCTATTGAATAGGGTTAAATGAACACTGAAGATGGAGTAAGACTGATTTTCACAGGAGCAAAAGCGGAGGATATGTCTTATAAGAGAAAGCGCACTGATCCAGAGCCAGGAGAGTCTAGGAGGTGGAGGGTGGAGAAGGGAAGTCACAAATCCAGGTGGAGCTCAAAAGACTTTTCGTTCGTGGTCAATACAAAAAGTTGGCTGAGTTGAAGGAGGTGGTTCCAGTCGACCATTTGTTGGGGATAGTAGGAGGAAGAGCAAGGCTAAATGAAGATCAAATCCAGCTTCCTTCAATTTGTATATCAACAAAATTCATCCTATCTCTGCAGCTCCAAACCAACAAATAGTTGATGAGACAAAATGAAGAAAGAACTACAGGATGTGAACTGGTAAAATATTTTCATTTTAGAGATGGCACAACTGAGAGGAAAAGAAGGGAAGTAACTTCCCCAGGGATATTTATGAGGGAATCATACTTGCACCTTGGGTTCCTGACTTTCTGCTCATTATTACTCTTGTTAATACAACATACTGTTTTTCCAAAAGTCTTTGGAACATTCTCGGGGGCAGTACCCTTCCCTCACGTGTGATCCAGCCTAGCAACTCTTAACAGCACCGAGCTGTACAATATTGCAGAAAGAGCAGCAGGGCCAAAGCAAAAAGATATGTCTAGAAAAAAAGATATGGACACACAAAGCTTGAATCACATAGTTATGTCTCCAGTGACCATCAAGAGGAAATCAATCAAAAAATTGGTGAAATAGACACTTACAGTTGGTTAATAAATATTGCATACACCAATGGGGCAGAAGACATTGTGTTAAAAATTCAGGGGTGCTCAGATTACATATATAAAGAACTCAGGGCGAGTGCTTACTTTCTACTTTGGAAAATGCCACTGAACCTTCATAAAATACACTTGCGCTGAAGCAATACAAAAAGGAGAAAGAAACAAACTGAGCTTTTAGCACACTCAGCAAGCACTCTTTCAAGCTGCCAAGGTACAAGGTACCTGAACAAAGAGAAGAAATACTTTTTATCCAACCCCAGGATGGCTGCCCCTAGCTCCTGATCAAGTTGAGGTGTCCAAACAGAAAAAGCAAACAGAGCAGAGGAAATTCAGTGAGGCAAACAAATGAGGACGGGTCTTTCTAAGAGATCAGAGGGCTCCAAGCTCTGCTGCTTCCTTCAGCAAATGCTAATGAGCCCACGAGAAGACAAAACACAAAGTGTTTTCTAAACACACATCCCAGACAGAAAAGCATTCTTGAAGTATGTAATTCGGATCAATTAACAAGGAGTAGAGAGGAGCAGAAATAGGATGTAGAACAGGGTGATTGCATTACACTTCCCCTAAGAATTGTGAAAGGTGGACTTCTTAGACAGCTTTTCTGAACTGAGCTGGCCTTGGGCTGTGTGCTTACAAGCTTGAGGATAGAGACTGGAAAATCAAAGGAAATTTTCTTATCTAAGTTTACCAAATATTTTCTCTGTTAATTGTTTTAAACCCTCAGTTCTCACGCCAGTCTGATGATAGATTTTCAGTAATATTTACCAATGAGGACACGAAATGAAGTGATAAATGAGATACACACATTTCCTGTCCCCATCCTTACCCTCTGTACAAGTTGTGAAGGTTTTGACAGAGGTAGGGCAGGAAGCCTTTAGTTAAAAATAAAACCTTCCTAGTAGTTTTGCATTAGTTTCACATAGCCTATAAAACCCAGAAAAGGGAAACCAGAGTGGCATTTTCATTGCTTGAGGATTCGTTAGGTGCAATAGAAGATAAAAAAAAGAGAGGCCTTCCTATAACCTATGGGAACGTGTGTATTGGAAAGAGTTGGTTCAAATCCAATATCCTCTCCTCGCTAGCTATACAACCTTAAGAAAGCTATTTGATTTTTGAGTCTTGGTTTGCTATCTGCAGAATGGGCCCGAATCATCCTAGATTATTGTAGGGATTAATAAGATAATGTCCCCAACTGGCTTTTGTGAACAACATGAAGTAACAGGCTAATACATTTCATTTACCCAAATGTGTACTTTAGAGGCAGTTTATCTTGGAGGGTTCACCAGGAAACTGCATTGCTCAAAATTAGACATTCTAAACCTGGGAGATTTATTGGGATTTTTTATGGCCAAGGTGGGTGTTTGGCAATGCCTCCTTTGAAAGGTTTCAAATTAAAATTGTGGCTAGGCATTAGTGGTGTCAAAGTTTGGAGCCATTCATCCATTTTTGGAGTGTTCCTAATGTACTGATTTCATTTTGTAAATGGTGATAAAACATATAGCATAAAATAAACCATTTTAGTCATTTTTAAGTGTACAGCCAGTGGCATTAAGTGCACTCACTTTGTTGTGCAGCCATCACCACCATCCACCTCCAGAAGCATTTTATCTTCCCAACTGAAACTCTGTATTCGTTAAACATGAATTCGCCACTCCCGACTCCCATCAGCCCATGGTCACCACCATTCTACTTTCTGTCTCCATGAATTTGGCTACTCTAGGAACCTCATATAAGAGGAATCATAAAATACTGTTTTTTTTTGGCCAGACACTGGGGTGGTGGGGAGAGGGAAAGACTGGCTAATTTCACTTAATGTCCTCAAGGTTCATCTGTGATGCAGCATGCGTCAAAATTTCCTTCCTTTTTAAGGCTGAATAATACTTCATTGTGTGTGTACACCACAGTATTTTTATCCATTTATCTTTCAGTGGACACTTGGGTTGCTTCTACATTTTGGCTATTGTGATACTGCCATTATGAACGTGGTAGTACCCTGAATTTCATCTTTTAAGAAAAAAGATTTGTTTCAGTTCATAGGTACTCTCCTGATTCATCTCTGATAATTGTTGGGTTGGTTTTCTCTTCAAGCAGATTGCCTCCTCAGTTTCTTAACATCTTACAAAAATGTCAGCCCTAACCCTAGCTCAGTCAGCTGTTAAAGCATATGAATTTTCAATTAAGGAAAAAACACTAAATAGCTGCACACTAGGTACTTGTCAGAGAGTATAACCTGAAATTTAATGCACGTCAGTACCCTTCAAACGATTTGTCGAGAAACGCGTACCTTATTAAATTAGAGCTGCTTGAAGGTTTACACTCGTCAATTTAGTCTCAAATTAAGCCAGACCACCGTGGAGAACCTCTGTTAGGGCACTGCACTAGAAAAATGTGGGGTCAGAGTCCCAACACACAATCCCCACTGGGGCATTGCCTAGTGGAGCTGTAAGAAGAGGGTCACCATTCTCCAGACCCCAAAATGGTAGATCTACAGACAGCTTGCACTCTACATCTGGAAAAGCCACAGACTCTCAATGCCAGCTGATGAAAGCTAGGAGGAGAGCTGTACCATGCAAAGCCACAGAGGGTAGAGCTGCCCAAGGTCATGGGAACCCAACTTGAATCAGCACGACCTGGATGTGAGACGTGGAGTCAGAGGAGATCATTTTGGAACTTTAAGGTCTCATGACTTCCATTTTGGATTTCAGTCTTGCATGGGGCCTGCAGCTGCTTTGTTTTGGCCAAATTCTCCCATTTGCAATAGGCATATTTACCCAATGCCTGTACTGCCATTGTATCTAGGAAGTAACTAACTTTCTTCTGTCTCTACAGAATCATATACGGAAGGAACTTGCGTTGTCTCAGATGAGACTTTGGACTTGGCCTTTTGAGTTAATGCTGAAATAAGACTTTGGGAGACTGTTGGAGTGGCATGATTGTGTTTTGAAATGAGAGGGCATGAAATTTTGGAAGGGCCAGGGGTGGAATGGTATGGTTTGGCTGTGTCCCCACCCAAATCTCATCTTGAATTGTAGTTTCTATAATCTGCACATGTGGCGGGAGGGACCTGGTGGGTGATAAATGAGTCTTGAGGGCAGTTTCTCCATGCTATTCCTATGACAGTAAGTTCTCATGAAAGCTGATGGTTTATAAGGGGCTTCCCCCTTTGCTTGGCTCTCATTCTTCTCCTTCCTGCCATGAATGTAAGTTTCCTGAGGCCTTCCTAACCGTGCTGAACTGTGAGCCAATTAAATCTCTTTCCTTTATAAATTACCTAATCTTGGATATGTCTTTATTAGCAGCATGAGAGCAAACTAATATGCTATCATATGTAACTGCCCACAGAAAAGTGTCGCTTTTGGAGAAATTATAGCTGCAGCGATATTTGTGTCACAGATCTATTAAGGCTAGAAGAAGAAAGTGTGCTAAAATTCTAAACCATTGAATCTCCAAACAATTTTTATTTCGTCTTCATTTTTACCCAGCTACCAGGGGGAAATACCTGGAAATACCAGCTACCAGGAAAGCCTGACAGGTGAATGAATTTCTCTAATTTTCTCCCTTAGAAAATAAAACACATGGGAGATAAAGGACTCCTCCTGTCCCTCTAGCTAAAATTTTAGACCAGAAGTAGGTATAAGCAGTGATATCCATGATTTCTCTCTTAGAGTCCAGTTTAGTTTCACCTGTTCTTCCAAGAGAGGGATAAGGAGAGACTCCTACCCAGATTACAGGAGACATTCAGTCCACCTATTGCACCAGCCAGATAGGAAAGAATGGAAGGGAAACAAAAGAGAGGGGAGGGAAGAGGAAGGGAAGGGATGGGATGGAAGGAAAAGTAGAAATGGAGAAGGGGAACTAGAAAGGGGAGAAGGGAAATACAAAAAGAGAGGTAGAGGCCAGGTGCAGTGGCTCACGCCTGTCATCCCAGCACTTTGGGAGGCTGAGGCGGGTGGATCATGAGGTCAAGATATCGAGACCATC